>JAMBLF010000269.1:0-328313 GCA_030578115.1 Leucoptera coffeella | reverse complement strand
TTTACCTAAATATCCATATTCCGCCATAATTCCTGGTTTAAAATCACTGTACTGTTGCTACAACCTTATCTCTTTCGTTGCAAAAACAGAACTAAGGAAATAAACTACCACAATGTATTATTAACGTATTTAGAAACATTAAACTTGCCGCAGAGCCAGTGGACATCCAGTGTACATTTTTTCTTAGTCGCAGAGCCGCGGACACGCCTCGCGTGTTCATTACCGTTTGTATGGCGGCTCCGCTAGTAAGACGGTGAAAAATGGCGCGGCGTCGAATGAGTTAATACACATCAATTAGCCTGCATCATTTCACTAACACTTTCACACATACATCACGACAATATCCTTAACTGGATAGCCAAAGCACAAGCAACATAACAGTGAAGCGGTGAGTAAACGACGACGGAGGTTCAGAGAGCATTATAGATATAACATGTCCTAAATCTTTTTAGCAATAATATTTTGACAAGGTTGTGATAGAATACGTATGGTACATTAGTGGCTGAATAATATCTCCTAGGTCACTTTTTAGCATAAATATAAGATTGTGATGTCATATGGAACATTTCTGATTGTTAACCCATCGCCCAATAGATTTCTTTTTAGTCATTTTAGCCATAGAAGTACATAAGTCTTCTCTTACGACATGCCGACAATATATTGTGTATGTATTATTCGACGTAGCTCAGTTGTTTGGGGCTTGGCTCTGTATCAATGGGTACAGGGTTCAAATCCCGCTTGAGCATGTACCAATGGAAGTGAATTTTAATGAATTTCTATGTACATTTTCGTAATAAAAACACATTTACGAAATACATCGAATTATACGGTGAGGGAAAAGCATCGTGAGGAAACCACAGACCTCTATAACCCTAGATGCCGCAAATGCACTCATTTCTATGAAAACCGCGCGTGCCGAAATATGCGTAGGTATTATGACGTCACAGCGGCGATTTAGTGATGGGAAAATACTCGCGCATCAAAACGATTCAACGGAGTGCGACGCATAATAGTACTTACAAATTATTGGTGCCAAATAAAACTTCAAATGTGATTATGAAAAGTTTATTCATGTAAGATATTGTTATGTTATATAATATAGTTTTAAGTTAATCTAAAGCTACTATTAAGTAGGTATATGATTGGCTTAGTGGTATACACAAGTGACTTATCTAATTAATGAGACTTATTTAATTATTCTTTTGACCAAAAAACATAATAAAAATTTAAATCAAATCGTCGTTTTATTACTTATAATAAATACTATTTACAGATATTATATTTCACGAAGTCCGTTTAACTTTGGTTGTAGTTGTGTATACAAGTAGTTCGATTGTATGCGTTAAGGTGGGGATCGTTGGCACCTACCTACACTAAACAATGTATAGGTACACGTGCATGCCGGCACACATTCATATTCAAACGGACTTCGTAAAACAGAATATCTCTAATTACTCTCCCTGAAATAAAATAAGCTTATTGTATAATTGTGTTTTGGTTACTGAAGATTTTATGTGTTTGGTTAAATAATGAAACCGAATATCAATATATTTATTTGCTACCGCCTTTATTAATCATCATCAGCATTAATCCACCTTTCTTTAATATAGGGGTCGCTTGGAAACCTGTAATGAAAATTTACTTTACGTTATTCTAATTCTTAACAAATAAATACAACATGAACAAATTTTACAAACATAATTTTCTTATAATTTTAATCAGTTAGAGTACCTATTTGTATTTTTGAAATCGATTCGAATCGACAACCATAACTGGAATCGATGCATGTGCACAACACTATTTACCTATTTGGTAAGATAAATGAGAATAACCTCTGTACCACGAAGTGCAACTACCACTGAAAGTATCGATCGATTCCGTGTTCACTGCTTGCTTTATATGAACTGATACAACACCTTTGGAACTAAATGCAGCAATGTAATTTGAACACGTAGTATGCACACATTTACATGTATTTTGGTGGTTTACATAGTAATAGACACAAATAAGATAAAATAATTGATTTATAAATAAAATACGCACAATTAAATAACAAATTTACTTACCGGTGAAAAGAAATATTTCCATGATCTCGGCTTACTTTTCTTGAATCATTTTTACAAGATATTACGGCACAACTAGGCATTTTTCTGAGGAGCGCTTCACGTTCGTCAACGATGACGGTAGGGACGGAACTAAATGACCGCCGTCAAAAGGTTGATCATTGATCAACCTTTTGACACGCAAAGTACGTACACTTGCGGTATCTAGGTTATAGAGGTCTGTGGAGGAAACCTACCTGTTCGACGAACAGGTAATAGTTAGTGCTTGTAAATGGCGACATGGCTGACCACCTGTCACATTGAGTACTGAGTATCTGGTTAACACGTGGGTTCGAGGTGTCCATAGAATTACTACCTTCGCAATTGTGGAGATGGAAACCTGAACCTCTGACTACCTCGGAAGGGTTAATGGTCGTGAATGCGTTTTTGTTTTGTATCATTACTGTCATACGTATTTTATACTCACAGTAAGCTTAATAGCCTTCTCCGGACAGACGCCAATCAATTGCGGAATAAGTCCCCTGTACAGCCCGAAGATACCTTCGTGCCTGATGACCTTGGTGAAGCAATCCCAGTACCCTCGATACATCACTTCACCCACCATTGAGCTGTTCCTCTGGTTTTGAATCCTGGTCTTCACCAGGTCGATTGGGTAGACCGCTGCGGCACCCAGACCTTGGAAAATGGTGACAGTTATTTTTAAACACTCGCGATTTATACTCATTTTATTACCTTTAAAGGTAATCACATATCTTTATAAATTTATCGTGTTTTGACCCGGTCTCACATAATTAATAAAATGGTGACAGGTTAGAGTTTGGTTTGGGTTATTGTAGGAAGTTAAACTATTAATTCGGCGTAGCTCAGTTTGTATGTTATGATATTCTGTGTTTGTTATATGTATACAAGAGAGTTTCTACCAATATATGCTACATAGGTTTATTACGTAATTATTAATATTTATTTTTAGAGTCAAATTTAAAGTAGCTCAGTTGTTTTTGCCGTGATTCTGTATGGGTACACCTATTATAGTAGAACTTTTCAAGTAATAATTTTATATTGCATAACAACTAATAGCATAAACCTCTTTTCGCAGAATATCGTTTGGCATTAACTCATTTAGCATACATTGAAACCCATAATTCTGTAAGTCAGAATTATCTGTACGCAATTTTGGTATCCATAATAATCACAATGTATAATCATCACATCGCAGAAAGTTCAAAACCAGATTCATCTTTTGGCATATATTTCTTATCCATAACTATTTAAAAGTAGAACCATCATTTCGCATAATGCTTACAGCAAGAATCATCTTTTATGATTATTGCAACACTTTTCTAATCAGGCGTTATCATTTTTACTATTGCTATTTTAATATATTTTAATGTGGGTACCTTAAAGCAATAGGAGCTAATATAAGAGTAGTATAATTTTATTTTCTGATTAATTTAATTGTTTTTTTTTTAGTAATTGTAATAAATAAAAGTTGATTTAATGATAATTATTTGGTTTTTATATCCTTGCCCATGAGAGCATGTTCGTTTCTGGCACACATAATATATTAAGAGGTCACAGTTCTAACCTAACCTAACCTACGCATTTTACGATTTTTATTTCTGACATTGATGATTTGAAGTACTTACCTCCAGAAATGGACCCCAGGGTGAATCTGTACACACTCTCTAAGATCTGAATAAGAACACTTCTTTCTTCAGGACTCTGAAATAAAACGTATGTTTAGTATTAGTGTGGCTACAGAGATAGTCAGTACTACAGATAGTAATACGTGGTATTTAGCATCATAAATCATAATGTAGGAACGAAAATATGTCACCATTTATAATATTAATATACAAATATGCATATTATTTTGATGAATATTATCCTTAGATGAAAAAGAAGGAATAGTTTACTAGTTCGTAGACCATATACAAGAAAATATTGAGGCCGATAGAATCTTTACCGCCTTTACGCAATTTCGGATTACATAAATTAGTTCTGTTCTTTTTTTGTCTATTTGTTACCATATGTATCATATCTTTTTTAAATTGATATTTTACGATGATAAAAGAAAACTTATTACAATTCCCAAGTCTCATCAAATATTAACTCTCCTATAAAGTTGTAAAATGCAACAACTCGCTATTTCAAACAGCTGAGCACATTACACTAAAGTACCAGACCACTATGCATCTATATACTAACCGATACAGCCTTGATGTCAGCGATGCGGTTGGACACCTGCTTGAAATACTGCTCCGGAGTGATCGCCGTGAAGTGCTTGTATACTACTGTTCTGGAGATAAAAAGAAACAAACTTAACAGCTGTTTCATATAGCTAACTAGTAACCCGCTCCGGCTTTGCACGGGTATAAAATATATAGCCTACTCCATTATTTAATGGATGTTATTATACATATATACCTTCCACTTGAATCACTCTATCTATTAAAAAAAACCGCATCAAAATCCGTTGCGTAGTTTTAAAGATTTAAGCATACAAAGGGACATAGGGACAGAGAAAGCGACTTTGTTTTATACTGTGTAGTGATGAATGAATGCTATGAATGTTATATTTCAAGTTTCAAGTACATTTATTAACTGAAAATTCCTTCCAAATTTCCGATATGGACACTCAAGCCTCTGACTCAATGAATCAATCAGCCTATGTAAGACTACTGCTGGACGTAGGCCTCTCCAAGGTTACGTCACAAAACACGATCACTCGTGGCCCTCAGCCAACCACTACCCCACCACAATGAAAAAGGGAGTTTGTATACACAAGTCGTGAAACGTAAAAATGCTAACTAACTGCCGTTCTCCCGGCATGTCGTAGGAGGCGACTTAGGGACTAGGGGTACAAGGAATATATTGGACGATGGGATAGCAACCAGTCACTAACGTTTCGTGATGACGTTGCAACAATTCATGCTAAAAAGTGACTTAGGTGATATTATATCTTCGAGGTTCTGTCCACCCCGAAAGGGACTAAAAGACGTAAATGTATTGGTTTTAAATTTAAATTATTTGGTTTTAAAAACATAAATAAGGTTTATGGGATATGGACAAAAACATAGAAACCAGCTTATGTCTTTAAATAGGTTATAGCCAGTATCTGTATACATCGACTTAAAGTACCCCCCGAAATTACTAGGAAAAACTAGGAAAAATTGGATTTCGAATGACTAAAGACCATCCCAAGATAAACTTAGTTGATGATGGACACTCAACCTGTGACTACCCCGAAAGGGTTCTACGGTCCTGAATGCCTAACTGTGTAGGTGTGTAAAAAAGAACTTGTATCTCTAGTCGCCTCTTATAAGTTTATGTCAGTTAAATGTCAATAACAATAATATTGTAGGATGTTATTACACCAATTGAACTAGCCCCTTGGTAAGTACATTTAAGACTTGTGTTAAGGGTACTAGTCAACGTATATTTAAGAAATATATACTTATTATATATAGATAAATACATATATAGCATATATAATCAACAACCAGACTGGAAAGCAGAAGAAAAGCGTAGTTCTTAACTCTGCTTCCACCGGGACTCGAACCCGGGACCTCAAGATTAGCGTTCAGGCGTGTAGCCGATCGCGCCAAGGAGGTCGTCAAAATAAATAAAATCCAGTCAATCCAGAATAAAAAAAAGAGAGAGGGGTTTATATCACCTCAATTTACAGTCTCACCATTTGGAAATATTTAATTACCATGTGATTATGTATACTTCTAATTTCTTCCATATTTATTATTGACGTAATGGTTCGAAAATTATCTCTAACATTATCTAAATACGAGTAAACATTTCGGATGACACTAAGTTATTTTATCATATCAAAGAATAAATGCTGGACCAAATATTTAGGACAACCCAATTTATTTTATATGACAGTAAAAGATAAATTAATATAATTCAACAAACATACGCTCATATTTCAAAAAAGGTATAACTTGAATCCTCCATTCCAAAATTTAGGAGCCATGTTAGGTATGAGCTACTCAAAGCCAGCGTTTCACTAGGCACCCAACGTGATAGGTAGTAAACTATATCGATGTATATAGGCACTGGTTATTACCTATATTACCTCCCTAGCCAACGTTAACGTCTGTATTAACTATGTAAGTACTTAAATGAAAAAAACAATGAATGAAATGAAATGCCCTTTCTTCAATATAAGTGCGAAGTTCAAGCGAAAGTAGTCTGTCAGGAGCGGGACAAATGGGGATCCGTGATCTGCCTACCCCTCTACAGGGAATGTATGTATGTAAGATACATTTATTACATTTCCAAGGTTCTATCCACCTCATGGGATGCAAGTCCTGAGAATTTGTTTGGGTGTCGCCGCGGGCTATTCCAGTCTTTATCGGTCGTCATATCCTAGTGCAGATAACATTATTACATTCTTTGCGTCAGGCCGTCTGATAATGTGCCGACACGCGAGTCTTGCGTGACAGATAAGCAGAGATCAATCACGTATGCATAACAACCAAAATGCGAATGTACACAGATTGAACTAGCCGAATTTTACATACATACTAGCGACCTTCGCACGGGCACAGATAATATAATACTATACAGTACACGGGTATAAAATATATAGCCCACTCCACTATTTCATGGATGTTACATCTAAACCTTCCTCTTGAATCACTCTATCTATTGAAAAAAACCGCATCAAAATCCGTTGCGTAGTTTCAAAGATGTAAGCATACAAAGGGACATAGGGACAGAGAAAGCGACTTTGTTTTATACTATGTAGTGATACCCATGTTGTTAGGTTTAGTTTGGGGTGGACTGAATCTTAGATACATTTAGCTTTACAGTGCTTTAGAATATTGGTGACAGAATGCTAGCTCAATACTGGATCTTTATAACACTAGACTCTTAGTTGCTTGCTGGATAAGCCAGAACGATATGCATTAAGCTACTTTTCTTACACACATCGGACCCTTTTCTTTATATTGGTAGAGATTACGGAGTCCTATTTATATCAATCTTGACAAATCATTTTCGCTTTACTGACATAACTAAATACATCTCTTCTTACACGCTCAGTGTTTTAAGGTACTGCTATTCATTCCGTAACTATTCTATTTATCGTATTTACGTTACAATTGTCCATCATTCGTAACACATTAAGCTGAGACAGAACCTTTTTACACCGCAATGGCATATACAACAACTTGTGTGTTTGAATTAAAAACTGTGCTATTTATAAGTTGTATTATGTCTTTGTGTGTATCTTGTAGTTGTGAAATAAACGTTATTATTATTTAAAACTTAAGCTTTAAGCTGCATTAAATGTTGATAGTAGCACCAAAAAATACTTACAAATACAAAAAAAACTGCTCACAACACCCTGAAAAAGGTCGCTGGTAGTGGTTGGCTGAGGGCCACGAGTGATCGTGAATTGTGGCGTTACCTTGGGGAGGCCTACGTCCAGCAGTGGACTGTGATAGGCTGATTGATTGATTGATTGAACTAGATCACTCACCCGTTCGCCTGGTGAATCAGATCACACAGCTGGAACAATATATCCACTTCCAACGGAGTGATTTGACTCATTAACTGGGCTGAATTCAGAAACTCTTCCTTCGTCACATAGTACGTTTGACTGCCACTCGACGCGTTCAAATAGACGCGTTTTATCAACTCCATGTTATTGAGAAGGGACGTGAATGCCATGAAATAGGGGAAGCTGATTTTGCGAACACCCTCCGGGAAGGTTGTTGTCTGGAACAAATAATTATGTATGCATTCAGGTCCTTGATTCTTTTTAGGTGGATAGAATCCCGGACACGATAAATATTTCCAGAGTTTTTTTAGTATGAATCACTACATAGTATAAAACAAAGTCGCTTTCTCTGTCCTTCTTTGAAATTACGCAACGGATTATGATGCGGTTTTTTTTTAATAGATAGAGTGATTCAAGAGGAAGGTTTATATGTATAATAACATCCATTAAATAGTGGAGTAGGCTATATATTTTATACCCGTGCGAAGCCGGAGCGGGTTACTAGTAGATAATATAGGTCACATTTTCAGGTCGTATTCATGTGTGTAGGAGGCGACTAAGGGACTAGGGGAAAATTGAATCATTTGGGCGTGTGCAATGTGTCACCAATATTCCATAAAACATCACCTCCTTCAATCCCTTTCAGAGTTGACAGAACCTCAGAGATTTATTATCACAAATGTCACTTTTTAGCATGAATATTGGGGTTGTGATGTCAGATAGAACATTGGTGACAAGTTGCTAGCCTATCACACAATAGTAACCATTTACTCCTAGTCCCATAGTCGCCTCCTACGATATACCCGGAAGTACTGCAGCTAGTTAGCATTCTTTTTATGTCACTGTTCTGTTTACTCCAAAAGCCTTATTATTTTACTTTATTATCTTGGATTACTTTTCAATAAATAAATAATTGGATTGTAGATAGGAATTTTACAATTTTTTAACACATTGTTATGATAATGATTGATAACACATTCAAATTGGTTTCTAATTGTAGGTATTACAATGTTGATACACTATAACATAAAATATTGATATTTTTTTACTTTCAATAAGTAATATTTACGATCATTACATTTAATTAAAACAATTTTATTTCTTAAATAGAAACCAGTTGAATAAAATTACATCGATATATCAGGATACCCATAACCATAAAATTATGCCTAATATCTGTCTACCCCTGTATAAGATAAAATAACGTAACCTGGGGCCCAAATTTACTAATGTGTTTAAGCACAATCGTAGTTCTATATCACTTCAGGAGAGTAAAGTTGGTAGTGGGTTATCAGACATGCCAACATTCGCCATTTTAAGGTACCAAAGCCAGTCTATGGATTGTCAACAAAGTCAGCAGCTCAGTAAAAGTATAAAATACAAATATTTATTTTCGGTAGAATATTTAGTTAATTGTAATGCCAAATTGGCTAAATATGTTTGCTTTGGGATTATATTTGGATCCTCAACTAGAACTAACCGAAGAACAAGGAAGAGGAGAAGAATTGGACGTCGACTTCATTTTTCTTCGGTTGTAGCGGCTGGCGGCGTTGGTGTAACTATGGCGACTGAATAACAAGTGCAAACGCCGTGGCATCAGTATTTGTACTTCAGCCGACATAACCTTAGTAGTGAATGGCTTAATAAAGAATAAAAAACAAAGTACCAAAGCCATTAGTAGACTTGGGCCCTGTATGCAAGTATTTACATGATACACATGACATGTCTATACACATCACATCTTACCCTACAAAGAGATGTAAGGGCTACTATGCCCTACTAAAAATAACAGTTAAACTACTAAACCTACCTCAAAAACTTTCTTCAACTCGGGCGTCAACAAGTGACTTTTGACCGTCAGCATGATATCCTTAAAGTCAGTGGTTGTTATGAACCCGGTGCCAGTTTTATCATATTGCTTAAAGGCTTCCACTCCATACTCCTCGTGAAAGTCGTGAAGAAGTTGACTGAACTCCGGATATGTGACCAGACGGTTCTTCTCTTTGCCAAAGTAGAGTTGGACGAAGGGGCTCTCAACGTCAAATGGCACTTTCTCATTGATGGCTGACTTTTGCATGACCTCCACGAATTCATCTGCAATAGGAAATGATATATGAGAAAAAAGAAGGATACAGCTGTAATACTGTTTACAAATGCTGCGCTGTTTACAAAAGTAAACTAACTGTTTAGAAATAAGGCATTGCTGATATAATATCTACGTTTCAATGTGCTATTTGGTCTCTCAAATGTCGTTTAGTGGTTGTAATTAAAAATATTTTAGTTTTAGGAAGAACAGGAGTAGTAGTTTAAGTAACCATTCAATAAAAATGAGAATTATTCATACCTTTTGGTATAAAATGAGAGGTAGTAATATAAATCTGAAAGACTTGCACAGATTTTACTTAACTATAAACATTATTATAAATCAAACCAAGAATTTAACTAAACACAAAAGACTCTTTCATACATTTATTAAACAACAAAATAAAAAAAAAAATACTATGCTACATCAAAACCTATATTCATTATTCAAACCCTAAAATTATACTATGATTGACTAATCAACTCACTGTAGGCCACAAGTCCATTCCCGTTCGTGTCAAACAGCTGGAAGGCAGTCCGGTACAGAGCGTCCGGGACACACAACAACCCCTCAAACGCTTGGAACTCCGCAAACGAGACGAGCCCATTCTTATCCGTGTCCACTATACCCGCTATCAAGTCCACTGATTCTTTGTTGTAGCCCTCTGTAAAGGGAAAAATAGTTAATTAATGAAATACATATATATATATATATACAGTCACGTTATTTATCCCTTTTGGTGTGGACCATGGCTGCTGCAACATAGCCGAAACGTCGGGTTAGGTAAACGAACAAACGAAAAAAGGTAACTTTATAATATTAAAACTTACGCGATAAGTCCCGTTAGTTATTAATCATGAGTATAAATCGCGAATCTCTTAAAACTAATGGACAGAACATTAGAGATATACTATTGTCAAGGTCACTTTTAGCATAAATATTGGGGTTGTGATGTCAGATGGAACATGAGTGACAGATTGCTAAGCAATCACCCAATAGATTCACAATAGAATTCATTTACCCCTAGTTCTTTCATATGACATGTTGGTAAGAGTGATAGCTAGTTAGCATTCATTAAAAGAAACAAATAATAGGGGAGATATTCTATTACCAAGGTTCTGTTCACCCCCAAAGGGATTAACAGATAATGTTATAATAAGAATGTAAGTATAAATAACCACCATATTCAGCATATTGAATTGTTTGTGAAAGTAATTCATTAGCGGATAGCACTTAAACTTGACCTGAATCTGAACATGACAAACAATTATAATAAATGATATAGGGCAACACAGATTATAGTGGCAGTAACTTTATAACTTTTTTCATTTAATGAATTAATGTTATTATGAATTAGTATGACAAAGACAACTATGTTCACAACTATTAACTCTTGCAGGGCAGTCAGAGGTTTGCAATTGCAATGGTAGTAATTTTATGACCACCTCAAATGCATGTGTTGACCAGATGGTTGTTAATTAGAATGACTAGTCTTATTAACTATATGAGACCGGGTTGTATTACAATAAATTAAATAATGATATAGATACCTTTAAGTCACTAGACGTTTTGACCTAGTTGTATAGGCCGTGGTCACATATAGTAAATAAAATGAGTACTAACCGCGATGTTTAAAGATAAATAGTATAACTAGCATTTAAAAAATTCTATTGTAATAGCAAATTGTCACTAGTTAATGTTTTGCTTTTATTTAATACCCTAACAACTGAACTAATCATAAAGGTGAGCAAGGAGATTTTACATCTCTTAGGATTCTGTCCTATCCACCTCAAAATGATTTAAATACATATCTATTTATAACACATATTTCCATATAATGGATGTCAATAAGGCAAGAGAGATAAATATTAGGACCCTGTAAAGTGGCAACCTTAAGTCTCTGCCTATCCTGTTGGGAAGTAGAGGCATGAATAAATGTATTAAAAGATTACCTTCATTGTAGAGGCCCAAGTACTTTTGTACAAAGTCTGTGTTTGTAATATACAGTTCTCCATTCTTCTGTACCGATGCGAACTTTGCGAATATCTCACGTAACTTTTTTGTGTCTGCCCGCTTTAAATATCCAGGGCCCTGTAAACATAGATAATATTAGATGAATAAAATATACAAATAACATACATACCCTTTACCCTACAGAGGGGTAAGCAGAGATCATGGACCACCATAGTTCCAGAGCATGGCAAACAACCTTCACTTTATTGCCATCCATATAATTTCTCTGCAGTTATAGATACTTATGTCACATTTCATTAGTACCTATGTCATCTATTTAATTATTTTTATGTATTATTAGCTCGAAATCTAAGTTATCCTTTAATTTACCCTAAATAATAAATAATTTTAGTATGAGTTGTTGAGATTATGTACTTAAGAAATTTTATTATGGCTGATTGTAGTTAAACAAATACACATTCAATAAATTAAACTGTTGTAAATTGATATGAATGAAACAATGGTAAACAATTCAAATGTTCTATTTTCTAGGAAGTACTTATGTCATTGATTATATCAGAGTTAAGCTTATTATCAAAGATATTACAATATCTAATAAGATTATGTAATATTTAGCGTAAATACTACAGTTTTATCAATCATAATATTATCAATGGACATGTGAAAATTTTCCACACATTGCGATCAAGATAACAAGTTCAAATCTAAGTAAAATCACTGCCTAACTACATCCACTTCACAAAATTTCTTGCCCACTTAAGCTCGAAATGTATGAAGATATGTATTATTAATTAACATCAGAAACATAATATAGCAGTATGGACCGTTAATAGTGCTAATTAGTCTCAACAGGAAGGGTTTTTCAATCAATTATTGACTTGACAAGACTGTTTAGAGCTGTAAAATACCTATAAAAATAACTTTTAATTGGTTGCCATGTGTATCTATTACACTGTATGAAATACACGCTTTAAATGAGAGTTGTAAAATATTAATAACCACATTGCAAAAAATGGCCTACACATCACTCAACGTGTATCAAACTACTTTGTGTTCATTAACGTTAACAACTACACACATAGCTTACATAACTCCAACTCCATAACTACTTAGTTATTCAGAAATAACTCAGATATTTCAATCACGGCCAAATCGAGACAAACAATACTTGTTTTTCAAGTATTTTAACTACGTACATAATTTTATCAAAACCTGCATTCAGTAGTAATCAGAAATTGTTTCTTTTACACTATACAACTAAATATATAGGAATTATTACACTTTAATTAAAAACCATCAAACAATTGATGCAATAACAATAGGATTCACTGTATTATGTTTACACTAAATTGCCTACACCTGAACATAACATATTCGTTCAATACAAAATGCTATTAAAAATGTAAATTTTATTTACCCTTGTAGCAGACATATTGCAAAGAACACACAAGCAGTACTAACTCATTCATCCAATAGCTGTTGACAACTGATAATACTATCTAAAATGCCACTGAAGATTCACGTCTTAGATTGCATCATTTTGTTTGTGAGTTTGGAGAGGAATGGATGTCAAAATTGATGAATAGTAGTAACATAACCATTAATTTCGTGATAAATAAGCCGAAAAATAGTTGGATAGTATTTAGTTAGTGGTTTTACAGATATTTTTTGAGATTTGGAGGTTATAATGAGAGCATTCTATATTTAGAACAGCAGAAAAACAGGCTAGTTTTTTATCATGAATCTAAAGGTTTTTTGTGCCGGAAGAAAGAACAAGCCGGTGACATACATCATCTAAAACTGGTCTTGCATGGTGTCAAGGTCATGTGAGATGGTATTCCAAGGTCATGGTTCACAAATTGTTATACAGCATAACAGTACTACAACTACACATCACAATATCTTACCTCCGTTAATTGCCTAGTCATCTGGAAGTAATTATACTAGTTTAAACCGAAAATAACAAATGGTAAATACTAGTTTGTGCTGATGTTGGTTATCGGCGGGCAAACAGCTGATAATTCTGTTGGTCGATCAATAGTTCATGTAACTGGTTTAGAATCAGCGTGTCATGATGGAAATGAAAAAATCTGCTGCGGAAGATACTTAGATCATACGAATAATTTTATTTTTGTAGATTTAATGAAATATTGTTGTAAGACCAAATACGTAGAGATCGCGCCACATACGGTGGCAGTTGGAGGCGTCGCCACAGTCGCGTAATTCAGTGTTACCAGTAAACACGCCAAAACTAGCACTCACTGTGCCATACGGCTCGAAACATTATAGGTTTCATTTGTAACGATCTTTGGTTGCAGAGCTATAAACTCAAATAAAACAAATTAATATATCAAAGTCAAAATATGTTTATTATACTATTTCAAACATGATTAATAATTAACGGGACTTATCCTTCTTATTATATATTACATATATTATGTGTTCCTTCACTCTGTCCGCAATAGACCGTTTAGTCTGTTCGACATAGGATTTCCCACAGCTGCAATCAATCTTATACACACCCTTATATCTTATATCATGAGTATAAATCGCGAATCTCTTAAAACTATTATTTCAAACATGGCACTGAGCATTGTCTTTACATATTTTTTACCGAGGTTAGATCAGCGGAGACCCTAGCTTGGAGAAGAACTAACAAGAAACTCCGGAAATCAATTTATTATAATCACCCTTAACAAACATAAAAATTACAAAGAGTGGGCAAAAAACACAACGCTGGTAATACTAAATTTACTTTTCATACAAAATAACACGCAATGGCGGAAACGTCAAATTTAGTTCCAAGTTTGGCTACTGCCACCGTATGTGGCGGGTACTCTATGACTGTTCATTCATACTTCATGTCATTTTTGACGTTTTGTTCCTTTCAAACTGATGTCAAAATTGACGATAGTATGTCAATAATGAGAATCTTTAGTTTCTGTTACAAACTTTGAAATTATCTCTGAAGCGAAATAATGCATAAAAGAGAATTATATGAAATACTATATAGTCCAAATCGAGTAAAATCACATATGTTTTTTTATCTGAAAACGATTTATTTAAATATAGACATATAATTTTTATATTGAAAGGGGAGTATTATTATACATACATACATACATACACATCACGCCTGATTCCCTGTAGAGGGGTAGGCAGAAATCACGGATCCCCATTTGTCTCGATCCTGACAGACCATACTATATATTATTATACTAGCGGAAACTAAATGCTCCGTGCTAGCCGGGCTGGAAATGATTGCTGAAACTAGTTGACGTTCTTCCCGGCATGCTATAAAAGGGGACTAGCGATATATGAAATCTATTGGGTGATGGGCTAGCAACTATCAGAACCCCAATATCATGCTAAGAAATGCCCAAGGAGATGTTTTCAAGTCTGCTAGGTTCTGTCCACTCTTAAAGGGATTGACAGTAACAGACGTGAACGTATATGTATGGTGAAACTCTAATTCGTTGGGGATTTGACTCTGTTTTAGTGGGTAGGTACAGGGTTTATACCTCGGAGCATACGCCAAATATTATTCATAATATTGTAGGACGTTATTACACCAATTGAACTAGCCCCTTGCTAAGCACATTTAAGACTTGTGTTAAGGGTACTACTCAACGTATATTTAACGTATTATATATATATAACGTATTTTAATTTTAACTATTTATTTTTTGACATTTTTATAATTGATTTGTACGCCGAAGCATGACGGCAGAGCATGTTGAGACCCTGTAACTTAGATTAAGATCTTTTGTACACATGTTTCACAAATAAATAGATTTTGATTTTGATTTTTTGATATATACATATAGCCTATGTGTAGGTACCGATGGGTTACACTAAATAGCAATATCAAATGTTCATTTATTATAATGTGTAGGTGGATAAAATCTTACACACGTACGGAAAAAAAACTAAATTGTAATTATATTTTTTTATTATGCAGTAACTATGTTGCAACATAACAATACGTAGTTTACAGTTTAAACTAGACAAAACATAATACTGAAAAATCTAAAATTAAATGTTTATAAGGCAGTGAATATTTACGTAATAAATATATTAGTAGAAACTTTGTCTCTTGTTTAAATATAACATACACACGGAATGTCACTGTCGCATTAGTACTATTTGGCATCCTACCTAGGTTCAAAATGGCTACATAATCACTAACTCCGGAATCGCGCAATGGACACACGAGTCTCTCTGACTACCCCGAAAGCGATTATGACGGTGGAGACTATAGAAAAAGATCAGTAGGTATACGTGTAAATACACCTACATCACGCTCGTGTCCCTACAAAAGGCAGACAGAGTTCAAAGATTCCCAATTTTTCCGGTCCTAACCAAGTACCTCCGCTTCATTGACATCCTCATACATTTGGCGGGTACAGATACTTCTAAAGTCATCCCTTTTAGGTCTTGTATTTTAACGCTCATTGTACGATCTCATATAACGATCTGGTCATATGTTTTACTAGGCCAACCCCTACATAACCACTCTTCCACCTCTCTCTACATAAAGCATAATCTAAGTATGCTTCTGCGGCCGCACTCTAAACCCAACCCTGGAAGTCGAGTCCAGCATCTTGACATACGAAAAACTCTCCGAAGACAAGTCACTCCTCATCAAGTCGAGTCCAGAGAAATTGAACTTGTTCTCCGAATTCTGTGGCTTTTTCCCCTCCTTCTTCGGCTTTTCAAGCGGCAAGGAAATGAACTTAAAGGACACTCGGTCACAGAAACACAGGCGAGTGTTGCAAGGCAGGTCTTGTTCGGTCAATCGGAACGCACATTCGGCCATCCGGATCAAGTACCAGAGGGGAAAGGAGGGGTCAGAGGGGGTGGGGAAGCCGGGTGCAGGACGCCATCTGCCGTTCAACAGGTGAGCTGGTTGAGACATGAGACCGTGGAACTCTATTCCGTATGTACCTGTGTGAGAGAAAAGTAGAGAAACGTAAAGAAAATGTATGACTTAAAGAATACAACCTCATTGCTGACTTCATTGGGTACCGTGTGGTCAACACATAGGTTTCAGGTGGCCGTAGAATTACTTCATCCAGAATATAAAGGTTCAGAAAAATAAGCACAAGTCTGACATTTATGCTAGAGAAGATTCATTCTGAGGATGTAAAAGCATTGCTGTACTTTGCTTGAAAACCCCTTGTCCCTTATTCGCCTCGATAAACATGCCAGGCACCTAGTTACATTTCTGGCAGGTCCTAGATAAATCAATATACAAAATGCAACTTTGTCTTACCATCACAATAAACGCCCAAGCTCAAAATGTGGTTTGGGTCACAATCGAACAACCAACATTTCACTACATTCACAGCGGCTACAACTTTAGGATCTGTGTGGTTCTGCATTAAAACCTTTTGCTGAAACGTATAAACTTATATTATTATTGTTTACTTAAGTAAAGTAAATTTGGGGAGGCAAATGAGTAAAGGGTTGTTTGCGGAAAACATATTGAGGAAACTTATTCATTCCTCTGAATCGGTTATCAAAACTTGTAAAGAAAAAAATTCTTACATATAGATCGTTTTTGGGAAATGATAGATAGTTACATTTTTTTTTTAAACAATATCCGGCTTATCACATAAAGTTGCTGGTTGTAATCTATCTGGTCTTGTATTGTTTGGTATCTTTTTTGAATAAAATGATTAAAAATGCATCATACAAAACCATACCTTTCGTTCGGCCAACCGCGTCCAAATCTTCTTATCCCAATGGAGAAGGTAATGCATCGAACGAAACTCCGGTTTCAGATGGCCAATAGTCAGCGTCGAATTCTTGACATTAACAAACCTTCGATAGGGATCGATAGTATTATATTGATGTCTCGTGTTGTTGATATCAACAATGTGACTGACACCAACAAATCCCCACACTGGGGGACAGAACATATATCTCATTGGTACTTCTCCTTTATCCGCTATCAATTTTACCACTTCTAGCCCTAGATCCATGGTGCTTACCACCACATTCTTAGGGTCTAGCTTGGGAACGAAATGGAGGAAAGCGGTCGCGTTGAAACAAGATGGTCCCACGTTAGTGAACAGAACTTTAGTCTCATAGTCTACGTATTCTTTCATTTTGAGGCTGAGGGCTTTCATTAACATAGCGTTCTTTAGGAGCCATCCACCGATGGTGTTATCTAGCCTGGAAGACAAGCTGATGTTACAAACTAGTAGTACAAGAGACAAAAGACAAACGAGCTCACGACCATTAACCATTGTAGGGTAGTCAGAGGTTCAGGTGTCTATCTCCGCCATTGCGTTGTTAGTAATTCCATGGTCACCTCGAACGCACGTGTTGACCAGATAGTCAGTACTCAATGTGAGAGATGGTAAGCCATGTCGCCATTTACAAGCACATACATACTAATACAAAGACACATGTATTGTTATTGAAAGAGTGAATAGGGAAAAGGTTGGAAGAAATCTCCGTACATTGAACCTGCTGTTTGCTAACTTAATTTATAAATACGAAGACATATAAACCAAACACGTTTTAAGACTTATCTGATATTATGTCTGGAGGATGCCAGATAATTATATTCTAATCAAATAGCAAATAGGTATAACCAAATATAGTTACAAAGACCACCCGGCAGACATCAAAGATACACATTTTAATTAAAGTGTTAAATACTGTCGGAGGACCAGTGATGCAGCCTAGCTGCATCGTATACTGAGGCTGCACCTTTTCACTGCATCAAGGTTTCCATTTTATTGTTGTAATGTTTGTATTGTGTTCTAATGTAAATATGCAGTGAATAAATTATTTAAAAAAATCGATCGGTTACAATCTGAGGCCTGAGCTATCCGTTGCCAATATACTTACATATGCGGATCATTATCTTGGACGATCAACAAAGTACAGTCAGGCAAAACAGTTGCAATATCCGTGACACACTCCACCACATCCTCATCAAACTCTCTCTCCACGTAATGACAGTCTTCCACTAAATCAGTCATTAGTTTACCTGGCCCATTCATATCGTAGAGATAGATCTTATCTATTCGCTTTCCGGTATTGCCTAACCCTAACAAGCCATCGACAAGTTGCTGCGTGTGTGTTGTGTTAGCTGCAGTAATGCAAACGGTGATCTTTTCATCGCTAGGTCGACATTCACATTTGCGATAGTCGCAAGGATTCGAGCAAATGTTCTTGGCTTCTTCTTCCTTGCATTTTTCGGAGAATTGCGTTATGTTTTTGCCTAACTCTTTTCGGACTGAATCGGAAAGGTTGGCGTCGAACTTGTAAAAGGTGTAGCAGTAGTCGCCGAATTCTGGGAGGCCTCCGATATAATAAGGCTTGCTTCCACGGTAAAGTAGTTCCTTCCAGATTAGTGGGCTAGTATTGTGTTGCCAGTCGTTTTTCTCATTAGTTTCATTCAGCCAACTCTGTATGAATGAATTTAAACTATTATATTGGGGCAAATAACATTGTTCGTATTTTATTTTTAGTAGTGTCAATATCTTAATACTTAATAGAATGGAATTCTGTTCCCTTCTAGTCTGTCCGTCTGGGACGTAAAAAGAATGATAACTAGCTGTCATTCATCCCGGCGTGTCGTAAGAGACTAAGTGACCTAGTAACTGGAGCTAAATGGAATCTATTGGGAGATGGGCCAGCAACCTGTCACCAATGTTCCATATGACATCACGACCTCAATATTTATGCTAAGAAGTGACCTAGGAGATATCTCCAAGGTTCTGTCCATCCCCAAAGGGATAAAAGGATTCGCATTAATACTCGTATGTAAATAGAATGCAAACTACAAAGCTACAGATTTGTTTTAGAAGCCAATTAGAGAAATTCGCGTAATTTGACAGCAAGTTAGCATTTTTTTTCTCATACCAAACAAAATACTTATTCCAGCTCATTACTACAGGAGATACATATCAATACTACAATACTATGCTTTTAAAGACCCTTACGTTTTTGAAATATGTACAGTAGTAAGACACCAATACAAGGTCAAAAAGAATGCAGATTAATTGGAAAACAGAAAGTTATCTCAGGTCATTATGCTAGGTCTATCATGAGGAATGCATTGCAATTAATCGGTAAACAGAAAGTCATCTCAGGTTATATGCTATATTAGTTCAATTATCATGAGCCCCAAATATACCCTTTTAAACATTTTACTTCTCAACTGCACTTAGTATGTATGTATATTAATGGGACACTTATTATACTAATTGAACTAGCCCCTTGGTAAGTGATATGGGTACTAGTCAACGTATATTTAAGAAATATATACTTATTATATATGAATCAATACATACATAGATATATAATCAACGGCCAGACTGAAAAGCAGAAGAAAAGCTTAGTTCTTTACTCTGTCTCTACCAGGAATCGAACCCGGGACCTCACGTAGCGTCAGATGGTTAACCGTTCGCGCCACGAAAGTCGTCGTATATATTATATGTAGTATATCCATTTACTTACCGGCCACGTATCTTCAGTTTTCTCAACAATTTCAAAGTTGAAATTGGGTAGGTCATTCGATAGGCAATTCGCCATAACGCAAGCTTGTGAGAATAACGAGCATTTGTCATGACCAGCTATTATTATACTAAAAACCATATTTCGTAGCAATGTTTTCTCTTTATCAACAAATAGATTTATTTTAAGCGTATTTTTGCTCTAGCCGTTTTGCCAGGTTTTGCCTCACAGCTGTATTTGTCAGTTGCTAATCAGTTATTTTAATTCTATCTTCTTTTATAAAAGCCTAAAATTTTGTTAGTTTATGATGTGAAGGTGCTTATAGCTTAGTAATTAAAACACATCCTTTGCTTAGCATTAAAAGTTAACGTAGTCCTTTTAACTTTGTTTAGCCACATAAACTGCGTAAATTATAATAAACTTCAACAATTCCAGATTTTTTCTACATAATAAAAATGAGTTTCTTAGGCTGTCAGGCCCTTACAATAAATGTTACATCCTAACAACCAACTTCATTTTCATTGAATGCAACAGGTCCAAAATTGTGTCCTAAAAGCCGCTTATTATTCCATTTCTCGGAAAGTAACCCTGCAAATACAGAAGGAAACATATTCCTATTCGTATTTCAAATACGACCTTTGCCTGACCCTCATTTGTGTTATGTCAAGAAGTTATGTCTGTCATATTTTTTCAATATCCGAAGCCTCCTTTTTCCAGGTGCTTTATGAAAGGGTAAGGAATGGAGCGATTTTCAGCCCAGATCACGTGCATGATAGTGGTTTATCTAATCCCCGTGCTATCAAATAAAACTCTCCCCTCATTTGCTTGTATGAACTGGACTCTAGGAATGGAGGATTTGGGAAATTATTATGTTTTATTAAGGGCTCAGAAAAGAATTGAAGTGTCTAGGTTGTATTTGGTGTTCTGGAGTCTAATATCTTTTTATTTGTTCATGAAAAAGCCATGAAGGTATGAAATCAAAAAGGTGTTAATCTGTATAACTACTACAATTTATCGTATTTTTCTAAATGCAAGTAATTCGGTTAGGATATTATTACACTTATCATATTTTTTTTTTACCTTTTGGTAGATTAAAATCATGTCAAACTTTGTTGAATAAAATATCAATATTGTAGATGTATGTTAGTACAATGGTTATTTATTAAAAACGAGATCTATGTAGGTTCGATCCTCGGCTGATATGTATACATTTACATATGTATCAAGATGTATATTCATACGTAACTCTAACTCACATGCACGTGGCACGCATTTCATGTTTATCGATAACGGAGCGAAATAAAAGCTTGTGTATGTAAATGCGACTGAAAGCTTCTACGATATTCTCTGCACTATATGCATATAACTATGCGTTGATTCATAAAATACCATTGTCTGTAGTATATATGTACACTTGATGACCATTAATTACTTCGTGGGTATACACTACATATACAAATAGCCTGGTTCCGTGTAGAGTAGTAGGCAGATATCACAGATCCCCATCTGTCCCGATCCGGATAAACCGCTTTCGCTTCATTGGCACTCATACACACTCGGCGGTTATAGGGTAGTCACTTGTTGATATACTGGCAAAGTACTGAGCCAGGATCTTTTCTCTGCATTAATTATAATAGTGTTATGTTAAAACTAGGAATAACATATAAATATGTTTTGTGAATTACAGTGGATTGATACAGGCTGATGATGATGATGAATAAATATTTGATAAAGGTTTTACTTTCTGTATCTGTATTTGCAAAGTACTATTCATACAAAAGAGTTCCTTTTAGCATAGTCAATAGCTAAAATAACTATTAGGCTGACTTTGCTAAGTCTAACAGACCAATTTCATAGATGAATCCAATGCACCTTTTTGTACCAAATTCGTGACAGATGGTGATAAGTTTGACAATCTGTCAAAACAGTCAACAATCAGACTTCGATTCTCGTTGTTGTATATATTTTTCTTTTAACTTACAGATGTTTGCTAAAAGATATTGAATTTCGATACGTCTATTTTTTTAGATACAATTTTCTTTTTGTATAATGGTGTTTCATATTGTTATTGCTGGTATACGTAATTCTCTATACTACGTCCATTGTTGTACCGTAGCTTATAATCTTTCGAAAAGTTTACCGAATTTTAAATACCGATACATTACTAAGGAACCGAAAGAGTGGGAGGTAATGCATTATACATACATATATATACAACATATACATAAGAACGTGAATTATATACATATAAATTCACGTTCATTGATCGTTCGGGGTGGCCAGAACTTCGGAGATATGGTACCTCCTAGGTCACTTTTTAGCACGAATATTAGAGTTGTACTGTCAATGAACATTGGTGACAGGTTGCTAGCTATAGCCGAACATATTCCGTTTACCCCTAGTCCCTTAGTCACGACATGCCGAGTGGATATGCAGCTAGTTTACGCTTCACGTCTTTTGCATACAGACTCCCTTTTTTATTCTGGCGGAGTAGTCAAGGCTTGAGTCCCCGAAAATCCAAAGCATGTTAGGTATGGGTCACTCAGAGCCCTCGTTTCACTAGATAGATAACACCCAACTTGATGGGTAGTGAACCGTATCGCGGTATATAGGCTATGGCTATTTACCTATCTCGAGGGATAAGCAGGTTTCCTCACAATGTTTTCCCTTACCATAATAATATTTTACTTTAGATTAATGTATGTCCGTATTAAACCTTATAAAACTTCGTATATCTAGTTTATAAGACAAACAGTCTTGTTCCAAGTTTTGTTATTTCGGATCTGTTTGGGTGGCATCTGTTACCTATAGGTTCATTACGACCAAAGTCTTCATATAAGGTAATATTGCTCGTATGATGCAACCTGATATTGCTTTTGTTATTGATGACGGCTGAAAATATGTTTTCCTGAGCTTAAGTAAGAAATTTTGGATCGACTCTCTTATATGCTACTAGCGACCCGCTCCGGCTTCGCACTTCTGGCTATTTAATGGATGTTATTATACATATAAACCTTTCTCTTGAATTACTCTATCTATTAAAAAACCACATCAAAATCCGTTGCGTAGTTTCAAAGATTTAAGCATACAAAGGGACATAGGGACAGAGAAAGCGACTTTGTTTTATACTATGTAGTGATTCGCCTTAAGAAAATAGTGACGTCATCATGTCGCAACGTATTGACCAATGAAGCGTGACAACGGTTGTCTGCAATTGGTAAATGTGACTTTTTTCTCATTTACTCCCGTCTCATTGGCCAGTTTAACCTCTGAATATCATGACGACACTGTAGATAAAAATTAGAAAATATACTTTAATTACTCGAAATATGTATTAGGAATTTTGTATAGTGATATAAATAGGGGTTGAACATGTTTAATTAGGTACTGAATATCTGGTCTAATTAGGTAATACATAGTAAGTGCTTGTAAATGACGACATGGCTTACCACCTGTCACATTGAGTACTGACTATCTGGTCAACACGTGGTTTCGAGGTGGCCATAGAATTACAACCTTCGCAATTGCAGAGATAGACACCCGAACCTCTGACTACCCCTCAAGGGTTAATGGTCGTGAACGCGTTTGTCTTTTCTTTTTTTAATATCTGGTGTTAAGTGAATTCGATACGGCCATTGATACTTCGAGGTATTTGAGATTGTGCAAATCTCTAACTAACACGCAAGGAAAATTAGGCGTACAAATATGTATTTTAAATATTCACGTTTTTCAACAGACATGGCTGGCGAAGATAAACTCTGAAAACGGATGGACACATGACGAGTCACCTTTAATTTGGAAAGAACTACTCTTCGATGGTAGTAAACCATTATACATTGGCACAACATCGAATTTCTTTGACTACTGCTACACTTTATACAAATATGAATATACCCTAACCGAGACAGAACGGAAAAATTTGATAAAAAGCGTTAAAAGCGTCTGCATTGACGAACCAGAGTTCAAATGCTCAAAACCATGTATATATCTAAAAGATAATTGTATCGATATATGTATTAGTGGCTCTTGTATGCCACTGATTATTAATTTACTGGCTCAACTGCATAGTATCTGTGACTCGAAAAGGATTAAAACTATTTATGTGACAGATGGTGTCATTTTTGAGTTGTTTAATAGTGGTGTGACTATCGCAAGTCCAGTCTTTTCAGGTGATACGATTAAGTATGTTGAAGAAATCGAGGAAGTAATTCCGATGCTCGATTTGTTGATAGTAACCGACCACGCTCCGTTTGAGTAAGTAATTGTGTCTTTTTGGGAATTCTTAAAATAATATGTTGTTATTGTTTTGTTTCATCTATGAACGTGGGTGTGTATATATATGTACATTAATGTACACTTATGTCCAACATACTTTTATTATATTTCTCCTCGTTTAGTACAAGTAGTTAAAATGAACATTGAATCAAATAGGTAACCAGTATTAAACTTTAGTGAAAGATCCTTCAAAAACACGTAATCTATTTACAAGAATAATGTAGCTACTCTAAAATATCACGTTATTCTTACAAAAATAATGACGTATTTTTACAATTTATGTTATTATTATTAAGAGGCGATATGCGAAACGATCGTAATCGTATGGGTTTCCATATTATGGAATCCATACGTGGTAATTAAGAATAGCTTCTACACTTACACGTGACAGCAGTTAAACTAGGGCAACAAACAAATATAAGTAGTTTGGAAGTTCATTTTATTAATACTATGTATAATGAGGAAAAATATCGTGAGGAAACTTACCTGTTCCTCCAAACAGGTAATAGTTAGTGCTTGTAAATGGTCTTACTTACCCCCAGTCACATAGAGTATTGCTGGTCAACACGTGGGTTGGAGGTGGCCATAGAATTACTACTTTCCCAATTGCAGAGATGAACACCTAAACCTCTGACTACAACGCAAGGGTTGATGGTCGTGAACGCGTTTGTCCTTATCTTAATGAATAAGTTATTCACCATTACAGTCCAGAAGAACCCATGGGATGTTGGTTAGCGAAAAATCGCAAAATAATGTCTTGTTTAGGAAGAAAACTTTTCTTCAAAGGTCGGTGGGAACTAAAAGTATTACTTCCCAACATTGGTCCAGCGTGCTTCAATGCAACTATATTGGTGCGAACAGCCAACAATATTGATCCAAAGAATATTGTGGTCAGTACCATGGACCTAGGGTTAGAAATGAGTAAGATATTGGCTGACACTGCAGAGGTAAATATGATAAAAAGTATTAGTAAAATTTATATTATAGTGCTTAGTTCTGAAGAAGCGATAAGTTGGATACTAAGTATAGGACATATATTCAGAATTGAATTACATCCGCTTATTATTAATACAGATATTACTAAAATAGTACTTTGTTACATAATAATACATGAAATTAGAATCAATGGCGTCGACATGCGGTCACTGAGAAGCATGTTAGGAGTGATATTGAATGATAGAATTAAAAATAGTGTGATAAGGGAAGGTTGCGGTTTGAAAAAAGATGTAGTGACTAAGATTGAAAAGAGAATGCTTCGATTGTTTGGACGTGTTATGCGGATGAATGATAGCAGGGAATCAGGCGTGATGTGTATGTATGTATGTAATACAAGTACTACTACTACTAGTAGTGCCTGACTAACATTAACGATATAAATTATCAAGATATTGCGGGAATTGACATAATAGCGGTGCTGTGGATTTTTATATGTTTAGCAATTTTATGAGTCATGGATATTTGTTTATTGACGTTGAGATTTATTTATTTTAGTTAAAGAATCTGTTGTGGTAATTTTTATTTTTTTTATTTGTCAATATTTACAAAAAATCTCTTTGTCTCAAACTGTTTTTGTTTGTTTTTTATTCATGTAAGGTGTAACTGTGTCGTTTATAAAAATGTTCTTCGTATTAACGTGTCTCGTTTTTCTTTCTCAGGTACCAATGAGATACACATTCTGTCCCCCGGTTTGGGGCTTTGTAGGCATTAATCATTTAGTAGATATAGGCAATACAGTACACAGGTACAACGTCTTAGAACCAAGGGAATCGTTCTTTAAGATAAAGGGGACTAATTTTAATGTTGGCAAGATCAGGCCGGAATTTCGGAGATTGGAGTATCTTGTACATTGGGATAAAAAGAAACTATGGGTTCAACTTGGTGAACGGCAGGTAAATATTATAATGTGTATATTTTTACGTTTTAACTTTAATAAACAAAAAAAACAAATGTCCTTCATAATAAGTATAAAAAAGTTAGAATAGGAATTATAGTACGTATGATTATAGGTATGTTATTTATCTTTTATTGTTCTATGTGTTTTAAACTCTAGCCAAAGATATTTAAATTTTATTACATTAAATTATTGTGATTATTCAACTCATTGTCAACTATTTTTTACCAAGTCGGTACTGTAGCTACCACTAAGTCTAACTACTAAGTTTAATTAATTTCTCTGAAGTCTATATTACGATGATATTACAATTATAAGCCGATATTAGAAGATGATTTCTATTCCACAGAAAAGAATCAACGCTGCCGAATCCATGTTGTATAACAAAGCCGTAGCCGCTGTAAATGTGATTAAAAAATGGCTATTTGATAAAAATCCAGATGATGTGATCAGTTTGGGCGTTATATGTGATGGTAAGGTTTTTATAAACATACCTACAACCACATCCTTTAGTTCTTTGCGAGTTAGACAAAATTTCAGTGCCATTATAATATTGTGTATTTGGTCACTGCATAGCATTGGCATTGTCTTAATATTAATTGGAAAATATAAAAAGACAAAAGACAAACGCGTTTACGACCATTAACCCTTGCGGGGTAGTCAGAGGTTCAGGTGTCCACAATTGCGAAGGTAGTAATTCTATGGTCGCCTCTAACCGACGTGTTGACCAGACAGTCAGTACTGAACGTGTCAGGTGATAAGCATATAGCTGAACAGAATTTTTATACTAACAGGTCAGTGTCAGACAAATGTGTTGACTTTCAATTAATTAATGTACTGTTATTATGTAGAATTCTACATTTCAGTTTGATTTTACATATATATATCACACAACACGCCCGATCCCCTATAGAGAGGTAGGCAGAGTTCATCCAATCTGTCCTGATGCTGATAAACAACTTTCGTTTAATATACAGTCATACACCTCCTCTTAAACACTCTTAAGCACTTATAGGTACTTCTAACGTAACCGTTATCAATATGACATATCTTGCTAGCCCATCGCCCAATGGATTCCATTAACCTCTAAAAGTTACACAATATAGATGAGTGTTATATATATGTACGCTATAATTTTTCAGGTTCATTCGGCTTGAATTTCAACGGAGTATTTTCCCAACCGGTTCGTTTGCTCCACGATTCATGGAAGATAGTGAGTGACTATCCTCAACCATCGGATCCTCATATGTCACTCTCCTATTTACTGAAAACAGCCTTTTATGTCTTCACTCTTTGTGATGATGCACTGCCTATGGTTAGTCCTACCTGTCCATGTATGACAGTGGGTTTTAAACTGATAGATGTGAAGCCGTCTTTAAGGTTCAAGTTTAAGGGACTGTTACAGACACCGGAAGAATCAGAAGTGGTAGAAGAAAATTCAAATGAATCAGATAGCACGGGTGATAATAATAGAAATAATTTTAATTTTCTAAAATCTCCAATAAGATCTAAACAGTAATGTATTGACTCTTTTTTACTATCCCGTGCTAGGTTAACTCTCGTTCTTTCCGGTATGATGTAGAAGGCGACTAAGGGATTAGGGGTAAATAGAATCGAATGAGTAAGGGACTAGTGATTTGTTACTATATCACACACAGTACATTAACAATATCATGGAACCAGCTAATTATTTCATAACAGATTAATCAAATTGATTCGACGAAGCTCAGTTGTTTGAGGCTTGATTCTGTATCAGTGGGTACAGGGTCCAAATGCCGCTTGAGCATGGAAATGAACCAATGGAACCAATGGAGCACCAATGGAAATGAAGTTTAAACAATTTCTATATACATTTTCGTAATAAAAATATATTTACGAAATGCGTGGAATAATACGGTGAGACAAAACATCGTGAGGAAACGTACCTGTTCTTCGAACATGTAACAGTTAATTGTAAACGATGACATGGCTTGCCACCTGTCACATTGAGTACTAATCTGGTCAACACGTGGGTTCGAGGAAGACATAGAATTACTACCTTCATGATTGCGGAGATGGACCTCTGACTACCCCAATGGTCGTGAACGCGTTTTGCGTTTGTCTTATTAATCAAGTTTTATAAGAAAGTCATTTTATGGCTTATACTTAAATACAGATTATAATTTGTACTCTATCACGTATGAAGCTGATCAATTTGAGATTTATCACGTCACCAAAACAAACATTTCTTTTTTATTAATAAAACAAGACGTATAATGTATAGTTATAAACATATATAGATTCCAAATGCCATACAAAAACTGATTGGTCACGATCAAAACACGATAACCATTCTCTACATACTCCTTTGTATGAAGTCTGTATGTATTTAAAAGTACCTTTTATGAGTACAGTCAACAATGGTCTTAACTAAGTTTTCCAGTCCCAATGTTTGTCCTGCACCGGACTTGTGAAACAAAACGTCGTAAAGTAACCACTGTTGCCGGGACGTGAATGGTGTTATAAATTGTTTTCCTCTTGCTGTGAAGAAACTTGTAATTGTAGATTAGTTAGAAGCTCAAAATGCGAACGAACATTGATTACATCGTTCATAATTCAGACATATGTATACGTATACCTGTACGTCCTTAATCACTTTCGAGGTGGACAAGTCGGATATATCTTAAATATTCAGACTATTTATATAGTATTACTAGCGACCCGCTCCGGCTTCGCACGGGTATAAAATATACAGCCTACTCCACTATTTAATGGATGTTATTATACATATAAACCTTCCTCTTGAACCACTCTATCTTTTAAAAAACCGCATCAAAATCCGTTGTGTAGTTGCAACGATTTAAGCATACAAAGGGACATAGGGACAAAAAAGCGACTTTGTTTTATACTATGTAGTGATACGCATCACGCCCAATTGCTTGAACATTAGAAGTTAGCCAGGATCGATTCTAATAAGGCTTTGTGAGATGAGAGATCACGGATCCCTATTTATTTCGATACCATTTACTTCATTTACATTCTAGTCCTAGTACCTATAGATATAAGTACCCATAACCAACGAGTGTGTATGAGTGTCAATGAAGAGAATTTATTTATTATTATGCGAGACCGGGTCGTAACACGATAAATTAATAAATACCTTTATTTCACCCGACGTTTCGTTGCATAGGCCGTGGTCGCGGGAAGACTTCTAAATAAAAAGAGTATAAATCACGAGTGTTTTAAGAGAATATTATTTGTCAGAATTGGGACAGATGAAGAATCGTGTTCTCTGCCTATCCTTAACAGAGAAACAAGCGAGATGTGTAAGTTATATCAATTTGAAATTCACTCTGAACTTTGGTCAGTGCATTATGATCTCCGTAACTACTTGTGACATGTTGCTTGCTTGGAAGCAGCGGTCACTTATAGTTAGCCACTTTTTCTTCCCGTGTCACTTATGCCGGTTCTAGGGGGTGACTTGGAGGGGGGATGTCTCCAAGGACTGGACATATAGGTAGGGTTTATATATAAATGTTTGGTTTTATAGAATAAACAGATTAGGCCCGTTTTACTACAAAAGGGCAGGTAAAGATCGCAGATAATTTTTTGTGTAGCTCTTGACAAGTGACTGTCATCTTATTGACATCCTTATGTTACAAGTATTTCAAACGTAACGTGACGTCACTTATATAAGTATAGAGTACCCGCCACATAAGGTGGCAGTAGCCAAACTTGGAACTAAATTTGACGTTTCCGCCATTGCGTGTTATTTTGTATGAAAGGTAAATTTAGTATTACCAGCGTTGTGTTTTTTGCCCACTCTTTGTAATTTTTATGTTTGTTAAGGGTGATTATAATAAATTGATTTCTGGAGTTTCTTGTTAGTTCTTCTCCAAGGGTCTCCGCTGAACTTCTTCTTCTCAATCGTTACGCTCTTATCAGAGCGGTCGTGGTCTTCATGACGTGGCATCTTGAGCATCCGAAATGGTTGGTGAACTAACCTCGGTAAAAATATGTAAAGACAATGCTCAGTGCCATCTTTGAAATAGTTTTTTTACATACATACATACACATCACGCCTGATTCCCTGTAGAGGGGTAGGCAGAGATCACGGATCCCCATTTGTCCCGATCCTGACAGACCACTTTCGCTTCATTGACATTCATACATTCTCTAATACACTCTCGGCGGTTATAGGTACTCCTAACGTCACCTTTTTTCAATATAGCGTCTATCTGACTGTTACATATATGTCTTATTAGGCCGGCCCCTACGTAACCGCCCTTCCACTTCACTCATATATAGTCCTTTTGTCAATATATAGTTTTTTTAATTTGTACTTAGATCATAAAATAACTTTCAAAGAGAGCTTATGATAGGGCCTATTTTGAATAAAAATATTTTGACTTTTGACTTTGGTATATTAATTTGTTTTATTTGAGTTTATAGCTCTGCAACCAAAGATCGTTACAAATGAAACCTCAATATAATGTATCGAGCCGTATGGCACAGTGAGTGCTAGTTTTGGCGTGTTTACTGGCAACACTGGATTACGCGACTGTGGCGACGCCTCCAACTGCCACCTTATGTGGCGGGTACTCTACTTTAGAAATGGTAACCCTTTTTGTACATAAACAATAGTTATGGTCCAGTTCGGCACGGTAAAGATTCCGAATTTTTTGTTTCGTTAACTGAACTAAACCGAAACTATCTCAAAATTAATTAATTACATAAACTTCTTTACAATCATCGATTAGAATAATAGTACCTATCAGTAATGATAAACATTTAGTTGTTTTTAACTTAGCGATCCCTATCTTCCATGTCATACTTATTATATAAAGTTTTTATCATAAATGTAAACAAAACACATCCTAATACTACTTCAAAAGCAAAACCAGTAAATGATTACACCTAATGCAGTATTTCATCGAAGGCCGATTAGCAGTTTGCAGCAAAAAGATGATTCAAAGGTTTTAATATTCAACGGAACTACACTGAAAGCTTTTTCAATGATGTTTAATAAATCACCCGGAGCTTTTTCCAACACTTGTGAAAGTTTAACGCCGCGATCGAACCTGTTAAGCTAATGCATAGCAGGGACATTGAATTCTCGTCCCTAGTGACGTAGTGGATAAATCTGATAGGGAGTGATATTTTGCAGTGGAAAATGTGTGTTTTGTCGTCTTAGTAAATAATTTGATAATAAATAATATGATATAAATTTGATTTTACAAGAAAATGAGACTTAACGCGTATATTTTAGAAATAAAGTATTGCCTTTGTTACACGTTTCGGCCATGTTGCAATGGATTGGATCACGGGACAATTAGATTATTTATACGAAATGTAATAATATTCATTGTAATCGGGAGTCTCTTAAAAATATTAATATAATTTGATGTTAAATTGTTGTTTGATAATTATGATTGTATAATTATGATTGTAAATATAAATTGAAGATACTGAAAGTACATTTTGAAGCTGAAGAAGAGATGAAATTCTGAACATGCTTTGTGTTAGGTTTCCGCTATGCAAACTGAAGCTATCATCCTTACCTTTTCATTTAAGTTATTGCGATTATTGAAAAAAGAAACTAAATCATAAAGGAGACTTTAGAAGTACTTATAACCGCCGAATGTGTATGAGGAGGTGTATGAGTGTCAAATAAACAAAAAAAAAAACAAAAAATAAACGAAAGTGATTTTATTAGGATCGGGACAGATGGGAGCTCGCAATGTCCACCTGCCCCACCACAGGGGAACGGGTGTGATCTGTAAGAATGTATGTTACCAAGAAGACACGGTAACTCTTTGGTAAACTTAAACATAACTAAAGAAGTGTGGATACAGTTACGGCTTTCCACTGGATTCCCATCCCTAGTGACGTTAATCGATGAAATCAGATAGGGGAGCGAATGGCTTAGATTGGACTTTTATGGATAGTCATTTCTGTTTTGCATACACGCTAAAAAGAACGTAGCTGATTGAAATGGTTTCTTGATTACCTTAAACATGATTATGGTTGTGTGATGGATTTGGATCATTTGTGTTAGGCTGTTAATCCATCACTTTATTACTTGTAATTACCCTAGATTTCCTCCCATGGTATTCAAAAGATAAGTCATCATTTAGCTATTTATATCTCAGATTAGAACGTAATTTGAACGAATAAATGACTCATTTAAATTTTAATTGCGTATTTTCTTTTTGGACTAAAGAATTAAACTTTTATATTTCATGCTTACATAATTATAAGTTTATAGTATAAATGGTTATAAACAGATCAAAGTGCCTCATGCACATAAATACTCAGTTATTTTTAAATATAATTGTAAATTTAGGTATTGGACCCTTAAAATCCAACAACATTACCATCACTTCTTGGGTCGAAAGCACCTTCAAATTTACCATCAACATGGCTCACTAACATGCCAGCATGGCCTACTACTTCTGAATAAGCAGGCAACATTTCTACATCATGCCCTTTTTTCTTCAATTCAGCGATACAGTCATCAGAAAATCTACTTTCCATATAAAGTTTATCAAAACCACTTGATCTTTGATTAGTTGTACCATATAACCATCTTGGAGAATCAATACTATATTGTAGTGATTTATTCTGGATTACGTATCTGTGAAAAATAGCTGCTTGCGTCTGAGGTTGTCCATAACCACCGCGTGTACCATATATCAATATTCTACCATCCTTCAGTTTTGCTGCTGCAGGGTTCAATGTGTGGAAAGGCTTTTTTCCAGGCTTCAGAGCTAGTATATCATCTTCTACAAGTTTGAATGCAACACCTCGATTATGCCAAATGATTCCAGTTGATGGCAAAACTACTTTACTGCCGAAAACACTGAAAATGCTTTGTATGAATGAAACGTGGTATCCTTTTTTGTCTATGATACCCATCCAAACTGTATCACCCAAACCACCTCCGTTATTTTTATTAGCACAAGTATCTGGAATATGCTTTGCCATATCATCAAGTAACTTGTCGTTTAATAACGATTGTGCATCGACTTTCATGTAATGAGGATCTGTAACATATTCATCACGAATTTCAAAACATTTTTTACTAACTTCTACAGCATTGTGAACGAAAGTTGATTCATGTTTCCAGTCAATTTGAAGTCTATCTAATACTCCAAGGATTGCCAAAGATACCACACCTTGAGTTGGTGGAGGCGTGTTGTACAAGTCACCTTTGCTATGTTTCAGTATCAAAGGACTTTTGCGCACAGCTTTAAATGATTCTAGATCTTCTTTTACAATAGGTATCCCAATTTCTTCCATATCCTTAGCCAAAAGTTTTGCTACATCACCGTTATAAAAATCTTCAAGTCCATTCTCAATTAATGTTTCAAAAACACGTGCTAATTTTGGTTGACATAATATATCACCGATCTTTGGTATACTTCCATTGGGCATAAATACCTTCTTTAAATCATCAGACAAGTCATTATTATCATTTAAAGTTTGAATAGCTTCATCAAGAGAACGAGATACAGGGAATCCCGTTTTAGCATACCTCACCGCGTCAGCAAGTAAAACTTTCAAAGGCAGAGGCTTAGTGCCACTTTCTTCTACATATTTCAAAGCCTCAATCCATCCTCCTATAGCACCAGCTACAGTCAATGCAGCTTTGGGTCCCGAACTTGGTACTTCAGATTCATTTTGGTAAAAAGACAAACTAGCTAAGAAACAAGCTGATCCAAAAGCTTCAATAACAAAGGGAGTACCATTAGGTGGTATGATCAACCAGCAGTTATCACCACCTATGGTATTCATGTGGGGATATACCACGGATATAGTTGCAGCAGCTGCAACCATACTTTCGATAGCGGAGCCACCTTGCTTTATAATTGATAGAGCACTTTCACTAGCTAGATAATGAGGGGTAACTATGACACTATTTGAATAATATGTCGTCTCCATTTTCAACGTCTAGTCTGTATGGATACTGTTTGTTGACTTGTGAGTTACATTGCATTACGACCTTGGAATGGTTCGATAACTCATTTGTTTAATGATAAATAACATTGTTTACGACATTGTTTCTTAATGTGATAATTGAAGTCATTATGTATACGTCAACCGGAGATAACTTGCAGGTCCATTTTTTGTCTCGAGTCTATTGTTTGTTGATTGCATTTTCTATGGATATATTTTTGTTATTACGAGTAGATACCAATCATTATTAACTTAATTATTTAAGACATATTGACATGCTTATATACACTTCTGGACACATCTATTGGCCCACCTAGCATTTTCAGTTTCGTTCGGTCCCAGCTAAAATTTTTTATTAGGTTGATTTAAAAGTTTTTATGCAGTTTTTAACCTGACATATTCACAATGTCATTCAATAGTCTTTTTTTGAATTTCGAACACAGAATTTAAAGAAACAAAAGACAATTTGGAGCCTGTTTGTTGATATCAAACAATCGAAACCTAAACTCTAAGGTGGGCCAATAGATGTGTCCGGAAGTATATTTTGAATGAATCTAGTCGTAACTAAGTCATTTCCTACGAAATATCGTAAGTGGCTATACTTTTACGTCCCAAGATATATTTATTAAACCGTTAATAAATATACTTACCCGTTTTATAAGGTGTATGAAAATTGAAAACAGTAGTCCTGACTTAGCCTCCTCAGAAAAGCCTATCACTCTGAACAGGGCACCTCGGACAGCAAATTAAACGAAGATCGTCTATGAAAGTTTTCATTTTGTTTGTTGTAAGCTAGCTTAAAAAGCAATTTCGTTCGGGATCCAATTTCAGAAGTGCCTTCGGATAAGGAATTTGATTACGATATGACTCTCAAATTCATTTAGGTGACGTATAGTTTTGTTTGTTCTGTTTCGGGGAATGCCTCGGAAATAGTGTAGGAAAATAACATGAGCAAAACTTACCTTTTGTTCTGAATACGATGTTTTATACGAAAACACATTACGACGACTTACTTGTGTGTTACTATCAGTAGTTGCTAAAATTACTTTAGTTTCGGCGTTGTCGTGTTTATCTAAAAAATATTACTACTCTACGTCCCCAACGGGGTAGGCAGAGGCTGTCGATCGCCACCTGGAACGATCCTGACAAGTCTCTCTTGCTTCACTCACACCTATTAACTACTCGTATAAGCCCCTCTGTGTTCACACTACGTACATTCATGCTATGTACAAAAAAGGTAACAAATTAACAATTTACTTACGACTGAGATTAGCTTAAATATTTATTTATTTAATCAAAACGTTGACCGTTATGTGACCACAATATATTGAATAAAACAAGATACAAGTAGGTACAGCTTACAGCATGTCGCTTATGTCATGTTTAACTTACATCTTTGCGACTGTACTGAAAATGATAAACTGTAAGTTCACATCGAAGCTTCGAGACCAAGTTTGATTTACTCTTCTATTACGAGTTTCATCTATAGGGAAATGTTTGTTTTATAACTGTATTTCGTATTCTTATTACTTTTGCTGTAGACAAAGAGTAAAGTTACTACAGGGCACTCAATATCGTAAGAGGTTGGGTCTTTTTGTGTTTTATGATTGTGTTATTGAGTCCTTTCTAGTATATGACGTTCTTTGAATAGAATAGAATAACTGCTTGGATTTCCAGCATAAGGTATAAAAAATACTTGAGTGTACTTACTTATGTATTTGTACAAATACGAGTATGTCATAATTGAACTGTTAAGAAAATAATATTGATAAAGTTACTATTAGAAGCCTCTAAGAAAATATAGTTTCAGATTTGCAAGGATACCTATAGGTAAGTATTCATGGATTTCATTTGTTATTCTAAAGCATGTCATCGATTAATAAAAGAGTAAGTAACTGTAGTTAAAATCTCTATCTACAGTGCCATTAACATGCAAACAAAAAAATGCCTACGTTGTAGTTTATGCTTCACTACATAGTATAAAACAAAGTCGCTTTCTTTGTCCCTATGTATGCTGAAATCTTTAAAACTAAGCAACGGATTTTGATGCGGTTTTTTTAATAGATAGAGTGGTTCAAGAGGAAGGTTTATATGTATAATAACATCCATTAAATATTGGAATAGACTATATATTTTATACCCGTGTGAAGCCGGATTGGGTCACTAGTTTGCTTTATAATTTAATCTTTTACTTAGTAGTAAGTAACTTAAACAAAATATGCTCCATAAAACCTTCCTGTCACATACTTCCTCCTTCGGATCACAGACATAACATATCCATTAATACATTTAATTATCTTCCAACAATGACACGGTTGTTGCCTCATTATTTCGTGACAAAGCGAAAGTGAGGACTGTCGCCTTAATTACATCCACACGAAGACGTGGAAATAATAACGAGAATATATATACATACATATGTATATGTAGTAACGTAATTTCTTTACTTATGGGGTGGTCAGAATCTTGAGGAGTTTTAGCAAAACTATTGTAGTTACAAGTATACGTCAAGTAACGTATATATGAATTGTTATCGTCCTTCTAAAATTTACTAGGTGGGCAGAATTTAGAAGACATGATTCCTCCGTTGACACTCTTAGAATTTTTAACTGGATTATATATTTGTTTCTAATATACCGTAGGGTATAAACTTGAATTAAACGAGGATAGGGCTATAAAACTGTCACAAACATTCCATATTTATGAAATTCCAGTTGATATACCTAGTTACGCTTTGGTTGATTGACTATACAATAAAATAAGAATGTCTGTAAGTTTCTGTTTACCACAAAATGCATACAAGGACGCTCGCAATAATATAATACTTAAATAGACCAACCGATAAAATACCTATCGATATTTTACCTCTCTTATAAAAGGTATACTCCACTTCTACCTTTAGATCTCACTTAAACTGCCTTATAATACAATTTCACAATTTCCAACCGGACAAAGAGGAAAATCGTGTAAGAACTTGGACGACTTTCAGTTGTTTATTCTTTCCCTCACCTAGTAGTTCGATGGGGGATAAAATACCTCCGTGGCTCCATCTAGCGGGTTTATTTGTGAAGGTTTATTTAGTGGTTTGGATTGTTGACTTTGTTTGAAGATGTTCAATAAATAGTAAAAAAACAAACAGTTTTTTTTTGTTTTCTTCTATACAAGAAAATAAAAAGATATTTACGAAATTAAAACTAATTTAAATAATTTAATAATAAGATTATGTTGTTAAAGTGTTATTTAACACAATTCAAATAAACAAACGTTTTAATGCAAAACTGTAATATTTTGACTTCAGATATGACTTCTTTTGTTTAACAATCTATACATAAGGGAAATACTATTTGCAATTGACATTTTAAACAAATCAACTTGCTGCAATTGGTTTTCATTTGTTTATAACAAATACACGTAGTAACTTTTATATACCTTATCATAAGTATATAGTCCCGTGATGGTTGATGATTGCAAAGTAGCTGCCGTTCTTCCCCCCATGGGGAGATCATCGTAGGAGGCGACTAAGAGACTAAGGGTGAAAAGATTCTATTGGGCGATGAGCTACCAACTATAAATTAATATTTTAACTAGCTTAAACATTAACTTGGCAAATAAGTAAGTGTCATATGTTAGCAGAATATTGCGATCATCTCGTGGCAACTTGAGTTGATTGCCTTTGCATATTTATGAACGCTATCAATTTATATCCGTACACGTGGCTCCGTTAAAGTGGAATGAGATCGATAAGGTTCTAAGAAAGTGATTAGCTAGTTATCGGGAATGGCTTAAAGGTTCCAGTTGTTTACTGGTCATAGTTGTGGACCTATTTTGTGATTGCATATGCGGAATATTCTATTAGACATCGCTACTTTAATATGTATGCTTAAAAGTTATCTATATATGAGATCACAAGTCCAATATTTATGATAAAAAGTGACCTAGGAGGTATTATATCTTGAAGGTTCAGTCCAACCGAAAGGGATTTAATAACGTGTATGTATATACGGAAAAGGTTGCTAACATACTTAAGTTAATGTCTAATTTGAAAATGGTTAGGTATAAATCACTCGCGTATAGGCGCTTCCTACTAAACCAGATACGAAACAATGATTCTTTAGAATGTGTAAAATATGTGTGTGTGTATCTCGGTAGTTATAGGTAGCTTGTAAAAGCACTCATTTTGTTTGTCAAAATCCCTTTTACCTGTACGTTAGTGTGAAGTGTTAATTGCTAGATATAACTAGCGTATCTAGGTACTTATGTATATTTTTAATTACACTTCAACCTAAAACTTATCGTCTTTTTAAATTCACAGAGACTACCGTGTTACTAACTATGTTAAATATATGCAGCAATGTTCTTACTAACCGAGTATTCAAAATACTTAATACACGAGTACACCACACGTTGTATTTATAAAAAAACTCTCGAGTCAGGAACATTGATTTTCAGCCAAGATAAATCGTGAGTGGCATATTCCGAAAGTAAATCTCAAAGGAATTCGATTTACGGCGCTTTCAAGCTTGTTACCCCATTCGAGAATGAAAAAGGTCGCTTTTGCTTTTAGTCCTGCATGTTCTTAAGGATAGTTTGCGGCTAGGTCCCGCGGGAGCCCTAAATAATGTATGCTTTCACTCCGATCACACCTCATATACTGAGCATATTTTGGTTCAAAAGTAATGTGTTTTGGACTGTGAATGAGTCATATTTAATGTTTTAGTCAGAAAACTGAAAAGTGAACATATCATAAAGTATCAACGTTTACGTCAAATGTCTTTTTAACTCTTATTGAAAGTTTAACTTTGAAATCTCTTCAAAGGAGTATATTTTCGTAATCGTGACGTAGGTGCAAAGACTTACGTCATTCAAAACATTTTTATATCTGTATTTAAAGGCCTTATTGAAATGTGGAATTATTGATGATAATGATAATAATAATAATATTCGGACATTACTACACCAATTGAACAAGCCACTTGGTAAAACTTGTGTTAAGGGTACTAGTCAACGTATATTTAAGAAATATATACTTATTGTGCATAGATAAATACATATATAGAATATTATAAAATCAACGACCAGACTGGGTATCAGTAGAAAAGCGTAGTTCTTAACTGTGCCTCCACCGGGAATCGAACTCAGGACCTTACGATTAGCGTTCAGGCAGTTAACCGATCGCGCCACGGAAGTCGTCAAATGATGATGAGGATGATAGTGGCTAGTCTATGAATCAAAACACTTACCATCTCTTAGTCACTTCTTACAACATACGTTTAACAGTCACTTAACATTCTAACAAAGCCCCACAGTCTTGCCCGACAAAGGTTCCCAATCGATACACTAATTATTCTTCAATAGTTATTCCCTACAAGTTAGTTCCCAATAACTTGTGTTGTTCCTAACTATGGCAGACGGAGTTCCCTTAATAGCTATCCCAGTGTTATTTATGACAATGCGACTGGCCGCAAGTTGGCAATCTTCAACTAAGTTCAGCATCTGCTCCGAGTATTGTTCCGGAACTGATTGCTGAATAAATGTAATGGCTAAATAACATACGGACTCAGTACTGCGTTGATTTTAATACACATACATACATATGGTTTTAAGAGATTCGCGATGTATACTCATGATTAATAACTAACGGGACTTATGCAAAAACATTATATAAAAACATACGCGATAAGTCCCGTTAGTTATTAATCATACATACATACGCTTCATGACTTGTGAACACACTCCCTTTTTTATTATTATTGCGGGTAGTCAGAGGATTGAGTGCCTATCTCCGAAATTTGGAACGCATGTTAGGTATGGGTCACTCGAAGCTATTCACTAGATAGACAGCACCCAACGTGATAGGTTTGAATTTAATATAATTCAGTAATATATAATAAGTTATAAAATTGCTGACTAGCTGCCGTTCTTCCCGGCATGTCGTGGGAGGCAAATAAGGGACTAGGTGTGTATGGAATCTATTGGGGATAGGGGTACATCGCAGCCCCAATATTCATACTAATAAGTGAACATTGAGATGTCTTCATGTACATTTTGACTAAATAATATATACAAGACGAGAAGGTTAATAGGAGTGAGTGAAGCAAGACAGATTTGTCAGGTACATTGCAGGTGGCGATTGATAGTACCTGCTTATCCCGTTAAGAACATAGAGGCATGAAAATATGTATGTATGTATTTAAATCTGAAACAAATTGCATTTGTACGAGCTTTTCATGCAATGAAATGATATACATATGTTCATGATTAATAACTAACGGGACTTATCGCGTAAGTTTTTATATAATAAAGTTACCTTTATTAACCCGACGTTTCGGCTACGTTGCAGCAGCCATAGTCCTGGGCAGACTCTGAGAGTCTCTTTATTATATAAAAACATACGCGATAAGTCCCGTTAGTAATTAAACATGAGTATAAATCGCGAATCTCTTAAAACAATAATGATATATGTTGTCTCCATTCTAAAATTTAAACTCATACGACCGATACAAAATTTATTCCCCTATCAACCTAATATAGGATCAGTAATAATAATTCCCAGTCCCTAGGTATTTGAAGCACTTAGTTCCATTTGAACTGAGGAACGCGGGATAAAATTGTGAAAGCGTTTTGAGGGCATACCCACAGGGATGTTTCTTTAGGAGAAGACACTAAATTTGAGTTAATATTATTCTTATTTACCCGAGAGGGCCTAAGGAAACAGTTGTAATGGAAATGCGCTATTGAAAACTTGTCTATGTATACTGGTTTCATACATATATGTGGGGTAGATATCAAGGATTCTTAGTCGTTAGAATTCTGTTAAACTATTTGCTACATTGATAAACGTACTACTATTTTACTTAGATATTAGTCTTCCTAAAGCGTGTGTAGGTAGCGTGAATAACAAAAAATATTCATGAAAAAATAATGTATGTGAGTCAGCTAAAGATTTGACAGGATCTTTCAGGAAAGCTATCAACTATACTCGCTTATTTTCTTTAGTAAATAGAGACTTGAATGTATTTCCTTACCAAATACTTCCCATCTGGACCATTGGCATCTATCTAGCCTAAAAAGAAACACAGTCGCTACACTTACGTCCATACAAGTGGACAATATATACTGACCCTCTCATTATGGCTGATGCTGTTTGTAATGATGTTTGCCTGTACCTAATGGCGAATAGTAAATTGTCTGGAGACTATAATCCACAGTGGATCATTGATGGGAATCTCTTAGTTAACGTTAAGTCTGGGACGTAAATATAATACTAACTAGCTGCCGATCTTCCTCGAATATTGTAGAAGGTTCCTAAGTTAAATAATTGGGGCTTGACTCTGTATCGAGGGTACAGGGTTCAAATCCCTAAAGTTTATTGAATTTCTATGTACATTTTTCGTAAGAAAAATACATTTACGAAATGCGTTGAATACTGCGCTGAGGGAAAACATCGTAAGGAAACCTACTTGTTCCCCGAATAGGTATAGTCAATGCTTGTAAATAGTGACATGGCTTACCACCTGTCACATTGAGTACTAACTATGTGGTTAACACGTGGGTTCGAGGTGACGATAGAATTACTACCCTCGCAATTGCGGAGATGGACACCTGAACCTCTGACTACTGCGCAAGGGTTAATGGTCGTGAAGGCGTTTGTCTTCGTTTTTGTTTGTCTTTTGTAAGGCGTACTGGTCTGGCAAACTGTCATCAAAATATGTATATTATGTTAAAGCCAGCAAGACCCTCATTTTATGATGTTCATCCTCCAAGGATCTGTATACCCCAAAAGGGACAGAAGATTTTGTAAATATCCGTGAGTAGGTAAGTAGTGCGTTCGATGTATTCTCATTATAATACATAGATTTATATATTTTTTTTATACAATATATTCACGCTTATACTTTCTTAAGACTTTCGACCGCCACCTGAAACGATCCTAAATAATCTCTATTCAAAACGTTTCACTCACACCCATTAACCTTTTCATACACGCTCTTCTGTTCTTCAGTCTACGTAAACCTCCCTTGAGAACGATGTCTTTTTCTTGGGATCAGTATAAAGAAAAGCATATTTAAAAAATAGTGACCCGCTCCGGCTTCGCACGGGTATAAGATATATAGCCTACTCAACTATTTAATAGATGTTTTTATTCCTCTTGAATCACTCTATCTACTAAAAAAACCGCATCAAAATCCGTTGCGTAGTTTCAAATATTTAAGCACACAAAGGGACAAAGAAAGCAACTTTGTTTTATACTATGCAATGATTATGTTTATTTAGTGTGACTCGTACGACTAATCCGAAGATAATGTTTTCCACATGGCCAGAGAATAATACCTATAGAAGTATACGGGCACACGCCACGTAAAGTTGCCGAAAATCCATTGTTTATTTTGTACAGCAATATGATGTATTCGTTTGGAAATTCCGTAACATGTATTTTACCGTCTTTGTTATCCGTGCGTACACAAAAACCTATCGTGTTGCATTAAGATAAAGCCGATTTTCCGCCTCCGTGACCGATTTCTTATTAAATCTTTCGAAAGTGCGTGTTGGGTGCCACCTAATCAACGCAGTCACGCGATCCCTCGCCTAATTCAGCCACATTATCAATAATCAACAAAAAATCAACGTGTCTCGACCAATCATTGACTGGCTGAAAATTGGTTTACCAAAGAGGTTGTTACAGGATAAATACTCTTTTGAAATTGTCTTAGGATCGTTGTACTATTGTGAAAATTTGTTTACCAAAGAGGTTGTTTGAGTATTATAAATACTCTTTTTTGACATTGTCTTAGCACCATAGTACTCCCATAGTACTATTGTGACGTAACAAATCAACGAGTCTTGACCAATCAATGACTGACTGAAAATTGTTTTACGGAAGAGGTTGTTACAGGATAAATACTCTTTTGACATTGTCTAAGGACCATAATACTATTGGGACGTCACAATTCAACGTATCTCGATCAATCAATGACTGGAAGAAAATTGTTTTACCAAAGTGTTAGAGTTGCAGGACAAATACTTTTGGTTTACCAAATAGGTTATCACACGCATATTCCTTATTATAGAATAGTTAATCACGTAAGGAAAGGTTACGAGGATTTGATTGTATGTACGTTGAGAAATTCTTCATACTTAAGACTACAAACATTATCCCAATATCACATTGCACAGTAATAAGTATTCCCGTGCTAGTCTAGGACATAAAAAACAAGCTAACTAGCAGCCGTTCTTCCCGCCATGTCATAGGAAGCGACTAAGAAACTTGAGGAATATGGAATCTATTTAGCGATGAACTAACAACCTGACACCTTATGCTAAAAAGTGTTATAGGAGATATTATACCACTCAGGATCTCTCCACCAAAAACGGGATTAAAGTACCTACGTGGATATATATATAATTTACATTTACGTACTTTAATACCTTATTAGTACCCCAACCTGTACTAACCCGATCTTCTTTCAAACCGCCACCTTTCCTTATCACACTATTTTTAATTCTTTCATTCAATGTCACTCTTAACATGCTTCTTAGTGACCGCATTTTAACGGCATTGATTCTACTCTCATGCTTATTTCCTTCAAATACATAATATTATTCCTTTAGAATTGTAAACAAATCATATGTCCCCAATATCTTAATCCAGCAAACATACCACATTCGTTTCTACAACTTCCTTTCACATAGGGAAAAGCATCTAAAAGCAAAACCGGGAACGTCTAAAAGAAAATAATACAATAAAAGTAATCGCGAACCAAATTGTTTTCGTACATGTAACCTGATACCGACGTCAATTATAAGCCCATCTTGATTGAAAGGTTGTATCTGGCACGGGAGGAGGCTGTTGAAAATTCCGAACCAGAAATTCAACCATCTGAAATTCAGGTTTTTCTCTTTGGAAACTGGAACCCCGATTTGCATGTCAAGGGACGGATTTCGAAAATGGAAAAGGAATTATTTACTCGCTGCAAGAGAGGTTTTGATTAAACAATAATTGAATAATCGTGTTTTTTAGTGTTATAGGATTTGAATACATACATACTTAAACATAAACATGCACGTCCTTTAGTCCCTTTTGGGGTGAACAGAACCTTGGAGACATGAAAACATTCTCTTAGTCACTTAATAGCGTTTATATTGGGGTTTTGATGTCGTATGAATTATTGGTGACAGGTTGCTAGCCTTTCGCTCAATAAATTCCATATAGCTCAATTCCTTAATTGTTACATTCGACATGTTGGGAAGAACGACACTTAGTTAGCTTTTTCACGAACCACTCTAGCATGGGTAGATAAATAACAAAGATTTTAATCCAATTTAACGAGGTTTTAGTTTAGTCTAGTGTTTTGTTGTATACCTTTTGGAAGGCCTGTGTAGAGCACTCGACTGCTATAGTTAAAGTATTTTACTACATTTTGTTTATTTTTTTACTAGTAGAGCATTAGTTCTGTGTAAGTAACTCAAAGTAAGGTTCAAATAGTCAAAGACTCAGTAATACCAGCTTAATGATGGTAACTTGAACTCTGATTACACTGATAGGTATTAATATATTGGTGCATACATTAATATGTACATAATATTAAATTATTGTTCCATCTCATTAACCAACAACGTTAGGGTTGCGAACAAACATGTTGAAACGTTAGTCCCGTATAACAAAACTAGATGGCGTAATAAAATAAAATATGGCGTCAGAATGTGCAATTATAAAACCCATTTCACCTTGAAACCCGACCTGTCTCAAGTTGTAAAATTAATTCATATTTTAACTTCGTACGGAGTTCATATTATGTTCATGATAATTATGCTGCTCGTAAATTACGTACATATGTGCTGTTTTCAACGTTAAATTTACTTTCAGCGGTCGGAGATAAAAGACAGAGTGAAAGTATTATGTTTTGTTGAATTTAATTATATTTTCCTTTCGTTGCTTAGAAAACTGTAGTGTAGTCTCTGACACAAATGTGTATACAAAAATTATATTAATTAATAAATAGCACACGTAATAATAGTATAAATATTTGGACATAATGATACCAATTTTGAAATAGCCTTTTGGTGAGTATATTATATACTTGTGTTAAGGGTACTCGTCAACGTATATTTAAGAAATATATACTTATTATAGATAGATTAATACAATTATAGCATATATAACAAGGACCAGCTCGGAGAGCAGTAGAAAGACTGAGACTATTTAGGGAAATTGATAATAATGTCCAAAGCTATTGGCCAATAGGCTACTTTCCTATATGAAAAATATAGGATATATTTATGCCATCTGCATACTTTGGTAGATTTTCAATAGTTCTGAAGTGTTTAAAACCCCAAATTATTAAGATTAAATGCTTAAAACGAATCTTGAAGATTGTAAATTATTATATGGATATCACGTGACCAAAAACGACAGAAAATTACTGACTGAATGATGACTGATTGACTATGACGTCACGGGACGACAAATAACGTGATTGATTAGTAGGAAGGATTGCTGGCTTGGTGAGTAAGTACTTGAACTATTAGGTGGGTGGGGGATCCGTGATCTCTACTTGCCCGCTACAGGGAAATGTGTGTGATGTGTATGTCTGTATCTAACTTTCAAAATATATACTCGTATAATCATTTATAAAGAACTAAGCTTACATTAACGAAAAAATCTAAAATTTATGTCTAAATTGAAATTCTCTTAATAAAGAATAACTATACATTATAAAAATAATCTTAAAGAACTAAGTAACCTAAAGAAGTAAGTTTATTTATTTTTATTACATAGTACTTTACAGGTGAAGATAGGTACATAGTAGTTTACAAACATTTTCCCGATTCAAGCTCACCACATTTGAAAACCCAAGCATACACACCCTGTATCTATAGCTAGTTCTTCGGCTTCATTCTTAGCATACATACATACACATCACGCCTGATTCCCTGTAGAGGGGTAGGCAGAGATCACGGATCCCCATTTGTCCCGATCCTGACAGACCACTTTCGCTTCATTGACATTCATACAGCTTCTCATACACTCTCGGCGGTTAAAGGTACACCTAACGTCACCTTTTTTCAATATAGCGTCTATCTGACTGTTATATGTCTTATTAGGCCGGCCCCTACATAACCGTTATATTTTCATTCTTAGCATTATCTTTTATAACTTGGGTCCCATTGTAGACGCCCTAGTTCCTAAATTATGCCTACAGTGCATCAGGTGCTGCGAGAAACTTAAGATTAGCAACTTGCGATGCGGCGACTGCCTTTCTTAAGGCGAGACTGCATATCGCTTCTTTGTAATATCTTTTAAAGAGGAAATAATATTATGTCAATACATTACTTAACGTTGAAAGAAAGTATATAAATAGCTAGTGTCTATATACGGTGATACGGTTCTACATATCACGTTGGGTGCGGTCTATATAGTGAAAAACGGGCTTCGAGAGAGCCATACCGAACATGCCTTCGAAATTTTGGAGATGGGAACTCAAGCCTCTGACTTCCCCGCCTATATAAAACAGGGAGTGTGTTTACACAAGTCGTGAAACGTATGTGTGTATGTACGTTACTTAAAACAGAAATACGTACTTGACATGTTGATACTGGATGCAAGTACAAGCAAATGAGAGGTGTGGTCAAGGTAGAAATTTGTATTTCTATCTGTCTAGGTGTAAAGGGGAAAATCGTTTAAAAAAAGAAAAATAGATTAAAAATATGTTCTATAATTTTAATGTATTTTAAGGTAACTAGGAGATTTGTGAAATTAAATCAGAGAAGTTTATTATTAAATATTAAGAACATTATTAAAGATTAAAAAATATAAATAATAAAAATAAGAAAGATAAAAAAAAGTGATGCGTCTGTATGTAAAAGCAATTTCAGTCATTAATAGCCACTATTCTTCAACTATATTCTCATTACTATATCTATGTTTATCTAGTGTACAAAGAATTATACGTTTAATATGCTTTTGAATTTAATAATTCAAAAGCATATTAAACGTATAATTCTTTGTACCTTGCCTTATTCTAAGACATTGACCCCGGCAGAAAATAAATATAGGTATATATTAAATCAGACTATGCACACTATTTCAGTGCATAATAATAATATTGAATTAATAGATACAAATTGTATTTTAAAGAACAAATTATATTTTACTGGATATACTTACTATCTCAACAATAGTTGTAAAAAACAAGTAGCTGAAATGCTACAATTTTATTTTAGTTTTGACCAAGCCAATTTACTGGCCTCTGACATTGCCCCTTTTGGGCTTGATTTATGCATCTCTTCAAAGGAAGAGGTTGCAAATATTAATTTAAATTAAGTTATTTGACAAAAGAGGATTCCCCTTGCATCAGAAATGAAACTTGTGCACAGCTTAACTCCACACAGTGTCTTAGTGTTGTTCATCAGAACATTCAAAGCATAGCTGGTAAGGAATTAGAAATTGAATTATTTTTAAATAATAATAATATAAATGTATTTTGTATTTGTGAACACTGGGCCAAAGATTATGAATTATTATATAATTTTAAAAATCATAATATTGTTAGTTCTTTTTGCCGTGAAAATTCAATACACGGTGGCTCTATGATAATTATGCATAAAAGTATTAAAAATAAGGTTCGCAATGATATAATCTCAGAAAGTGTAGAAAAAATAATAGAAATGTCCTGTGTGGAGGCAGATGCATTCATTGTTTGTTGCTTATATAGGCCACCTAATGGCGACTTCTGTGTCTTTGAGAAAATTTTAGAAATGGTATTGCTTAAGCTGTGTAAATCTAATAAGACCATAATCTTTTGTGGTGATTTCAATGTTGATCTTTTGGAGTCCTCGACACGGGCTACTAGACTTCTAAATTTGTTCTGGTCTTTTGGGTTGGATAGAATATTTGAAAGCCCAATAAGGGTGACCAGCCATTCTGCTACATGTATTGATAATACATTCAGTAATGAGAACCCAAACAGCAGCAAAATTATTAATATATTGAGGTCTGATCACAGTGGCCTGTTAGCTTCGTTTAACAAAAATATATATTCTATTAATTCTCAGCTTATAACTTGTATTCCGGTAACTGAACGGCGTTTGGAGCGTTTTAGAGAACAAATTAACAACAAATTAAGATTGTTTAATATACACAGTAGCTGTCCTAACAAAATGTTCCAAACAGTTTTTGATCTAATTAATGGGGAACATAAATCTGTTTTTATTCCAAAAACTTTAAATATAAATTCAAGGAAAAAGTTTAGTGATTGGGCAACACCGGGTATCCATGTTAGTAGGACAAAATTGTATCGATTGTATGAAGAAAAAACAACAAACTTTAGTGTAACTTTTAGAAACTATGTAAAATTGTATTCAAAGATATTCAAAAACGTTTGTGTCCAGGCTAAGTCGCTGTATATTAGGAATAAAATACTCAAATCTAAAAATATAATCAAGAAAACGTGGGATGTCATTAAATCTGAAACTGGTAGAGTTAAAACATATAATCAAAATAATCTAAAGCTGAAACTTAATAATAAAATTGTATGTGGCGAAGCAGATGTTGCTTCATGTTTTGAAGAATATTTTGGAAACCTCCCTTTGATGACATCCAGCTCACTAAACAGTTGCGCTGAGAAGGCTTGCGTTCGTTGTCGGCCCCGTGTTGTGATGGTGAGTTCCGTTTTAGGCCTACAACTCCATTAGAAATAATAAAAACATTCAAAACTTTCAGTAAGAAAAAAACTGTGGATCTGTTTGGACACTCGGTCAAAACAATTAGTGTTATTATTGACTTGTTGGCACCTTATCTGGCATCGGTTTTCAATGCCTCGATAGAATCAGGTTCGTACCCTGATTTAATGAAACTAAGTAGAGTAACACCGATATATAAGTCTGGTAGTACCTTGGACCCATCTAATTACCGTCCAATATCCGTGCTACCAGCATTAAGTAAAGTATTCGAGAAAATCTTGTTAAATCAGATATTGTACCATTTTAATTTGAACGGACTGCTACATTCTAAACAATTTGGCTTCACAAAGGGTTTGTCCACCACTGATGTTGGTGTAGAATTAATAAAAGGGATTTTTGATGCCTGGGAACGGTCACAGGATGCATTTGGTATCTTCTGTGACCTTTCTAAAGCGTTCGATTGTGTCCGTCATGATATAATAATAAGAAAATTAGAGTATTATGGAGTTAAAAATAATTCACTAAATGTTATAAAATCATATTTAAGTAATAGAGTACAAAAAGTAACTATTGGTTTGGAGCGGTCGTCGGGTCGTTCAGTCCAGATGGGGGTGCCTCAAGGTTCAATATTAGGTCCGTTTCTTTTCCTAGTATACATAAATGACTTACCTTTTGTAACTAAAAATAGGTGCAGGATGGTCCTTTTTGCTGATGACACATCCCTAATCTTTAAAATTAGCAGGAAAATTGATGAGTCGCAAAAAGTAAACTCGGTGATAGGAGATGTAGTTCAATGGTTTCAATATAACAATTTAGTTCTTAATAATAATAAAACAAAATGTATTAAATTTACTTTGCCAAATGTTAATGGTGTCGAAACCAATCTAATAATAAATAATGAGAAAATAGATAAAATTAATACTACTGTCTTCTTAGGGATAACTTTAGATTCAAAGTTGCAGTGGGGAGACCACATTCGCGTTTTATCTAAAAAACTTAGTTCCGCGGCATATGCTGTTAAACGGATTAGGGAATACACGGACGAGTTCACGGCTAGGGTTGTTTATTTCAGCTACTTTCATAGCATTATGTCTTATGGCATCTTGCTGTGGGGTTGTGCTGCTGACATAAACACAATATTCGTTTTGCAGAAGAGGGCTGTTCGCTGCATTTATAGAATGGGCCCCAGAGAGTCACTTCGTGAAAAATTTAAAGAAATTGATATTTTGACGGTTGTTGCTCAGTACATATATGATGGTGTCATTTATGTACATAAAAATATAAATATTTTTAGAAGAAACTGTGATGTTCATAAAATTAATACTAGGAACAAACATAAGCTGTATGTGGCGCCCTCGAGGCTTCAAAAGGTCAAGAAATCTTTTATTGGAAATTGCGTGCGTTTTTATAATCATTTACCGGACTGGATTACGCGATTGCCCTTGCCTAAATTTAAGACTATAGTTAGAGGCCGACTAGTCCGGGGCGCTTACTACGCGGTCGGAGACTACCTTGCCGATGCTCAGAGTTGGCAATGAGTGCATCTAAGCTATATGTGCAAAGTTAATTATGTTTCTTTATAAATTTGTTTTTGTAAATGGCACTGGGCAAAAAATCCTGAAAGCCGGAGTTTCTTGTTGGTTCTTCTTCGAGCCAGGGCTTCCGAACCAACGGTAGAATTTCAATGATAAGAGACAACCAGTGTCAGGCAAATGTTTTGACTTTCAATGAATGTACTGTACTTGTACTTATGTTGAATAAAAACATTTGACTTTGACTTTTGACTTTGACTTTAGTGTCACATTTAATCAATCTTATCTTTACTTAAAGCAGATAAATCGTATAGAATTCTCGTCTCAAATCGTTCGCCCCTTAACTACACTTGGAATAACTTATTCACTCCGCGCTCTCTCAGTACTTGTACTTAGTACTAAGTATTAATTAGTATTGTCAAGTAAATAAGCCCCAGTTAAGTTAAGCAAAGCTTTTTGTTTGTTGACTAAAGGAAACGGGGAATTTAGTGGATGTTACTGCAGTGCTTTGAGAGTAAGGGAGTTGGAAAGATTAGTAATAGTTACGCTTCTGTTTAGGAGTTTATAATAAAGAACTTGTAATATATCGTATATGCTTATTAAAGTATACATTTCAAAAGTAAATAATACGTACTTAACTTCTTTGACAGCTGTTCTGAAAATTTGATAGTAAACAAAAGTTCTACAGGTAAATAAATCTATTGAGACATAGCTAGCATGCTGTTACCATGGCAATCGAAATATTTATGCAACATGTGACCAAGTCGATCTTAAGTCTCCTAGGTTTTATCTAATCAAAAAGGGGTATAAGCTTGTTAGTATATCTATGCACATTTAGATCCACTTTATTATCATTAGACCAGTTCGTGCTTCGCAATTGTTTCCAACGAGGATAAATTCAGCACCTATTAATTCAATGAATTTAATGAAACCTGCGGAAATGTATTGTAATTGTGCAAAATTAACCCCTAAACCCAGTTACGGTTGTAGCGCGGAAAGCTCTCAAATGATCTGGAAGTGCATACGATTGTATTTGGAACGCTTAAGGTTCAAATTTGTTTGTGCACTATGTGTTGAACTGTAGCAATAGAAGAATTATAGAGCTGTGAGGATGCATTTGCTTAATAGAATAAAATTGCCGGCTAAAACTTTAATGGGGTGTGAGGGCGGAGAAATATTAATTATACTTTGGTAGAAACCGAATGTATTATGCGATTGTTAGGTATAGTAGCGTTAGCAATGATTGTAATGGCTGGATAAGTGTTTTGTTTTGGGTGCTTTGGAATTTCTTCAAAATGTAATAAGAATACTCCGGTGAGGGTAAAACATCGTGAGGAAACCTACCTGTTCCCAGAACAGGTAATAGTTAGTGCTTGTAAATGGCGACATGGCTGACCACCTGTCACATTGAGTACTAACTATCTGGTTAACACGTGGGTTCGAGGTGGCCATGGAATTACTACCTTCGCAATTGCGGAGATGGACACCTGAACCTCTGACTACCCCGTAAGGGTTATTGGTCGTGAACGCGTACGTACGTTTTTGTAATAAGAAGTTAAGAGTATAACTATTTGGTAAACGTAGTTAGGAGTTAAGAGAATAATGATTTGGTAAGTATTTGTGGGTGACAGATTGTCAATATCAGAAAAGTCACAATACGTTCATAATTATGTTTTTACTATTCAACAAAGTAGGTACTGATTAGTTTGAAAAACTTTGATCCCTTATATAACATTAATACATATACTTCGACGTCCTTTTATCCCTTTTGGGTTAGACAGCAGCTTGTTGAGACATTAAATACTCCTAGGTCACATTTTAGGATAAATATTGTTTTATTGTAGTAATTGTGTTGCAGGGTGTATTTTTGTTAACTATACTCAACGAGTAAACGATGTAAGGAAAAGCAAGGATTTTGTATTTATCTAATACCATACACTTAATAATCACGTACTACATACTTACTTAGCCTATAATGATACCTTAATATTGTTATATAAAAGGAAACGATTGGCAAGAAAGAAACAATTACCTTAATAAATTCAATTCAATCGTATTTGACTTCGTTAAAGATCGTATTTTAAAATGGCTCTCAAAAATATAATATTAAAATACTCAAACACCATAGGAGAACGTAATGTCATAGACGAAATAATGTCTCCAGTGTTACTGGCCCAAATATTACTAGGCAACCAAGTTCTCGATCCTGATTGGTCATGGAAAAAAATGTACAAATATCAGCTCTTTCTGATTGGTCTAAATATCTACGTGATCGCTGGTACTTTAGACGTGATGTACGGGACTAAAGAAGTAGTTTTGCTTGGTGAAGCAGCGTATACCATGCTGGCCATTATCATCAGCCCCTTCAAGCTATCACTCTTCATCTATCACCGTGATATCTTTCGCGAACTGTACAACGAATCAAAGAGTAGTCTATTTGCAATAATCCAAAACGAAAGTGGTAGTAAAATACTTAATTTACTAGCGAAAGTAAGAAAGACTGTGAATGTATTATTCTTGTTAGTAGGTGTACCAAATCTTTCCTATCAATTGGTAACGATATGGAACTATATACACGGGATCAGAAGTAATGTTTCTGTAACGACATCGATACTCATACCTAGTACAACTCCCTTTTATGAGATCGGTTGGTTTCTTCATACAATATTCATGCTAGAATTAACAGTTATTACGATAGTCATGGATATTTGGTTTGTCTTCTTCATGATGTTTCTGTGTACTGCTTTAGATTCGTTAGCAAATTCACTCCGTTGTTCAACAAGATTGGTTGGAGAAAATGAGATTGAATATCGAAAGAGGCTAAGTTTCAAGTTACGGCAGTTCTATGAAAATCATGTTACTATTGTCAAGTAAGTTGAATTTTTGTCAAATGTCTTATTTCAAGATTGCTGAGGCGTAATAAAATGCTAACTGGCTGTCGTTCTTCGTAGGAGGTGACTAAGGGACTAGGGACAAATTGGATTAATTTGACAATGGGTTAGCAACCTGTCACCAATGTTCCATATTATGACAACAAAATTCTAATATTTGCTAAAAAGTGTCCTAGTAGATATTGAATCTCTGCGGTTCTGTCCACTACAAAAGGGATTGAAGGACCTAACATATATGTATGTAAGTAATAACTTTAATTTAAGACATTTCTGAACTCACAAAAAGTAAAAAACAATATTATCACTTTACTTTACAACAATACAATAACAAATTATAAGGTTATTAAATTTATTGTACATGTCTATCCAAGACCTTCAGACACATACGGAGAGGATTGAACCTTGGAGAATTTTCTCCTTATTTTCACTTTAATATTGAGGTTGTGATGTCATACGGAACATTGATGATAGATTGCTAGCACATCGCCTATTAGTTTCCATTTACCTCACGTCGCCTTATACATACATTGTACATTATTTTATAAATGTTTATTGTATTACAGATTCCTAAATGCTCTATCTAAAATGTACAAATATCTTTCGTTAATACCTTTAATTAATGTCACATGTTCAGTTTGCATAATTGTCTTTGTGTTGAGTGAGGTAAGTACCAGATTTATTTAAGTATTATCATCGTTAATATAATAGCAAACAAATATAAGTAAAATAGACCAACGCATTCACGACCATTAACCCTTGTAGGGTAGTCAGAGATTCAGGTGTCCATCTCCGCAATTGCGAAGGTAGTAATTCTATGGCCACCTCGAACCCACGTGTTGACCAGATAGTCAGTACTCAATGTGACAGGTAGTATAACACTCCAGTATCCACGTCGTAGTGTAGCACTGAGAAAAATAAATGCTGATATGTGGTAGGAGGCGACTAAAGGACTAGGGGTAAACAGAATTGGGCGATGGGCTAGCAACCTGTCACCAAGTAGTAAAATGTAGTAGTAGTGTAGAATGTTTTATTAATTTATTTTTATGTAATTGTTACAGAAACTGAATTTTAAGTTTGGACAGAACGCAATGCCTGTGTTCAGTGAAGTGATCGCATTCAGTTGGTTCGGTGAACATCTTAAGGATAAGGTAGGGTCATTTATCCCTGAGTGGTAGACAGAACCTTGAAAACATTGTCATAAGTATATAATAACCAATTCTTCTCAAAACATATTTTAATACTACGGTGAGGGAAAACATCGTAAGGAAACCTACCTATTCTTCTAGTTAGTTCTTGTATATGGCGACATCGCTTACCTGTCACATTGAGTACTGACTATCTGGTCAACACGTGGGTCCGAGGTAGCTATATTACTACATTCGCAATTGCGGTGATGGAGACTTGAACCTCTGAGTACCCCGCAAGGGTTGGTGGTCGTGAACGCGTTTGTTTTTGATACCTTTTTAGTCATTATCAGGACAGGAGCATGCTAATAAAGTAATAAAGGTTTTTTCTGGCTCATTGCTTAATAAATTCTATTAACTTATAGTCATTTCGTCGATGATGACAGACAACTAGTACTTTATACATATTATATACCCTTCTTTTTAGTCTATTAGGAGTAGACAGAACCTCAGATATAAACTCTCGAGGTCGTGGTGTAGCATTATTATAAAATATCAATGCCAACCTATCGCACAAAACATCCATTGACTTTTTAGTCGCCTCTTACGACATACTAATACGAAAGGCAGCTAGTTCAAGCATGCTACATTTGTTGAATTTTCATCATGGAGTAATTAATAAGAGGAGTGGGCCTTACGCAACATTTGTATGGAAACTAGCGTGGCATTACTCTGGGTGCAACGAGGTACGCGGGTTGGAGAGGAGATACATTACAATCAATCAAAACACGGCATCGGCCAATCAAATCAGGTATCTTCTTTCTACTACACATTTTTAGACTCCGCACCAATTAAAACACGCCATTTGGACTCCGCATCGCGTAACTGGGACCGCTCCTTTCGCCGGGTCCTCTTTATATTTGGTCCGTGATTTTCATCTTATTACAGATAAAGAAAATTCACAACGTCTTATTGGAAATGGATTGGATGAATTTCGACAATAATGACAAGAAACGTTACTACATTATTCTTTGTTATTTCAATAAAGAGTTTGGAATTCAAACTGCAAATGGGCATGTGTTGTCTTTCGTCACTTTGAGAGTGGTAAGCTTTTTACGATAGGTGGCGTTAGAAGTAGTTTCAATTGTCGAGTATGTATGTGAAGGTGTATGTCGAGGAAGCGAAAGTTGCTTAGAGGTCTTCCAATTGTTATATCATGATTGTGTCTCTACGCAAGGATAGGTAGAAATCTCAAATTCCCATTTTTCACGATTTTGGTAAACCTCTTTCGAGAATTGACATCTTATCATATACACTCGGCAGTTATATGTAAACATTTGTTCAGTTGTTATTTTTAAATACTCGCGATTTATACTCATTTTATTTACTATGTGAGACCGGGTCATATCACGATAAATTAATAAAGATATCTGATTATTGAAACATCGGGCAAAATAAAGGTGATATGACCCGGTCTCACATAGTAAATAAAATTTGTTCAGTTCATCACCATATGTTTTTTGAAGAAATTATGAGTTTCTGTGCTAAATCAACATTTTCAATTTTGAGGAAAACTGGCCTGATATTTTTGTATCTATATATTCTTGTAGAACTTATGTTTATACAATCTCTTTTTTTTCAGGTATTACAAAATAGTTACCAAGTCTTTACGGTGTTAAAGACAGTGTAAACGGATAAAAGAAATTCAATCAAATATCAACGCAACAGTAGTAATTAGTTTTCAGCACACTAGATCACAATATATACGGTCAACTAATTCGAAGAGCAATGGGAATTTTAGTATCTATAACTTAAAGCATAATTAGTTTACCACTGATTTTCACAACAAACGTACTAATTTAAAATAAAATGACATACATACACATCACGCCTGTTTTCCCACAGATGGGTAGACAGAGATCACGAATGCCTATGTTTCCATAAAATAATATTTGAACAATATCAAATTAACTCTATCAATAAATCGCTTTTATTTTGCCTATTTACTAACATACATATTTATGTCCTTTAATCATTTTCAAAGTGGATAGAACCTTGGAGACACAATAATCAAACATAACATATAAAAATACTTATAGTGTAGGTAAACTTTTAAATAAAAAAATCTCTTAACGAAAGTACTGGCAGTATAGGGAAAATAAATGGTTAGTAAACTTTCCGCTAGGTGGCGTTTGTCGCAGATGGGACTTGAAACATATTATGATGCAGCCAAGTCTTTCTTAATGGATGAAAGTGGATTGAGAAGAATATTGGATATTGTTAATATGGGAAGTTTATAATATGATATTTATAGTATAACTCATATGCTAAGCTTGTGTTTAATTGTTAAAGTTATCAACATTATTACACTTATCTAAATTAAATAAACGTTCTAAAACTGCACGTCCCATCCATCTACATAATTTTACTGCGTCGAAGTTACACTTAAATATTAAAAAAGCCCCGACACCCCGAAAGTAAAAGTTCTTCTGAATATTTTCTGTCAGTTTTATGTTCTAATTACTTTACAATATCTGCGATGTATGTACATACAAAATATTTTAATTTTACAACAGTAAAAGTGCTATTAAAATGTATGTAAGCCTCCCTGACACAAATACCTAAGCTTGTATCGACTGTTAAGTAAACATTCTCTTGAACGCCTGCCTCTTCAACCGCATGGAGTAATCTAAGCCGAGATTCTCGCCTCCAATGAAAACACATACACCAAACAACGTGTTTGCATACACATACGGTTCATGACTATGAATCTTTTCGGAGTTAACAGATGAATGAAGACTTTCGTTAATTAAAAAGTTTGGTCACATATTTGAAGACACATGACAGGTGGCGAGTTTATAGACGTTAACATAATATTTGGTGTTATGTATCTGATCGTGGTAACCATGGAATTAAAAACTCCACGATTACGCAAATGGGCACAAGAACTGACTGATTACCCCGTAAGGTTAGTGGTCGTGAGGTCGCACGTATATATGGATATAAAAACAATGATAAAACAAACATACAAATAACACTGATAAACGTACTTAGATGCGTTTAATATTATGTACTAAAATATAAAAATATTAATAACATATCGTGAAGAAAAGCATCTAGTTACCAATTTATTAACATCCCAAATGAACGACGGCTTTATATTATCAGTTCGCTAACCGAAATTCATGTGAATTGTAGAGCTAAAATAGCTAATTGTATTTAATCGCGATAGAAGCTTACGGGGCAATCCGCGTGATACCATTCCGCCCTGGGGGGTCGTTTCGAGTGGGTACAGTTGGAACGAGCAACATTAATTGCTTCAGCGTTAGAAAATATGCGTAACTGCTATAGTACTTATGAACCATCTAATCTACACATACATACGAGTGTATGAGAAGATGTATTAGTGTCAATGGAGCGAAAGTGGTCTGTCAGGATCGGGACAAATGGGGATCCGTGATTTCTACCTACCCCTCTACAGAGATTCAGGCGAGATGTGTATGTATGTACATACGAGTGAAATTTTCATATATGTGTGGGTTTTGTATATCACACAGGGAATCCTATTCCTAGACTTAATATACGATGAACAAAAACATCGGCTCTTGTAAATGTCGACATGACTTACCTGTCGTATCGAGTAATGACAATCTGGTCAACACGTGGACTTAAGGAGGCCATAGAGTGACTACTTTCGCAATCGCGGAGATGGACACTCCAACCTTCGACTACCCGGTGTGTTAATTGTTGTGAAAGCGTCTTTTGTAAATGTCTCTTTTTTCTAATATACCTATTGGTTGAGTACTATCCAGTGTCAACGATACTTGGGAAACAATATACTCTTTGGTTTATTGAGTAAAGAAATAATTTTAATATTATATCGCTTGATAATACCTAAAACCTTTACCGGAACCTTTTCTGCACCGCAATGGCACACGCAAGAATTACTCGCATGTTTGTTATCAAATCTGTTTTTTGTATAAGTTGTATTATGTCTTCGTGTGTGTTTTGTAGTTGTAAAACGTTTTTAAGACAAAAACAAACGCGTTCACGACCATTAACCCTTGCGGGGTAGTCAGAGATTTAGGTGTCCATCTCCACAATTGGGAAGGTAGTTATTCTATGGCCACCTTGAACCCACGTGTTGACCATATAGTCAGTACTCAATGTGACAGGTGGTAAGCCACGTCGCTATTTACAAGCACTAACTATTACTTATTCGGGGAACAGGTAGGTTTCCTCACGCTGTTTTCCCTCACCGTAGTATTCGACGCATTTCGTACATGTATTCTTATTACGAAAATGTACATAGAAATTCTTTAAACTTCATTTCCATTGGAACATTCTCAAGCGGAATTTGAACCCTGTAGCCACTGATACAGAGTCAAGTCTCAAACAACTGAGCTACATTGAATTATTATAAACGTTTCTTATTATAATATTAAGTCAATGATATAATAAAAACGTTTGTTATAATTATTGTTAATAAGTCAAATTATTAAGTCTCATTTTAAGGCCTTTAAAACCCAAGACATCGAATTACATAACCCTCACCGACCAGGTGATAAGTAACTTAAAACTTGAACACTACCGAACCATAATACCTAAGAAAAAGAAGTAAGAGGTATCCAGCAATAAAGCATGTAGTAATAAAAGTTTTCTCATTTTGATGTCTTATTCCGGAATGGGTTCTAACGGCTTGACAAGATGGCGGCTGTTTGGATAACTAGCAGTTCCTTTGCAGTTCTACTTCACACCTAGGGTATAGGTTAGGTTTAACTGTTTAAGCCTAATATAACTAGTTATTTTTTGCTAAATCCATATATATATATATACTATATTAATATGTTTCTGTATAATTTGTTTTTGTAACTGGCACTGGGCAAAAAATCCTGAAAGCCGGAGTTTCTTGTTGGTTCTTCTCCGAGCCAGGGCTTCCGAACCAACGGTAGAATTTATATACTAAGAGACAACCAGTGTCAGGCAAATGTTTTGACTTTCAATGAATGTACTGTACTTGTACTTATGTTGAATAAAACATTTGACTTTTGACTTTATTCACGTCCTTTAATCCCTGTCGCAGTGGATAGAACCTTGGAGACATAAACATCTTCTTGGACACTTATTAGCATGGGGTATTGTAGCAAATTGGGGTTTTGATGTGCTATGGAATATTGGTGACAGATTGCTAGCCTATCGCCCATTAGATTCCATATCCCCATAGTACCTTAGTCGCATACTAAGGCTCCAAGAACGGCAGCTAGATAGCATTCTTTTTCATCTCAGACTTGCATGCAACAGCTAAGGGACTGGTTCATTTGAATCTATTGGGCGATGGACTAGTGAACTATCATCAATGTTCCATTATAACAACTAAACGCCAATATTCATGCTAAAAAGTGACCTGCCTAGCTAGCATGAATTTGTCACCTGTATCACCGCTGTCGCTATCGCTTTAGCGTTTATATCACCCCAGCGAGCACGAACTTATCGCGCGATAAAAGACGTAGCAGTGTGATGAAACCCGTAGCAGTGATAGATTTTCTAAAAGACAAAACAGAATAACAAAGTATGCATGACAACTAATGTCAAACGTCTGTCATTTTTTACTGAGTCTGTCGTTTTAAAATCAGCTGATCCAAAGAAAGGCGGCCATCTTTGGCTCATATCACGGGTATCGCCAGCTATCGCCTAGCTTTTGCTAGGTGACAAATAAAACAGTGATATAGAATGTTCATGCTCACCCTTCCATACAATTACATCGTTGTATCACCCGGCTACGGGTTCCTCTCACTGCTATCGCCTTACTATCACAAGTGATAAAGTTCATGCTAAAGCGAGTGTTAAAATGATATAAACCCGGTGATAGAGTCTCTATCGCGGTGATAGAGCAATTCATGCTAGCTAGGCTGGGAGATATTATGTCTCCGAGGTTCTGTCCACTCCGGAAGGGATTAAAGAACATGAATTTACATCAAAGTAAGGTTTAGCCTTTTCAAAACATAGGTCCTAATACAAGGTATCGATACCATTGTTTTTCGTTCATAACAAAAGGAAAGTCATAACTCAAACAGAATATTAGTCAAAGTCCGCGATAAAACTTTTCTCATTTTGATTATCCCGTCTCGTCCAGATAACGTCGCGGTGACGCGGGTTGAGAAACATTCTCTTTTTGCTTCCACTTTTATTCTAATATAAACATTACTAGGGACAGTGCTAGTCTCGGACTGAAAAACTGGATCAGCTGCCAGTCAGTAGGTTAAGATCAGATACGTTTTTTTTGTATAGGTTGTTGTTGAGAAGGTTAATGTTCGATTTATGAATATTAGGTAAGAGACATTTATGAATATTTCAATAAGACGATGAATATCTTTATTTTACATATAGGACGTACAGGAGGAAATATATTAACATTATTAAGAGTGCGTGATAGTGTTATTTCTATAACTAGATATATACATACATATACCTAACATTGTTAGATGCTACGAGTAGTCTGGCAATATATAAACTGAACATGCTATATATCAATATGTTAAAAAAGTACTAAGGTTAATGGTATATATTAGGTAAATATCCAAAATATAAAATGTATGCCGACACAACCTCACATAGTTTATGGTAAACTTAATATAAGATTTATAGTTTTAATTTTTTTTACCCATTGTTTCTGTATAATATTTAATAAATAGATTAAAAGAAGATAATAAATAGATAGATTTTTATATTATAGTTTTAAGAGATTCGCGATTTATACTCATGATTAATAACTAACGGGAACACACCTACTGTGAGTGTAGTGTATAGGTCGCGTGTTATTAACAAAAACGTAGCAGTGAGGGTAGTCGGAGAAGAATCTGACAGGGCGCTGCGGTGGAGGCGAAGAAATATGCATCGTCAGTCTGGCCGTGACCATGGCTGCTGCAACGTTGCCGAAACGTCGGGTTAATAAAGGTTATATAAAAACTTGCAATAAGTACCGTTAGTTATTTATCAGTTTTTTATATTTCCGATTTTCTATACACTCCTAAAGAGATTGAAGGAAGTGAGTGTTTATATGTGTAATATAAAACAAACATTATAATTTCTAATGAACTGGTAGGTAGGTAGGTGTGTTGAGAGAAATAAAATTGAACGTAGATTCTCCGTCAGTGTTGCTCAGATGTTGTTTTAATTATTATTAAAATGTCGGTTGGATTCACGTCGGGAGTGAAGCCTTCTTAAGGTTTTCCAGGAAAACGTTCCAGGATATCAATTTGAAATCAACGTTTTCGTTTCAGATAGAGAAAACATATCCGTATAGGATTTAATTGTATTTGATTAGGAATAACATTAAATTCATAATATGACATATATGTACTGTCAACACTAAAAGTGCAACCCCAGTTACTTTTTATAAGGTTTACGTTTATAAGAACAAAAGACAATATCTTTCATTTCAAAATACGCGTATAGTGGCCATGCATAGTGCCGCTAGTTTTAAAATGTAAAATATTCTCTTTTGTTCTTATAAACTTAAACCTTATAAAAACTTGCTGGGACTGCACTTTTAGCGTTGACTGTTCATTCACATACTTTGATCACTTTCGGGGTCAGAACCACGGAGATATATTATATTCTAAGTCACTTTTTAGCATGAGTATTGGTGTTGCGATGTTATAATGATACATTAGTCGCATACGACATGCCGGTAAGAACGGCAGCTAGTTAGTATTTTTGTTAAAATGTTGTGAGTTTGTATAAAACGTAGATTTATGTAACTTAATAACTATTTATCAATACTTGCTGGGTAAAAATATAACCTTACGTTTGGTTCAATATACAAGCTGCAACGGTCCTTTGTACTATTGAAATGTAACGGTATGAAATACCTAGTATTCACTTCAGTTTGAAACGCGTACGTTCTAACGCGACGTAAAACTATGAAGTTGTATAACTCCAATTAGTTTGCTAACCAGGGGTGCTAGCGATTTGAATAAATAAATAATAATAATTAAAATATTAAGGATAAATTATATCTATGAAATTAGAATAATCATTATGAAAAGATTTCAGTAAAAGGTTACAAATTTTTATAGGAGGTACTATTATTTACTTGTTGTTATGAATGTGTACCACTTAACCATTTCAAGGAAGACTAAATCTTAGAGATTTTAATATCCATAAGGTAATGCACGAAAAGAATAATATAGCATATTTTACCATTTTAAAGTGTGTTCCCAATATGCGTGTGGTTTTTTCAATAATCCAAATCAGAGACAGCAATTAATTATAAATTATATTACACATGCAATATGCACCGTCATCCAATCCATACGACATTGCAATTACGTTGCAGTCAATAGAATAAATATACTCGTATAAATGAATCCACATACATACACATCACGCTTGATTCGCTGTAGAGAGGTAAACAGAGATCATAGATCCCTGACTGACCACTTTCGCTTCATTGACACTCATACCTACTCTTATACACTCGGTGGTTATAGGTACTTCTAACGTTACCCATTTCAATAATGAATTTAAATTTGCATTACACAATACCCAATAATGAAGTTCACAATAATAAACAAAGAAAACAAACGCATTCACAAACATTAACCCTTGCGGGGTAGTCAGAGGTTCAGGTTTCCATCTCCGCAATTGCGAAGGTAGTAATTCTATGGACACCTCGAACCCACGGGTTAACCAGATAGTCAGTACTCAATGTGACAGGTGAACAGCCATGTCGCCATTTACAAGCACTAACTATTACCTGTTCGACGAATTAGATTTATATTATGTGGCAACCCTAGCAATGTTTCACTGCGGAGGCAATGATTGCAGCATACGCGGCCGATTCGTTGTTCCTATGACCAGTGCACCGGTTTACTGGCGCCACCTATCGGCTGTTTTGCTTTGTGATTTAAATAAAAGTTCAGCCAGAGCTTCCTGTTGTTTAATGCCTACCTGTGAAGTGGCGTGCTAGTTTGAACGTGAAGAGAATGGTAACTAGCTGCCGTTCTTCCTGGTAAGTCGTAGGAGGCGACTAAGGAACTTACTGGAGCGATAGGCTAGCTAGCTCTTATCATTAGTACATATAACATTGCAGCCCCAGTATCCATGCGAAAAAGTAACCCGGGAGATGTTTTCTATGAATCGTAGTAGTAAAATATTTGTATAATAGCCAAGACATATAATAATAAATATTTTTAATACATAAACGTACAAGTCAACTCATATCTAAACGACCGAATTTCGAAAATATTGTAATAATCTCTTCTGTCATCTTCAAAATAGGAGTTGTAACAGCATTATTCATAGTGATATACATATATACAGAAACCCAACTATTTACCACCTCAAAAATCCCAACCAAAACAACGATATAAAGTGTTTTACGAACATAACCTGTCACGTTGACAACATCAACATAGTCCTTGTAAAGTGCCGCAACTTATCAAGTTACTTCGCAGTAATTAACGACAGTAGACTACCGGTTACGGAAGTTGGTAATCTCCAAGTTTGAATACACCTGATGCCTGTAGAAGCCTATTTTTGGACGAAGGCAGTGTAATTAGTGAATGAATAAGTTAGAGTAAGTTACGAAGTAAAGGTACTATGATTGGGTGGAAATAAATGTAAGTTAAGGTGACGGGAAGGTTTTTTTGTTATTTAATGCTCAGTGCTTATTTGTATTTAAATAAAGAGGTAATTAAATGTCTATCTTACTAGAAACGTATATAATGCGACCAAGGGACTAGAATATATAATCAATTTGTTCTTAAATTTGTCTTCATTAGAATTATTACTGCATCATCACAAAGATATAAAGAAGTGAAAATATAATGAACGGGTATATGACATATTATGATAGTTACACTAAACCTTACATCTCGGTAAACATTTTGAAACTACGAGATTCTGTGTACCACTACAAGGATACAGGAAGGTATACATATATATATATATATATATATACATATATATATATATATACATATATATATACATATATATATATATATACATACACACATACACATCACGCCTGATTCCCTGTAAAGGAGTAGGCAACAATCACGGATCCTCATCAGTCCCGATCCTGAGAAACATTCGCTTCATTGACACACATATACCTCTTCATACACGTTATACGTACTCCTAACATCACCCTTTTTCAATACGGCATCCATCTGACAGTCATGTGTCTTATTGGGCCCTAAGTAACCACCCTTCCACATAACCCACCTATATTTTATATACTCGTATACCTTTTACTAGAATTCATTAAACTCAAACCACGTTGGGTAGCTTAAAGCAGAGATGAAGTTCTTAATTGAAGTTACAAATAAATTTTGAATAAATATGGAACGTTCTTCGCCGGCTCTGTTATGAAAATTTATTGTCAATTAATTTGAATTGTAAACAGTCTTCCGAAATAGAAAAGATGCCAGCGACATCTGTAAGCGTTTGTTTGAAGTTCGTCGTTGGGAGAATAAATATGCATGGAACTTCGCTTTTCTTTTAGAGTTACAACAATGGGTATCTGTGATCTATAAGTTGTTGTTTTGTCCTCCTATGGTACTCCAGTGGTACAGAGGGCCTTCGTGAGACGTCGCCAACCACTCCTGTCCTGTGTCTTGCACTCCGCGTCCCTCCAACTCAACCCAGCCGCCATCAACTCAGCGTCGATTGTGCGCTGCCAGGTGTGCGCCGGCCGGCCTGGGCGTCTGCTCCCGCGCGGATCTATAAGTTAGCGGAACAATACTCATTCGTAAGTATTTGTGATCTATGTTTACCCTTCTATAAGGAAAGGAAAGATGTAAATAAACATACATATAGCCTTTTAATCCCTTCAGGGGTGGACAGAACCTCGGGGATATAATATCTCCTAGGTCACTTTTTAGCAAAAATTTTGGGGTTACGATGTCTGTCGCTACAGAAAGAAGGGCGTGATGTGCATTTATATGTGATGTTGCAAAATATATGTGTGTACTCGTGATTGTGTGAGGCTAGTGTTATGCCAGGATCGGAAAAAGTAAGAACTAATAATCTCTGCCTACCTGTATGAAAATTAGGGTTACGTATTATGGGAACAATATATCATACGCTTTGCGACTAGTATATTATGTACGCTCTTTTTATTATTGCGGAGTAGTCAGAGACTTGGTTACGCGTATTGATAATTACAAATGTATGTTGAGTTGATGTATGAGTCATTCAAAACCCGCGTTACACTAGATAGACAACATTCAACGAGATGCATATTGAACGCCGAATATAGGCACTGCCTATCTATCCCGAGGAATAGGCAGGTTTTCTCATGTTTCCTCTCACTGTTAGCGACTGTAAATTAAGTACGTAAATATAAATCATATTTTCAAATTTCATTCGTTGGTACATACCAGAGCCGGGGTTCGAACCTAGGACCTCTGATAAGAAGTCAGAACGATATCTATGCAGATAACTAATTACGAATGCTAAACAAAGAGTAGGCTCAGTAAATCATTGTGAATTTATTAGCCACGGCTCAAATCTTAATCAGGGAGTGAGATAAAAATGAAAAATAACCTGCCTCGAATAAATTATGAGGCATCCTATCATTTTCATCAATTATTGGGTTTGTAACCGGGATTTGAATGGGAAGGAATAAGCTGCCTCTCTTGCTGGTATACTGTAGGTAATGACTAAGGGACTTATGGTAATAGGACAAATTCTTAGGATATAATATCTAGTCTTTCAGATTCTGTCCACCTTGATACGGATTAGAGAGTGTGAATGTATATTTATTCTTCAATATTATAAATTCTATCGATAGTATATAGTACTTATATTAAAAAAAGCCATAAAATATGTATATTAAGAGGTGCTTCATTGTATCATAATAGATAACACTAAGCTAAAACAAGCTAATCCTAAGAAGAAAATCAGCTAGTCATTCATTCATATAAATCCGTGATATCATTGAAGAAAACCAACTGAATATCATGGTTTATAGGTATTAACCTATGACATTATATGTACATTTTTGTAATAAAGATACATTTACGAAATGCGTCTAACACAACGGTGAGGGAAAACATCGTGAGGAAACCTACCTGTTCCCCGAACAGGTAATAGTGTTTGTAAATGGCGACATGACTACCACCTGTCACATTGAGTACTGACTATCTGGTCAACACGTTGGTTCAAGGTGGCTATAGAATACCTACGCATTTGCGGAAATGGACACCTGAACTTCTGACTACCCCGCAAGGGTAACTGGTCGTGAAAACCTATCACCCGATAGATCTAATTCACAAGACCGCAGATTGATAATTTCTATACTACGTAAACCCGTAGTAACTGTTATTTGTTATGTCATCACCTCGGAAGTTTAGAACTGGAAATGTTAGAGGGTGATGTGATAGACACCTCGGGATACTTCGTAATGGAGTTTTGTTGTTCCTCGACCCGGGGTAAGATTAGGAAAACTTCAATTTGCAATCTCACCGAATGCTGTATTATTATTTAATCTTCGCTACAGCTTTGGTGACTTTGTTTATTCCTGTTAAACCTGGATTCTGGGACCTGGAATAAAGGGGATTAGTTTCGATAGGGTTTTTTGATTGGGATTTGAATATACATATATAAAATAAAGTCATCTGTTCTTTCCAGTCGTGATAAATAAGCAAAGGGCTTGTGTTTTATTAGTGTTTTTGATCGTCAGTTTAATTGTTTTTTTTAGATTTAAGATTAGAACAATAAGACTTTTTCAGAGCTTTTTATATACATATTTAGCATATACTACTTTGAGATTATGCTATTCTGTTCACTCTGGTGGATATTACTTACATAAATGTAAAAGAGAACGACATATATGTACACAACAAACATTGTATTTGAGTTAAAGGTACGCAGAACTACAATTTCAACGCTGCCAAAAAAGTGTCAGAGTTTGGATTGGAGTTTGAGTTGTGATGTCATTAAAAACTTGTATTTTGTAAAACATGTTCAAACAGTTTTCTGTTTTGACTTTTATGCATTTCCACTTGGCCATGATATTTAACTTCAGCCTTTGAGCTAACTAAAATTGCGGTTTACATTCAGCAGTTTTAAATTTATACATAACATGTCTAATGTTATGTTTTACTTCAGAGGTATAAGTCTGGGAGCTAAGTTGTATGAAAATTTTAAGACATCTTTAATGTTTCGAATAAATTACAATCTTTTTTTTAAAGATATGTTTTCGCAAAAATATACCACAAGCGTTAAACTAGACTATCATATGAAGACCGAAGCGTCATCTATGAAACGAATTTCTGCAAGTCAATATTCTTTATTGCACACACACTACATTTACAATTAAATAAAGACAAATTGCACATTAGGCCTATTTGTCCTGTTTAAGAATTACCACCAGCACACCGTAGGGAGAGGCGAGGCAAGGACTGGCAAATGTTTGACGTGTGCGTTGTTTGTAATAATGATATTATCCAAAAAATCAAATTAAAATAGTTGTAAGTAAACCTTTAAAAAGTCAACAGAGAAAAATAGCAATCAAACTTTTGTCTGTTGCTGAGAAGCTTTTCATTGAAAACATAACAATGGTATGTCACTTATTCTATACTCCAATAATGTACCAATAAACAAGAAAACAACCTGGTCACCATTAACAAGTCCCAGATAAGTAATAATGTATGTAAGATTAAGAAAGCGTGGGTCAGTGGTACAATTGTAGATTTTCTTTATTGCTGTCATAGACACAAAGGTCTCCTTAACTAATGTCCTAAGGACACGCAAGGTGGCCATTTGCAATTCTTGGGTCATTCCCACCCAGGTAGTAATGATAGGGTGAAAACTAAAGCAGATTTGCTGAAATTATTCATCCTGAGTCGTAGAATGGAAGAAATTAAATGACCTAATTATAATTGAAGTAAGATAAAAAATTTAAGTTATTTTAGTATAGTAAAAGGCTATGTAGATATATTTTATATAGATTATTATACCTATAACCGACAAATGTGTATGAGGGGTATATGAGAATATGAGTAGTGATTAAATATTTACATACATATAGCCAAGTTCTTAAATCCCTTTTGGGGTTGACAGAACAAGAGAATTTGTATCTCCTAGGTAACTTGAGCATGGATATTGAGATTATGATGTTTTATTGGACATTGGTGACGTGTTGCTAATCCATTGCCCAATTCATTCAATTAAATTTTTCTATAGTCCTTTATTTGCCTCCTACGACATACGAAAGAACGGCAGCTAGTTAGCATTCTTTTTACAACCCAGATTAGCACCACAGATATAAACTACATCCTCTTTATATCAACTTATATTACAAACCACTACCAAAATAACTCCAAACCGCATTCGTAGCATTTAACCCAACGTAGCCGAATTTCGTAGCAACAAAAGGTACTTATACCAAATCCCGATACGTCAGATTCACGATACCAGTCAATTATAGTTCCGCCTGCATTCCGCTAGCTAAGTACTATTCTGGCATCTTATCGAAGCTCAATCGGAATAGGAATTTACGATTTATAAGCTTAGCTATTCCACTACTTCAGTTGGATATACGGTTGAGCGAATGTACAATGATTTTTGGTTAAAGGAATAGGGAAATAATGGTATGTGTTTGTTATTATTATGTACTTAATATTTAATACTGCAGCGACTATCAATCAACACCTTGAACGATCTTGACATAACTCTCTTGCTTCGCTCACACCCTTTAGTTTTCTCATACTTGCTTTAATGTTACATACGCTATTACAAACACCGTACTTAATAATAATTTTATTACTGACACGCTGTTAATCTAATGATGTTATTTATTATTAATGTGCTCGTAATTAATTAATGATTATTGTTTTACTTTTTGTAACATATTTATCCCTGTTTGTAGTTAATGGCCGGTATCTTTTTTTTTCAATCGTTTCAAATGACTAGTATGACATGTAAACATTAATTAATTCAAGATAATTCAATTATATTTATTTTTAGAAATTAACATTATATTTATTATGAATCAATTATTATTTAATTACTTTTTTCATTTTTTTTATTAGTTTATACCTGCTATTTACATCAATACTTGAATGAATGAATTAATACAAATTATGTTTTTTATTTTTATTATAATGCTCTTTTATTGTTATGTTTTTATTATTTTAGATGATTGTTAGTGATTATTATAATTTTCGGCTTATAGTTGTAAATATTATATTATTTGATATTGTATTGGGGTAACCTGTTTCAAATGCAAATAAAAAAATCTTTTAAACCTACCGTCACAATACCTCTATACCTCTACTGCAAGTATTAACTGGTTGTCTGGTTAAATATGAGATTTAAATGTACTGTGGCTCATGATACCTTGTATCCAGAAGATCTATCCTGAAGAATAGGTATGTAAGTTGCATTTACACACCCATAATCATCTTAGCCAAGCAGACAGACATATATCGCTTCTTATGAATGTCACAATAACATTTTATTACACACAATACATGTAATTGAGTCTCAGACCCAAGTCATGATTTTAAAATGAAAATATATACATACACATAACGCCTGATTTCCTCTAGCGAGGCAAGCAGAGATCACGGATCCTCTTCTGTCCCGATCCTAACAAACCACTTTCGCTTCATTGACACTCATACACACACGGTGGTTATAGGTAACTACCCCTCTACCTCACCCACATCATAAATACCTTTCGTCAATCTTCTATCATTCATCCGCATAACATACTTTCAGCATCGAAACATGCCTTTTTTACTTCTAGTTCAACATTTTTATTTTAATCTACTTTATTCCATGATTCAATGTCACTACAACTTCTACACTCTACAGTAGTTTTACTGTGACCCATTACCAGTACATCACCTAACCCACTTCATACTATCAAGCTGTAGATCCCAACGAGATTTGCCAAAGCATTCACGAGAGTCCTTCAGTTACCTTTGATGTATTATTGGGAGGAATAGAGATACAATTACAGCAATATTGGAAATTATTCCCTCACTGGAATGCTTAGCCTTTGTCATGTTAACAACGTACTCTTACTTGTTGCGATGTCATATTGAAACATCGGTGACATGTTGCTAGCCCATCGCTCAATAGATTCTTTTAACCCATATACCCGCTCAATAGATTTTTCTATTTATGATTTTGGGTATAAAGAATCACCAAAATACCATATAGAAGCAATCACGATAGTTATATACATAAATTTACATCCTTTAATCTCTTTTGGGGAGGACAGAACCTCGAATACACCCTAATTACCATATGGAACTTTGATGACCGATTGCTAATCCATTACCTAATCGGTTCCATTCACCTTAGTCACCTCCTACGACATGACATTAATTTTCTAGCTCAGATCAGTACGTTAATTACTGTCCTGAGATTGAAAATGTATGTATTTTTATAGGACTGGTAGGTGACTGAGGGATTATAGGTGAATGAAACCTTTAGGGTAATGGGGCAAAATCGGTCGCCAAAGTTCTATATTACATCATGACACCAATATTCATGCTTGACATTGATTATTCCTATATAAGCGTGTCTGCGAGGTTCTGTCCACCCCAAAAGGGATTAAAGGACGTAAATGTATGTATGTAACTGTCGTGATGGCTTCTATATGGTATACTAGTGATTCTTTATACGCCATATTACTTGTAAAAATATACGAGTATAACATAATTTATTATAAGTCATGTGAAACGAAATACAGGAAAATACAGGCAACTACGTATTTCTGTTTCGTTCTTATACTAATCTAGGACATAGGGAGTACTAGAACATTTAGCTTAAACTAGATAACTCAACTAACCAGTTCAAGTACTCAGTAATAACTTCTGGTTATAACTAGAATAATGAACAGCAAAAGTTGCATAGCGCCGCCTTTCATTTATAATTCCATCAAAGTTAAGACTCACTGAAAACTTCTTTGGGGGAACTACTCTAGTACGTTAGGTACATATCTAATTGAAATACATGCATACATTAATTCATACATTACATACATTCACGCCCCTCAATCCCTTTCAAGATGGACAGAATCTACGAGTCCTGAAAACATCTCCTTGGTCACTTATTAGCATGAATATTGGGATGTAGCTATCTCACTGCCCAACAGATTCCATTGAGCCCAAGTCCCTTATTCGCTTCTTACGCCATGCCAAAAGGAAACGGCAGCTAGTTTCCATTCTTTCACGTTCCAGTCTAGGACATATCTAATTGAAATACATATACACTCACGTCCCTCAATCTCTTTAGGTGTGTTATATAATATATTATACGTCTCATTTTAGCAGGATTATTGGAGGGGTGATGTTGTATAGAACAATGTTGACAGGTTTTTAGCCCATTCCTGAATTGATTTCATGTACTTCACTAACTGCTTTTCTTCCCGACATGTCGTAAGAGGTGACTAAGGGACGTGAGGTGAATGAAATCTATTGGGCTATGGGCTAGCAACCTGTCACCAATGTGCCATTTTGGCATCGCAATCCCAATAAACATGCTGATAAGTAACCTAGGAGGTATGACATATCCTAGGTTCTGTCCACCCCGAAAGGGATTAGAGGACGTGAATGTATATGTATGTACGTGGAGAATCAAATAACGCAGTTTATTCACGGTATTTTACCTCATTTAAATGTACTTAAAGTCTGCGTAAAATATTAAAACAGGGGCGATATTAGATTCAATTTTCTCATCTGAACCTTGAATATGTATCTCTTAGGTCACTTTTTAGCATAAATATTAATAATATATTTTAGGACACTATTACACCAATTGAACTGGCCCCTTGGAAAGTTCATTTAAGACTTGTGTTAAGGGTACTAGTCAACATATATTATTATCACATATATATGTACTTATTATACATAGATAAATAAATATATAGTATATACTTATAATCAACAACCAGACTGAAAAGCAAAATATGAGCGTAGTTCTTAATTCTGCCTCTACCTGGAATCAAACCCGAGACCTCATGTAAGCATTCAGGTGGCTAACCAATGGCCCTACGGAGGTCCAATAAAGAAATAATGAGGCGATAATACGAGTATGTAGCTTAAAGTGTCAACAGTAATATTTATTACAGACAAACTCTTACAATTGAACTATGCCTTTGTTTATATAGTGTGAAAGCGTAACATACCATGAAATTTAATAAAGCTGTGTTTAATATACTAATTATTAAATATGTAATCTACATAATATTCAGCCACCTTTTTGAACAAGTCAATTGAGACTTTATACAAAAGCTTTTATTCCACGAAGCTAAACAGCACAAGTTTAATATTTATAATGAAATAATCCAGGTAACGTTCTGACATTCTCGCCTTAGCAATTTTGCTTTGAGAATTGGTGTCTTACATATTACTTGGAAGCGTTCACACAGGCAGCGAAAGGTTCTATATATTGGATTCCACTGCTTGTCGAGTCAGTGGCTGTTCGGCCGTGGTCGCGGGCGGACGTGTTTGAGGATTCGTGTCTCTCGTTTACGTGAACGTGTCCTATGTGATTAGAGAACAAAAGATTCGGATTACAATAGAGCCTTCAAATAATATATACGTTAATAACAGTAAACTTTGGATTACATGATAATTAAACGAACAAGATAAGGAAATAGGGTGAGTATAATTTTGTTGGGACAACTTTCGCAATTATTTACACATTAGTTTGAATATTTGATTGTATTGGTGCTTCCTAATTGTTTTAATTACTAATAGAATGTAACGAGGGTTTGATTTTCTAGCGTTCTCTTGTTACTAAGTGTAGATTGTAAAGTATTCAATGGATTTATTTTAACAATCACTGTACCGTTACCGTATCGTTTTAATATAATTATATTTCTTGTGTTTGTTGTCTTATTACGTAATCAAAAGATAGATGTTTTTAGAATGTTGTAAACTGGATTATATTTTATTCGTATAATACTTAAACATCCAAATAGTTTGCTCATAAATAGTGAATATTATGCCTTACATTATACAATGTCATTTTATTTTACATTTGTTGACAGAAATACACTAAGTAGAGACATAAATAAAGTGGTTACGATGCAGTCATTCTAAAGCTTAATGCACTAATAGTCTTAATAGCGAAAACCATCGATATTTGAAGTATTCCAATACTCATAAAAACAACAAACAGCATTAAACTACCTAAAACCACTTAAATGTTTAGTGAGATAAATTTATTTACAGTGAAATGAAACTTGGGATCGGTATAATAAATAGGCACCCAAAATAATTAGATCTATTTTAAGTTTTGTTGTGAATAATAGGACTCTAAAATTATAACTATTATATCTTATCACCAACCAATAAGTGTTAAAACTATCTCGACTTTTTCCCGGTTAATTAACCTCGATTTTCGACAACAATGCAGGGGGTTTCTCGATCTTATCGCGGACATAAAAGTAAGGTGGGCTAACAGCCTGTTATTTGAGTTTGCGTAAATTATAGGCTTTGCCTCCACTGGAATAAATACAGAATGGGCGCGAGCAATAATTACTAATAATAACGCTGTCCAGTAAGTAGGCAAGTTTTTTTGTTAAAAATTCAGCAACTAATTGACGGTAATTAGGTTGATATTTAAGAGAAATATTTGATATTTTAGAAAAGTTTTTTTTTCGTTTTTAATTAGTTGAAATAAATTAAAAACAGTTTTTTTCTTGCATTAATGTAGAATGATATTAAAAATAATAATATGAAGCTGTTTTTCTTTCCGACATTATAAACAGGCAACTAAAGGAAAATGTAATCAACATACATACATACACATCACGCCTGATTCCCTGTAGAGAGGTTGGCAGAGATCACGGATACTCATTTCTCCCGACTCTTACATTTTCTCATACACACTCGGTTTTTATAGATACTTACATGTCACCTTTTTTCAATATAGCGTCAATCTGACTGTCATATGTCTAATCAAATGTATTCTTTTGGACAATATTCCATTTTAAAACCATTATAGCTGATAGTAATGTCTAATTAAGATTTTATATGTTAGGTTATATCTTTTATAGCTGTATGTAAGCGAAATGGATATAATACAAATTAAATTAAGCAAACGTTTGAAAAGGAATAACTGAGGAAGGGTGTAATTAAAAAGTACAGATGCAAACACACAAAGTTCGTGTTTAATCCTTTTAAACTAGTACACAACTGGTGCGAAATTGCTTTTGCTGTTTACAACGTTCTGATATACGAGTATAATAAAAAATCCTCGGAATAAGTAATATTTTATATTTTTATATTTATTCATTACAAAACATATGTGTTCATCATACATTTATATAGATGCCACGCCAATACTAGTATAAGCATGTTGATGAAACTACATTTTTTTATAGTCATTCTTATTTTCTCTATATATCTGTTTAGTTGGTAAAATATACCTTTGCAATAACATTTAGTTTATCGTTACACGTAAGATTATAAATGTACTAATGTAAAATTTATCATTAACTAGAGCTTTACTTAACAACATCGATATAAGTAAAGAGATACTCAAAACAGTGTTTAAGTAACTGTGCTATTTAGAGATTGTATGAGGTACTTATTCCGGATATTGATCTCACATCCTCTTACAGCACAAACTTATAAAGCCCATATAACTTCATCCCATAAAAACGCCAATAAAAGCCTTAAACCCACTGCATCCCCTTTAAGTTAATTGAGAAACAAAAACAGTAGCACAGGACGGAACAAAGAACTAAAGCGTTATGCCAGTAACATCCTATTCAATATTTACATTCGATAGCGATGTCAAAAATAATTGAATAAAGAAGCGTGCGGCTACGAAAAAAGGGCAATAAAATTGTTTCTGACACATAGGTAAAGCTCAAGGCTGCTACGGTTTCCGACCAGTCGTTTCGGAGGCGTGGCAGCCGGCGCACGTTCCGTACGTAGTACGGCCGCGAGTGTGATAAAGTACTCTGTGTTTGTGCTACGATTGTAAGTGAACGCTACGAATGGAATTGTAGTTTTGGATTGGAGTTGAAGGTAAATTGTGTTTTGGTAAAGATTTGTGTAGGGGATTATAAAAAAATTAATTGTGTTCGATTTAGGTAATAAGAGATATAAAGAAATTAAAAAGATACTAATAAGATCTTATAAATTTGATTTAAATTAGACATTTTATTAAACACTAGTAAATAAAATTAGAAATCTAATTTTTTTTAAAAAAGTATTGCAACGGATTTCCACAACGTTTTGAAGATAATAAATATTATTTTTCATTGATTATTTAGTTCAACATATGTATAATGGTAAACCTTATTAGGATAGACAGGTATATTTTACCATAATTTCCAACTCTAACAAAACCTTAAAACAACAGCCTCATAAAATTCACTCCACAATAACACCAAACTCTACCTTGGAATGAACAAGCAAATTATGAAGGCACGAACAGGCAGTGCCACTTTTGGTGTCAAACTCAATCGCCACGCTTGTCAAGGCTTTGAAGGAAAAGGGTTGAATTAATTATCGTTGCCTTTCGCCTAATAAATAGGGGACATGTGGGCCAATCGATTGAGCGATCAGCTTGTTGATGTGATTTTACATTCATATTTTGTTGGCTGGAATCGGATGATTGTAGGCTTAGTAAAGGTTTATAAATAGATAAATATCTTGTAATTTTATATAGGACTAAAGCAAATGATTGTAGGCTTATTTGATATATATATTGTACAGAGATAAGCAATTTGGTGTAGGAAACGGGCGTGATGTGTATGTATGTATATTTAGTATGTAGTGGTGGGTTAGGATTTTAAAATGATATTAGTAGAGTAGGTTGTAGAGGTGTTTATCCGTAAATAGTTAAGGGTGTAGTTAATTGTAATGGAAATATTTATTACTTTAATACACATCACGCCCGTTTCCCTGTACAGGGGTAGGCAGATATCACGGATCCTCACCTGTCCTGATCCTGACAAACTTACATTTGCTTTATCGACACTTATACACCTCTTTATACACACTCGGTGGTTATAGGTAATTCTTACGTCAAGTTTTACAAAATGCTGTCGATCTAACAGTCATGTCTTATAGGGCCAGCCCCTACTATTAATATATTTATTGGTAGGTATAGGAAATAAGGTTCTTAGATTAATATGTTATATTATATTAACGCGAAATGTTGCTCTTTACTAATCAATTTTAAAAGTGTTTTATTAATTGTTTGTTGTACAGAATATTCAAGCCGCACAATAGGAATGCCATATAGACATTATATGATTGGTGCACTGTAATCCCTCAATCGTTTCTGGCACATGAACCAGGGTTAAAGGCTTTATGTTGCATAGGAAAGAAGTTGTCAATGGGGAGAAACACCGGAACTGGCTACATTGGTATATTCAGTTCATGTTAACTTAACTTTAAATTTAATCTATTGTGGAAGATTAAACTCGTTAATAACTTAATATTGTTACTAGTAACTAGTCATATGCATTAAAATACTTGAGGAAACCTGAATTCCTAAACAACATTTTTGAGAATAAAGACTCGGGTACCCGCTTAACCAATACAAAAAAAAGGTTTTCTAACTTTTTCTTAGTTTCCACTCCCATAACCAGAAACGATTGGATCTTTTTGGTATTTTATTTACATCTATATCTTAACATACGATTTATTCATTCATACATATATTTTATATAGGAATGATTAAATCAGAAGTACATATTAAGATCTAAATAAATACAATTACGTTCATTCATCCTTTTCGGGGTAGAACATAAACCTTGGGAACACGAAAACATCTTCTTGCTTATTTTTCAGTATAATTATTTTCAATAATTGGGCACTTATTACTATAAATATCGGTGTAGTTATGTTATATGGCCCATTAGTGTCAGCTTGCTAACCCATAACCCAATAGATACCATACACTGTTTATTAAAAACCCTTAACATATGAAATCAAAAAAACGTAGCAGGTAGTTAGGCACCGTCCGTATTTTTTATCTAGCAACGAAAGAGTCAGCTAAAAAGGGAAACGGGAACAGAGCGCTGCAATGAATGAAAACGCTTACAGGACTTAATGCGGAAAGATTTAAATCTCTCGTGAGACTGCACCGCTAACTCCCAAATTTACAGCTTCTTTTCTAGTTCAGACGGGATCTGTTTAAAACATAAATGGCTTGGGGATAGGTAGGTAGGAAGTTATACACTTAAGCTTTATACATATACATTCATGTCCTTTAATTCCGTCCGCCGAGAGTGTATGAGAGGATGTATGAATATCAATGAAGCGAAAGTGGTCTGTCAGGATCGACCAAATGTGGATCCGTGATCTCTGCCTACCCCTCTTCAGGGAATCAGGCGTGATGTGTATGTATGTATGTCCTTTAATCCTTTTCAGGATGGAAAGAACCTCGGAGATTTAATCTTCTTGGGCACTTTTTAGTATATATACTGAGGTTGTGATGTCTTAAAGGAATATTGGCGATAGGTTGCTAGCCCATTGCCCTAGATGTTCTATTTTCTCCTATTTCATTAGTCGTCCCATGGCATGCCAGGAAGAACGGCAGCTATTTAGCATCCTTTTTACGTCCAACACTAGCACAAGACTTTCTGAGTAAGCTTGTATGCAAAATACGAGTATATTGGTAACCCAGTTTAGTGCTGTTTATATTTTATACTTTAATTTAAGTTTCAGTATCCATATATTTTTATTCATCCAAATTTTTACCTATTGTAAATTATATAAATATAAAGTTAAATTAGTATATACTCAAGAAGCGTATATATACACTACGGGGTATATATGTACATACGAAGGGGTTGTATAACGTTACATTGTAATCTTAGTTCTAATTCTACTTGTTTATCTCTTAACTAGAATAGGTTAACCGTTTCATTAAACTTACATAGTAAAAGTGAATTTATGTTGCCACCTCCTCTTACTATGTTAGAAAGGTATACTTAAATCTAGGTGTATCTACAAAGGTACTTTAAACTATATGTAACCTACAAGTCAATACAGTATTAGTATTTAGTATAACTTAAGATTTATAACGTATAACAGATTACAATTTGAAGTAAATCCTCAATCTTCATTATTATTTCATTACGGATGTATTTTGTGATGTGTAATGGTCCGTGTATATAATATTCAAACCAAAATATTAATGTTGATTAGTAACTAAAGGTGTGCTTACATGGCTTCAAGAGTCTGTCCACCCCGAAACGGATTAAGGGGCAAGAATGTGTAAATGAATGTTTGTACTCAAATTTATATAATAATATTTATATATGAAAAGAATAGCATACTATATTCTATAGTAAAAAAAAATTAAAACTAACAATAGATTCTATTGTCACTTTTAGGTATCTTATGATTACGTTTAAAGTGACCTAGGAAGGAATTATTTGTCCGAATTTCTGAAAAAAGGGTGAAAGGATGTAATAGCATATATAAAAACCTGATTCAAACTCCTTAATCGTGGCTTTGATTCTGACACAGTGATCCAACCGCAATTTAACTGAACCAAACCACAAAAAACTGTCAAGTGTTAAGATTTATCGCCACTCAAACTCAAAATATGCTCAAGAATAAATTGCGCATTTATTTCTTGCGAAAACAGTACCCAGATGCCTTCCCTACTAATCGACTTTGAACCCGACCACCCTTGACTTAAGGTGTATAATGCAATGTCCTCAAAAGCCCCGTGGTAGCATTAAAATTTTATTCATTCATATATACCCAATACACTTTTTATGTCCCGAAAAAGTGTAAATGAACGTAAAAGAGAGAATTTTTGATGCTGCGCTTTAAAGGTGATTTATTTTTTGAATATTATCAAACCGATACACATAAAATATGCTTCCTTGAAATTTATAGTCATTTGTATTGATAAATTATGCATATACAGTGAATTTAGAAGTAACTATAATCGCTAAGTGTCTATGAGTGTCAATGAAGCAAACGTGGTTTCTCAGGATCGGGATAGATAGGGATTTATGATATCTACTTCTCCTCTACAGGGAAACAGGCGTATGTATGTAATGCATATATGCAAGTGGTTTTATCCATTACGGACGTTTAATATCTATTTTATCAAATACCAGATACCCCGAGTGGCCTTTATAAAGGCAAATAAAATGATAAAATACGAGTATACACTCGCTTTTTTCTATAATTCGCTTTCTATAGGTATAGTTTAGATCAATTTCTGTGAAAGTTTGTGTTTTTGCATTTGTTTGTAAATCACAACGGCTTATAGTGCTATATTATTATAATCAAGATTACACTGAGTATTGTATTGTAGCTAATAATTTTTTTGCCAACAGATCCAGCTATCATAACCATGAAGAGAAAATCGTGAAATGATGAAACCCCAGTGGAAATGATGTCAACCTAGCAACCGTCTAACATGAAAGTTTCATCATATTTTCTGATCACCGCCCTACTGTTCTGTCTCAATTTAAGTCACGCAAAGATTGGTAAGTAATTGGTGCATAACACATACATACACAATCACTTTAATCCCTTTCGGGGTGGACAGAACCTTGGAAAATTGACAACATCGTCTTGGTCACTTATTAGCATGTATAATGAGGCTTAGATATCATATGGAATATCGGTGACAAGTTGCTAGCCTATTGCCCAAAAGACTCCATTCACCCCTTATCCCTTAGTCACCTCCTATGACATGCCTGGAAGAATGGCAGCTAGTTAGCATTCTTTTTACGTCCCAGACTAGCAACTAGGTACATTAGTAAGTTAATAAAGATAATAACATAACATACGCTTCACGACTTGTGTATACACACTCCCTTTTTCATATTATGGCGGGCTAGTCAGAGGCTTGAGTGCCCATCTCCGGAATATCTAAGCCATGCTAGGTATAGGTCACTCAAAGCCCGTGTTTCACTAGATAGACAGTACCCAACGTAATAGGTAATAAAGATAATGTTACAGGTAATACATTAAGATTATTAGTTAAATTTATGACCTGTCTCAGGGGTTTGATGTGACCACTTACGCCGCAATTTCGGAGATGGACACGTGAAAGTTTTTGGTAATAGTGGAATAATTTGTAGTAGTGGTTTAGCAGATTTTTTTATGATACAAATCTCAAATATGATACAATTTTTTTTATTACGTTAATAGAAATTCATAACGGTGAGGGAAAACATCGTGAGGAAACCTGCCTATCCCTCAGGATAGGTAATAGTCAGTGCTTATATACGGCGATGCAATTCACCACCTATCACGTTGGGTGCTGTCTATCTAGTGATATGCGGGCTTCGAATGACCCATACCTAACATGCCTTCGAAATTTCGGAGATGGGCATTCAAGCCTCTGACTACCCCGTCATAATAAAAAAGGGAGTGTGTATACACAAGTCGTGAAGCGTATGTATGTATATAAATTCATAAGTTACTTTCCATTGGTCCCTGTATCCACTAATACAGAGGCAAGCCCCAAACAACTGAGCTACACCGAATTATTATCGGAGAGAGCATAAACGAAAATAATGTATTATATATACATTTTTATTATATTACATTCATTTTATTTGTAGCAATTGCTGTTCAATCCATTATCTAAATACTAATTTCTTTGTTCTAGGTTACTTCTGGCACATTACAGACTTCCACTATGACCCTTTCCACAACAACCTGGATTTCCATCGAGGTAAATATAGAAACATCTCTTCCTTTCCGTAGAATGAATATATTATAGTATCCAAGTGCTTTTACTCAGTAAAGTAGTTATTGGAACTGAAACTTTTTACGAGAAAACGATACCCCGTTTATACGAGTATTTTATAAACTGAGCATGACCTTTGTATATATCACCGGAAAATACCAAAAACTAAAAATTTTACTTAGAAGCTCTTTCGTGATTGCTCGAACCGTTATTATTAGTTTATTTATTGAAATAACTTCAGATTTTGTTACTTTAACTAGTTAATGAAAATCATTTGTCTTACTTGGCTCTATAATATTTATACGTCTGTGTTTGACAGATAATCTTCGAAACTTTATTTCCCTCATTTCTTTGGGGATTTTTGAGGTTTAAATATGGAACATAATTAAATGCACATCAAAAATACTGAAATGTACACCAAAATATAGCTAAACGCACACCAAAGGATAGGTTTGCGTTGGGACTGGATTATTTTGGTATACAATTCAGTATGTTTGGTGTGCATTTTAATATTATTTGATGTTCGTTTAAATACTAGCCTCTATATCTTAATAATTATATATATGATAATACCTAACTTAGCTCAGCTGCATACCTAACAGTATTCCATCCACTCAAGGCATGTTCCAAGCAATATTATGAAAATGACTTTTAAGGCGACCTCTGTCTATGTGATGCGAAACTAAATTATTCGGCATTGAATTTCAAAGGCAAGTCCTAGACGCAACTTGCCTTATGTTACAAAGACAGCCTTCGTATCTGATTATGTTCGAAGCCTACGTGTTACATAGCCTATATATCTAAAGAGACTATTGTTTGAAAAAGTGGTTATAGGTTTATGAGAAGATAATCCATAAATATTCGCTTTACGTGTAAGTATAGCTTGGGTTTTAATTTTGGCTCTATTAATTTGGTTAAATACAAGTGAATTTTATACCAAAAAATTGAAATGCCTTACTATGATGTGGTCAGGAATCTGATTAAGATTATAAAAAATAATACTGATCAAAATATGTACGATCTTCTCACCATGTCGTAAAACACATGTCAAAGAAAGAATATCAATTATTTTATCTACAGACTTCATACATACTAATGATTCACGCATTTCAATCACCACTTTGAACGATTACTATCTCTAAAACAATCATACAACATACTCATATCCTATATAACCTCCAAATACTATAGTCAAATACGCGCCAACATTAATTCATTTTATTTTTTTATTTACCCAGGCTGCAGACATGCTCACAGCTCGAAAGATAACAGCCACAAGAACAGGAGGCATCGTGAAGACCACACATGTGACAGCTCTTGGGCCCTTATTCAAAGCGCTGCATCGTTCATGGCAGACAGACATCCAGAAACACTCGAGTTTGTGCTTTGGACGGGGTGAGTTTATAGTTTAAATAGAGTATAAGATATGTAAAGATTGGATACGAGTAAGATGAGAAAACTAAAGACTATGAATTTGCTCAGTTAATTAATGATAAAGATTGAAAGAAAACTAGAGACCATCAATTTGCTCAGTTGATGATGGGTACTGAACCTCTGCCTTACCCACAGGAGCTGTGTGGACGTTTTTTACATTCACGTCCTTAAGTTCCTTTCGGGGTGGACAGAACCTCGGAGAAAATCTCCTAGCTCACATCTTAGCATGTATATTGGGGTTGCGATGTCTTAATGGAATATTGGTGACAGGTTGCTAGCCCATAACCACAATAGATTTTATTTATCCCTAGTCGCATTTGTACATGTTAAATTCGTCAGGATTGTCGAAAATTGCTATTGACAGTCTCTGTCTATTCCGTTAAAAAATTAAGGCTTTCTAAATACATACATTATTTGTGCATAGATATATGTATATTTTTGATCATACTTTTGAAAGGTGTACGTAGTGTGAAGAACAGAAGAGCATGCATGAGAAGGTTAATGGGTGTGAGTGAAGCAAGAGAGATTTGTCAGGATCGTTCCAGGTGGCGATCGATAGTTGCCTATGCTATCCCGTTGGGGACGTAGAGGCGTGAATATAATATATGATGTATGTATAATACTTACACCGAGTGTATATGAGGAGGTGTATGTACTCGTACTTGAATGAAGTGGGAAAAGTTCTTTGTTAAGAGATATCCACCTACTTGTTTGCCAAAACGGGAATAGGCGTGACAGACCAAACGAATGCCTTTCCAAAATAAAACACAAGATCTTCTCATTATTTACTATTGACATTGTGTTATTCTTGTATTATATTTATAGCACTTTTCATTTATCGTAATATTTGCATTCTATTTTTATTAACAACTAGCGACCCGCTCCGGCTTCGCACGGGTATAAAATATATAGCCTACTCCACTACTTAATGGATGTTATTATACATATAAACCTTCCTCTTGAATCACTACATCTATTAAAAAAAATCGCATCAAAATCCGTTGCGTAGTTTCAAAGATTTAAACATACCAAGGGACATAGGGACAAAGAAAGCGACTTTGTTTTATACTATGTAGTGAAGCAGAAGATAAGAACATATATTTTTGAATTTAAAACAATAACAAATTAGTTCTATTAAAGCTTTTAACACCCAAATCAATGAAGCTAACTTAGTGATACCTACATATGCATTCAGGACCTTAAAAGTCTTTTGGATTAGTCAGAAGTATCTACAATTAACTTTGCATTATGATGATTGACCTCTTGAAGCCGCATTTTTAACTTTTGATCAGAATCGATTTATTCTCTCAAAGCGGGTGTACGTAGTGTGAAAAACTGAAGAGCATGTATGAGAAGCTTAGTGGGTGAGAGTGAAGCAAGAGAGATTTGTCAGGATCGTTCCAGGTGCCGATCTATAGTCTCTGCCTATCCCGTTAAGGATGTAGAGGGAAGAATATATGTTTATAATCAGGATTTACCTATCTATAAATCGTGACAGGTTACAGGTTAAGCCTAAATACCATAGGTAGTGTTTAAGGAACATCAGATGATACGAAAATGCTGTCCTATAATACTGAAATGTACACCAAAATAATACAGTCCCAACCCAAACCTAACCTTTGGGTACGTTTATCTATATTTTAGTGTACATTTCAGTATTTTTGATGTGTATTGAATTATTTTCCAAATACAATACATACGAACTCATATAATAGGTTACTCATAGTACTCATAATATAGCCAAATAATAGGTTTCTCCTTATTACCAAAGGCTTAGTTGATATGTTTGGGCCTAATTCAATCGATAATGTGACGTAGATATGGGATAAACGTTATCGGATATCAGTCGATGTATCGAGTTCGTAATCGAGTTATGTGCCCACGATATTCGATCTACTAATGTGAAGGGATCCAGTCTCTAATGATAAATAAATTGAATGCTAAACAATGGATGATAGTAGATCAAAAGGGTTTATAAGCGTACCATATATTACTTAGAGGCCGGCCCAATAAGACACATGACAGTCAGATAGACGCCATATTGAAAAAGGGTGACTTTAGAAGTACCTATAACTGAATGTGAATAAGAATAATAATAATAATATATTTAGGACACTATTACACCAATGAACTAGCCCTTTAGTAAGTTCATTCAAGACTTGTGTTAAGGGTACTATACTATATCTGTATAGTATATATAATCAACGGCCAGACTGGAAAGCAGATGAAAAGCGTAGTTCTTAACTCTGCCTCCACCGGGAATCGAACCCGGAATCTTACGTTTAGCGTTTAGGTGACTAACCGACCGCGCCACAGAGGTCGTCAGTTAGATGTAAGACGATCAAATTGATGATTAGAGAAGATAAATATTTTTAAGAGAAGAGAATGTACAATTCTGAATATATTAGTTTTGTAGTTGTTTGTAATATACATATATTGATATAATCGCGATTTATACTCATACTTTACTATTTGACTTCCCGCGAACACGGCCTATGCAACTGGATCGAAACGTTGGGTGAAGTAAAAGTATTTATATCTTTATTAATTTATCGTGATACGACCCAGTCTCACATAGTAAATAACATTGCCTTAAAATTGTAAAGTCAAGTAATCTCATAAGTTATTAATGCTTTCGCTATATTACTTTATGTATAGGTAGAGTAGTTAAAAGTAGTAGATAGCGAATGTGTCTAAAAAGTTCTATGGATGTTATGGAACCCAAAGTGAGAAACCGTAATCCCTGCCTACCCTCGTATAGAGAGGCATGACATTTATGTATGTCGACTGCATTCCTTGAGACATGAACAGAGATAACAAACCCACAATATCTTACCACTCACATTACCCTTTACTCAAATGCGAACTTAAATTCAAACTATTGCATTAAGCTTCAGGCGATTAAACACACCCTATTACTACTACGACTTTCTAACCCTATCATGGGGGATAGAATCTCGAAGCCTTTGCGTCGGGGTCACCTTTAGTGTTAATAATAGGATAGGAATGTAAATAATATGGAATTTTCATAAAGTACAGAGTTTATATTTTTTTAAGACATGACATGAAAGACATCATATTAGCATTTATTTTTCCTAATAATCAACACCCAACAACACCCAACAACAAATAAATCATATCGCCATATTATACAAATACTGAACTATATACGTTTTTCTAGAAATAGGCAGGTTTTTCACGATGTTTTTCCTTATGGTAATCAAACAGTACTAATAATCTACATCCCCACCCCAAGTGTTAATATGTAATAAGTCCTGTGCTAATCTGGGACATATAAAGAATACGCTATATTGAAAAAAGTGACGTTAGGTGTACCTATAACCGCCGAGAGTGTATGAGAAGATGTATGAATGTCAATGAAGCGAAAGTGGTCTGTCAGTAACGGGACAAATGGGGATCCGTGATTTCTGCCTACCCCTCTACAGGGAATCAGGCGTGATGTGTATGTATGTATGTATAAAGAATGCTAACTAGCTACCATGTCGTAGGAGCAACTTAGAAACTAAGAATAAATAGATTCTATTGGGCAATGGGCTAGCAAACTGTCACCAATGTTCTATTATGATATCACAACCCCAATATTCATGCTAAACACACACTAGCTTGGACATATTATATCTCATAGGGTCTATCCATCTCGAAAGGAATCAAGGACGTGAGTCTAAAATATGTATATAATAGATATGTATCATAATCTTGTAAATGGCGACTTGCCTTACCTGCCACTTTGAGTACTGACTATCCGGTCAACACGTGGGTTTGAGGTGGCCATAGAATTACTACCGCCGCGATTGCACAGATGTATCCTGTACCTTTGACTATAGTAGTAGTAGTAGCTCGTGAACGAGTTTGTTTTTGTCTTTATGTCAACTGGTTGTCTATTTCGATAAATAGTAAACAAACAAATAATAAACAGAAAAATCTACTTCACATGACCAAGTATGAGTGTGTATTATATTATGTGAATGTATCATAATCATATATTAATATCAATGACTATTTCCCTACAGCGACATCCTATCCTCATCAATGGAACATCTCCCTGAAGAAGTAAAACTCGAAGCCGTAAGAAACGTGACAGACGTCCTGAGCAAGACCTTTAAGAACCAATTCGTGTTCCCAGCCCTCGGCCACAATGACCCAGGGTACTCCAGACAACTCATCGACATGTGGATGCAGTGGCTACCCACTGAAGCTTTGCAGACCTTCGAAATTGGTAAGTAACATAAAAACAAAACGAAAAACTAACGCGTTCACTACCATTAACCCTTGCGTGGTAGTCAGAGGTTCAGGTGTCCATCTCCGTAATTGCGAAGGTAGTAATTCTATGACCACCTCAAACTCACGTGTTAACTAGATAGTCAGTACTCAATGTGACAGGTGGTCAGCCATGTCGCCATTTACAAGCACTAACTATTACCTGTTCGGAGAACAGGTAGGTTTCCTCACGATGTTTTTATCTCACCGTAGTATTCAACGCATTTCGTAAATGTATTTTTATTATTATTATTAGTAAGTAGTCACACAATTCCGATTGGGATGGACAGAACCTCGGAGACACGATAGTATCTCTTATGTAGTATTGATAGTAGGTGGTTTCACATAGATATACATATCCTTTAATCACGTTTTGGCTGGATGGAACTTCGGACACATGATAGTATCTGATAAGTCACTCTTTAGTATTATTGAGGTTGCATGCAACATTAGTGTAAGGTTCCTATCCCATTGCCACTTAAATATTACATTGACCTTTACTTTCTTAGTCGCCTCTTACGTAAAAAGAATGACTTAATGACTGCTGTTCTTCTCAGTATGTCGTAGGAGGCGACTAGGGGTGTATGGAATCCATTGGTCAATAGGATAGCAAACTGTCACCAATGTTCTGTGTTCCATCTGAACCCCAATATTCATGCTAATATGTGACCAAGGAGATGTTTTAACACCTCTAAGGTCTTGTCCAACCCAAAAGGAATAAAGGACATGAATGTATATCGACACCTAACGGCGCACTTGCCGTAAACGCTATTTTGGCAAAAATGAGTTATATATACGGTATTCCATTCGGTTTTTTTCTAATTCGATTGGTGTTGGTTTTATGGCGAAAAACGCGTAACGGTAAGAAATATTAAATATTTTGGCTTTTCACAACAACTTTACCAACTTTAAACCTCTCTGCTGTAAAGTTTGCTAAATGGCGTTTAGAACAAGTACGCCATTAGGTGTCGATATGTATGTAAATTATACCATATCTACTCTTACAGGCGGCTACTACACAATAGAGCAGTCGCACAGTAAACTCCAAATCGTGGTGCTGAACAGCAACTTGTGGGCGGGAGGTGCCGTGAGGACGGACGGTCCTCAGAGGGATAGGGAACAGTGGGAGTGGCTCGAACACGTCCTCAGTAAGGCCAGGAGGAAAAACGAGAAGGTAGGTTGTGTATAAGGGACTTCAGCCGGAGTTTGCCAACCTCCGTGGTGCAATTGGTTAAGCGCCTGAACTAATCGTGAGGTTTTTATTCCTGGTGGAAGTACAGTTAAGAATTACGCTTTTCGTCTGCTTACCAGTGTGGTTGTTGATTATATATATTAATATGTATTTATCTATGTATAATATATCTTAAATATACGTGGACTTGTACCCTTGACACAAGTCTTAAATGAATTTACCAAGGGACCAGTCCAATTGATATAATAATGTCCTTAAATATTTAGCTATAATTAAACGGTCAAAACTTAGTATATATATCTAAACTTTATTTATAAACACAACTAACTTTATACATATAACTAACGCCATCTTCCTTTCCTCCCAGGTATTCCTCGTAGCACATGCAGGTCCCGGTACCAAACAACCAAGATAATATATAGAACTAACTAGGGACACGAAAAATGTATCGATACTCTATGGTATCGAGTAGTTTGATTTCGATACCGATACTTTTGTACTCGATACTTTGTGTTCGATACTTTTACTTAACAAGTACTTCATGTACAGGTATCGTATCGAATAATTTTATTTTTATTTAGTCATTTTATCATTTATGTTAACATTAGTAACCCCATCTTGTTCAATATTGGTGAAGCATTTATTCATAGAGTTAGTTCCATTGCTGATAGGTAACCGGATTCACATTTCTGTTGTTTAATTCTAACTCGTTCGTTCAGTTCTCTATGGTTCATTGGCTGCAGCTGTATGGGCTTAAATCTCTTTGCCTTTCCACACGGAATAATTATACAAAAAACTCTATGGTTCCTTTATTCGTTGTCGTTGTGATGACTGATAGTTGCTTGTTGTATAAAACATGTGGCATTACATATTTATCGAATTTCTTGCGTTATTGATAGTTTATATTGAAACTTTATATTGGTAATTTTTTGTACTTCCATAGCAATTACCAAAACCCGTTACCGCCTATCGCCAAAGAGGCTCGACAAACTTCTTTTCTTAAGCAATTGTACCGAGGAGGAATGGGAATTATAATATTTTTGATTAAAAAATTGCGGCTCTACTTATTGTAGGTTGTTTGTATTTATCTTATATTTATGTACCATTTGTTATTTTTCACTCTCTGATTTTACGTCTGAATGAAGATACAGACGATACTTACTGACAAACATTGACTAAACGACGTAAGTAAGGCGTAGATAGGCCACTGGCCCCTGCCTGATAAAAGTACTCGATACTTTGAGGTATCGATACTTTTGTGTCGATTCTTTTACAAGTACGATACTTTTTTATCGATACTACTCATGAGTACTGTATCGATACTTTCTATTCGATACCGTGTCCCTAGAACTAACCAAGGAACTAGTCCAATTGGTATAATAATGTCCTAAAAAATTTAGTTAACCAAACGTCCAAACCTAGTCTATATATATATCTAAACTTTATTTATAAACAGAACTAACTTTACATATATAACTAACGCCATCTTCCTTTTCACCCAGGTATTCCTCGTAGCTCATGCTGGTCCCGGTGTAGGAGAGATATACAACTCGGGCAGCGCATCCGCCGCGGGGGGAGGCGAGCTATCTCCCAGCGCCAACGCTCGCCTTATACACGTGGTGAAAGCGTTTAATGACGTCATCGCTGGCCAGTTCTACGGGCATAGACACGCTGACACGTTCAGGCTTATTTATGGGGAGAGTAAGTAGGTTTCACTAAGGAGTATGTATGAGGACGTTCGTGGATACCTAAGGAAAGGTCAGGAAAAATGAGATGATGTCTTCTCTTTTATGGTTGGCTTATACGATCTGTAATCTAATAAGTTGTGCAAGTCGTAATGCAATGGCAAACCTATTAAGAAGGAGACACCTGTATAACTGTTACTTGTTTACGATAATATATTACCCGCAGATTTAGTCATCAGTATATATAGAGGAGTAGTATTAGGAGGTATATGGGTGTCGATGAAGCGAAAGTGGTCTGTCAGGATCGGGACAAATGGGGATCCGTGATCTCTGCCTACCTTTCTACAGGGAATCAGGCGTGATGTATATGTATGTATTCAAGTTATATTTCTGCAATTATTACTTTACGACTACTATGCTATATAAGACTAAAGACAAACGCGTTCACGACCGTTAAGATATCCATCTCCACAATACCGAAAGTAATAATTCTATGGCCACCTCGAACCCACGTGTTGACCAGATAGTCAGTACTCAATGTGACAGGAAGTAAGCCATGTCGCCATTTACAAGCACTAACTATTCTGTTCGGGCAACAGGTAGGTTTCCCCACGATGTTTTCCCTCACCTTATATTATGTGTGTTACAATGCATTAAAACTAATTGAAGTACTGATATAACTTCGTACCAAAAAGCTTATTTTCTTCCTGTACCCGTGATCTCTGCCACCTCTGCGTAGAGAAACGGGCGTGATGTGTTTGCATGGACTTTCTCGTAATAATGTTAAACAATGTCAATTATCTCTTAGGTCACCCCATATCATGAAATATATGTTTTATTATGTATGTTATATTTCTTTTAAACTGTTCAAAGTACTTTTATATTATGTGTGTTATAATGCATTTAAACTATTCAGTACTGATATAACTTCGTACCAAAAAGGTTCTTTTATTCATGTACTGATGATCTCCGTCACCTCTGAGTATGTAACAATATTAATTATCCCATAGGTCACCCCGTATAATGAAATATATGTTATATTACGTGGGTTGCAATACACTTAAACTGTTACTAATATAACTAAAGAAGTATTAAAGGAGTACTGATATAACTTACGTACCAAAAAGCTCATGTTATTTTCTACATGTACTGATGATCACTGCCACCTCTGAGTATGTAACAATATTAATTATCTCTTAGGTCACCCCGTGTCATGGGCCTTCTTAGCTCCCCCACTGACCCCCCGGAGCGCAGGCAGCATCTCCAACCCTGGACTCAGGCTGTACAAATTCGAATCCTTTAGTGGAAAGGTGAGACAATTTTACTTATCTATTTATTATTCTTCTTTCAAGTCAGGTCGGTGATGGTATAATATGCTATATATTATATTATTATTTTAGATTTTATAATAATAAGAATATTAATAAAATCTTTATTCAAAAGGTTCACATTGGATAGACTGTAAACAAAACCTCGAAGAGATAAACTTCATAATACCCCTTAGGTCACTTTTGGCATGGAAATTAGGGTCGTTATGTCATATAGAACATTGGTGATAGGTTGCTAGATCATCGACCAATAGATTTCATATATTCCTAGTCTTTTACATGCTGTGATATGTCAGGAAGAACGGCACGGGACACCTACATCATTACAACTTTTTAGTGTCACATGAAATAAGGAGTTGTAAAAAACTCTCCAGTAAAATGTCGTAAATTTATTTTAACTTTACCTGAGTCTACTTTGTTTCTACGTGGAACTTAGATTGTATTCTAACCCACACTTTATTCAAATGTCCTGTGCTAGCCTAGGACGTAAAAAGAATTCTAACTAACTGCCGTTCTTCCCGGCATGTCGTTGGAGGCGACTAAGGGTCAAGGGGTAAGTGGAATCTATAGGGCGATAGAATAGCAACCAGTCACCAATGATCTATTATAACATCACAACCCCCACATTCACGCTAAAATGTGACCTAGAAGATATTATATCTCCGAGATCTCCGATTGAAATACTCAAACGTTTATATGTATATGAATTATTCAAATAAAAAGTAACATAACTGTCTGTTTAACAAACAAAATAAAACTAAATATATCTAATAAAAAGTAACAAAATATTTACAAACTTAAAACTAATTAAAATAAATTACCTATCGCTGTCATTGGAGCGCAGAGTGCCCAATATGCTGGCAGCATTGCCCCTCTGAATAGCCAGACTAATTCTCTGGCGGAGGAAGCTACCAGCCCTGCGATCCCCACTGGACTCTTGCAGGCGATGGGCAAGATCCCTTATGACCCCATGAGCCGCGCCCCCCCAAGAGCCGAGAGTTTCAACGGCGAAAGGAACAAAACTATATTCCCCACCAAGTGAAGAATATTTTCGCCGCTTCAAACTCTCTGCCGCAGCAGCAGCAGATCCCGCCTCGACAGCGCTCCGGGAGACATGACAAGGCGCCAGTGTGTCGACGCAGGTGGCATCCCACACCAGAGCCTTGCCACTCTTCCATGGAATGAGCGTCATACCATCCGGTCTCTTGCCATCGTCGCGTACCAGACCGGAAGGCTCCAGCACTGCAGGTACACGAGCGCTGACAAGAGCGCGGCGTATGACGTCATTCAGACCCGCGTGACGTGACAGGCGACCTGCACTGCGCTGGCACGACAGCCCATGATGCCCGAAGGGATCGACATCTGTCCCACAACGACAGCGATGTGTCCCAAAAATCTTAGCGCCTACCCTGAGACATACTGCTAGACAGAAGCTGGTTCTATCTAGCAGTGTGCCGATAACTGCCGAAGGCAGGGCGTTTAACCAATACCCCGACTCTGGCCTGGCAGCCGCTAAGAGTCGAGCACGCTGTGTAACACAAGAAACTGAATTTAAAAGGTTTAATTGAATCTGTTTACACAGCGGCTCGTCCCATAGCCTTTGCGATGTCAAACCAAGAGGAGTATCGGTCCCGGGACCAACCAAAACTAACCAAGCCTCCCTCGCTTTATCTAGACTCGTCATTGATGAATGACCGATACTAGGGTTGACGATTTTCAGGCACAATTCCGACGTGCCATAGACAGAAGAGAGGAAGGCTGGGAGCGCCACACCCGAAGCGCAACGAATGCCCAACCCGCCAAAACGATAAAAATATTTAAAGAAAAATATTATTGCAACGTTGATGACAGGTTGGAAGCCCTAGGCCGAACAGATTCTATTTACCCTTAATTCCTTAGTCGTCTCCTACGACATGCCAGAAAGAACGGTAGCTAGTTCACATTTTTTTTCGTCCCAGCTAGCACGGGACGATTTGAATATTTAATATAATATTTTTGAGTCTTTCCCGATTTCTTGTAAAATTAATATAATAATGTTCTACCATCCTAACAAACCCCTTTATTTCAGGTCTTAGACTACACGCAGTATTATTTAGACGTAAGCAACGTGAACTCGAAAAGTGAGTTACAATGGGCGGTTGAGTACAACTTTACACACTACTACGGCCTGAGAGATATCAGTGCTCGCTCCCTACATATGCTAGCTGAGAAACTCAACGGCCACGGGGATAAGCATGCTGTTAATAAGTGAGTATATATAGAATATAAAGCGAATAGTATGACGTTAATTTGGTTTTATTTTGTTACGATAAGGTTATTTCTATAAATTTATACCTATAAATTTGTTACTTTAATAGTAGTTTGAAATTTAACGGTAATAATTTCTAGAGTAATTATGAAGTAGACATAATAGAGAATTATTCCTTAAGAAATGTACAGATAAAAGTGTTACGAAGTTTATTACCTAGACATATTTCGGCTATTCTTGAGATGACGAAATTTTATTTTTTAATTATCTGTCAGTATTACAGTGAGAATGTTTATGATACCTCATCTCTTCACAACACACCGAAACTGTACCACATTTCTTCTTTTTTATTTTCACTAAATGAACAAACCACCATTGAACTTTTAAATATAGAAATACATCATTATTACATTACATAGAATAAATCTATACCTCATGACCTCCTTGGCACAATTGCTTACCCACCTGAATGCTAATCCTTAGGTCCCGGGTTCGATTCCCGGTGGAGGCAAAGTTAAGTACTACGGAACTTCTTCTTTTTGCAGCCTGGTCGTTGATCATAATAAAAATTCGATTGACTAGTACCCTCAACACAAGCTTTAATTGAACTTACCAAGGGGCTAGTTCAAGTGGAGTAATACGATCTTATATATGACTACATAGTATAAAACAAAGTCGCTTTCTCTATCCCTATGTCCCTTTGTATGTTTTTTTTAATAGATAGAATGATTCAAGAGGAAGGTTTATGTATAATAAAATCCATTAAATAGTGGAGTAGGCTATATATTTTATACCCGTACGAAGCCGGAGCGGGTCACTAGTTACTATTATAAAGCTGTTTCTCACCAGGTACATAACAGCCCTCCGCGTGCGTCACTCGGACGCATTCGAATGTGACTCAGCCTGCCTCCACGCCCATTATTGCGCCATCACCCGTGCCGACTACAACGAATTCAGATCCTGCATCAGCATTCCTTCATCCGCCCTTTCTTCGTCAGCACCTAGGAGATATGGTGAAGTTGCTGTCATGGTCATCTTGGTCCTGGTTAGTCTGAATTGAAGGTTTTGTTGAAGGTGATAAGATTGAGTTTTGTTTGTTTTTTTAAATGTTGCGCTTGGTATTTTAGAATAATAATGAACTTTATTTTGGTAACTATGGTTACATGTGTTAGTATTTTATGTGTGTACGTTAAAGATTATGAGACATGGTTTATGTTATTTAATTGGTGCTTTGATATTGTTTGTTGATTTTGAAATGTTTTTTGAAATGTAAATAATATACTGGAAAAAAAGTTAATTTTCCGCGATAAGGATTTTTATTATTTTTTTTTTTGGCTCACTCTATGTTTAACAATAGTCTTTAATACTTACTGACACATTATAGTTTTCTTACGTTATGTTTCATTATTATTATCAATAAACTTAAGGTATTACCTAAGTAACTAAAACTTATAGTTATTCGAATAAAAAACTGTAATATAATTTAATTTAGGAAGCTTAGGCAAAAAATGAGCGCTATTGTGATATTGCAAATTATGTAATTAATGTTAATTAGATCATAATTGGTAATAGTATTTATAATACCTTCTGTTTTGATATTTGAAAATGAAATGAATCACTCTTCTTTCTAATTATATAGGCATTGAAGATTGTAATCTATGCCTATGATTATAAACAACCTTTTAACTTAACCTAAATAATTGAATTTGATTCATTATTGGAGATAATCGAAATAATGTCATTGAAATTGACTTGTTTTAAATATAATAATAAAAAATTTTATGTCTCAATTTCAAGTTTTAATTTGTTAAATTGTTTTAATTGATAAATTTATATTGCAAATTCATTTCAGTATAACTACGAATATAAATGTTATCTATCTATTCACATGCTCAGTATTATTGTTCTCGTGTAAATAAAGTAAATAAATTGTAACGAAGCGATAGAATAAGTAATTGTAGTGTGTAATTTATTTATTTATTTGTCTAACCTAACCAAAACATTTCTCTCATTTACGAATTTTAGATCTTGAGAGTCTCACTGCCTATCACGTTAGGTGGTGCCTTTCTGGTAAACCCTGGGTCCTGAGTGTCAATCTATTATGACTTAATGGTTTTCTCCTTGACACAAGTACGAAATATCGTTTAAAAAGACGCCTAACATATAAATATTACTTCATTAATATTATACATCAAAGAGAATTGGATATAAAAGATATTTTAATTAAATAATTAAAAATCCTAACTGCGTTTTGTCTTTGGAGTTATAAGTAATAATGTATTCCAAAAGAATCGAAAATAAATACATATTTTACCTTGCAAGTTAAGTATGTATACTAAATAACAATTCTTAGTGAGGCAAGCGAGATTATTTAGGATCGCTCAAGGTGGTGATTGATAATCTTTGCATATGTATTTTGGGAAAAGGTATGTAAGTAAATTAGTTAAAGTAAAACTCGGTTTAGTTAATGTCTGTAAAAATGTATATCATTTAGTGATAAAAGCTTGATTATTTAATGTTTAAAAATAATATTAATACATGTGTATAAACGACATTGTTATAGTAAGGTAGGTTAAGCATTAGTTTTGTTTGTTTTTAATACAGCCTGGTATCAATATCATTTTAATTCTTTAATTAATTGTGTTTACTTTTAGATGAAGAATATTACAAAATAAGAACTATATTGTATGTTTCCTGACCGTATTTAACGACCAAAAATTTGGCTCTTCAACTAGATTTGCTTTGTTATTTTTTATCTTGAATTCACATAAGACTATTGTGAATAGATCAATGTTGCAATTTGTTATAAATTATTAAAAAAATATTGATTTATATTGAAAATGTTTTCTATGAAATTATTAATGTGAAAAGTGAATTATAATCTCTTTCTTTGAGAGTATTGTATTATTAATTATGGTGTTTTCTATCAACATTCGAAGTACGAAATACGATGTATTTAACAATGTTTTATTTTAATACCAGGCAACCCTAATTTGTGAGTTACTGATAAGAAATCTATAAGTTAAAAGTGTTGCTGTATGGAAAAAAGCGTTGTAAATAATGAAAAGTTAAGAGATGTTATCATGCGTTTTCTACTGACCAACTTGTATGTGTTCTATAGAAATCGGTGTTACCCTTTATTGTAATAGATAATCGTTTATAGAAATAGAAGACATTAATCATTTGAACACGAAAATTGATAAATAAAGTATTTGGAAGCAATCTATTTGGTTTCATTTGTGTTCTTAGTTCTATTTACATAAGTCTGTTTCAATTATCCATTTACATTATGAGTAAAATAAATCTATTAACGTTTTCAAGTCAATGTATACATTTACTAACGTAGTAATATGAAACGTAATAAGAATATAATTAACTGTCTCCTTCCTTATAACTTTCCCAACATGTACAAATAATAAGGGACAGCAATATATTAAAAAATACAAAAACATACGCGTTCACGACCATTAACCCTTGCGGGGTAGTCAGAGGTTCAGCTTTCCAACTTCGCAATCACGAAGGTAGTAATTCTATGGCTACCTCAAACGCACGTGTAAAGTAGATAGTCAGTACTCAATCTGACTTATTACTTAAAAAAAAAAATTAAGATTTCTTTGTAAAAACTTAACCAGATACTTTCAGTTTTAAAATCTTATTCCTAACCACTAGAGTTAGCCAACACTGGGTGTAGTTAAATCTGGATCGGAATCCGTGTTCACGCGCTTTTTATTTACAGTAAGGAAAATCATCGTGAGAATAGTTACCTAATAATCTAGGTATTTATAAAAATATGATATATTCACGTCAATGATTCCCTTACGGAATAGGTAGAGCCTTTCAATCACCCTCTGAAATGTTATGACAAATCTATATTGAATCACTCACATCCATTGACCTTATCCTGTTTAATCTTTTGTTTTTCATGCTACGTGCATCTGCTTAAAGATTGTTTCATATTTTATTCGTATGTGTTTAACGCTGCATACCTCGTCCAACTCTTAAATCTTTTTTTTTTTTCATTTATTAAGAATTTTTTGTCACATAAAAGAAATTAAACAAAACATAATATTAATTCTAATTTAAACCTAAAGTCTCCATAAAAATAAAAAATAACAAAACTACTTTGCTACCAACACAATAATAAATAACAATATACATAACATAAGAACACAATCTCATAATATTATCTTGTCTCTACAATGTCCTTTTGTGACACTCGTTTTCGTTCATGTAAGTTATCAAAATCTGTAAATATTGAAGACTCTTCGACTGGTGACATTAAAAAAAAATTACATACATGCTTCACAACTTGTGACTACTCCTTTTTTATTGTAGCGGGATAGTCAGAGGCTTGAGTGTCCATCTCCGAAAATTCGAAGGCATTACCGTATACAGGCACTGGCTATTATCTATCCCGATTTACAAACAACTTTCCTCACGATATTTTCCCTCACAGATAGTGACTGAAAAAATATTACTGTAATTGAAAATTTAATTATTCTAGCTAGAATGCTAGAGCCGGGATTCAAACCTACGACCTCTAATAAGAAGTCAGAGCTGTTAACCACTTGGCTACTTTTATAGTTACATTGTATTCAATGTTATTACCAAAGATACCGCTGGTCATTACTTACAACTACACAAAAGGGTTATACATACATACAATACTTATTATATCTACAAAACCGACTCGTCCAATACCCCTAGCTCCATCTATAGGCGCATTTACATCACAGTACCTCACTAAGTCTACACAAACAAAGACATTATTGTGGATAGAGCCAAGATGATCTATGGTTGGAACATCAAAGTCGCTCTAAGATACATTCCCCTCAACAATAGCGTTGATTGATGCCTGTTTGGTGCGTATACTGATTGCGGTGTTCAAATTAAATTGATCGAGCCTACTCGGCGATGGGTTGGTAATCTTAGTGGCTGTAAATAGTTGGTATTCTGCTTGGGATGTCTTGAGACATGATAGGAATTGATATTATGGTTTTTAAGTTTGGTTTATTGTTGATACATTATTTTTCGCCTTTATTTACAAATACACGTAAAGTTAATTAACAGTTAAAATCATAGCAAAAAAATTGTATTCTTATAAAATTGATTGCGTTGATTTGACTACATTTAACACATTCAATGATTTCCAATATGGACAGTATAAGTAACGCTTGTAATATATACATACATACATTGCATGGCGTACTCCACATCTATAATCATTCAAGGATCCATTGTTATCTGAAAATTGACTTACCCCTTTTAATTTCACAACGTTAAAACTCTGCATACATACTCAGCAGTTAGAGTTAAATTTTCAGACAACGACAAACGCGTTGACGACCATTAACCCTTGCAGGGTGGGTAGAAGTTCAGGTGTCTATTTACACAATTGCGAAGATAGTGCATAGTGATAGTGCGTAAGATAGTGATTCTATGGCCACCTTGAACCCACTAGTTAACCAGATAGTCAGCACTCAATGTGACAGGTGGTAAGCCGTGTCGCCATTTAGAATCAGACTATTACCTGTCCGGGAAACAAGTAGGTTTCCTAAATCTATAGCTATTTTAATATCTCGACAGAATGTTTATAACTATTTGTTTTACGTAGTCTTAACACAACATCCTGATTTAGTCATATATGTATATCAAATAAGAGTTCTTTATCTCTGTCTTTGTAAACATAGTTTGCCCGTCCTTACCAGACTAACGTGCCAAGTTAAATTTGAAAAAAGATTTCGCTGTCAATGCAAATTCGCCGTCATTATTGCGGAAACAGGTCACGCAGACTTTCCCGCGAAGGGAACAAATAGTACGCGTAAGTTTTATTCTATGTTTGCTTGATATAATCCAGGGGTGCAAGTATTTAGATAGGACGAAAATATGCTTATTAATGCTGCGATTAATACTATATATACCAAACTTCTAAGTGATATTACACATTTAAAGGTTACTTCTTTTAAACATCCATACATATTACCACTTTTAATCCTTAATAGGTTTTATGTAAGATTTACGGGTTTTCAATTCCAAATCTGACAAAGTTTTCCAGTTTTTCTCTTGGACGTCTTACTACGTACAACATGATATATGGTGTTCTGTGTGTTATGTGTTATCAAAAACTGAAGTGTTTTATATCACAATATATTATTAATTTTGTCTTCTTACTCCCTCTAAAGTTATCTGTACAAATATGCATTTACTCAAATTATAAGTAAGCAAATTCACTAACTTTTTATTATATTTCTAAACATACTATAGTATTATATTATCTGTGCTATTGTAATACTGTAAAGGCTTATCTACCTAAACCCTTTACACCATTGCAAAGTATTGGAAAATCGCAGCGTGGCTTTTTTCGGGTCGCGGTAGAGGGTTAAGCCCATAACCCTTTGTTCACGCGTTCAGATGTGTGAATGAAATAACTTCCTCTAAAAGGGCCTTGCGAACCGTGAAATGTCGCAATTGCTGTTTCCCCTACGAGAAGAATATGTCTTATCTGAAAGAATGGCTTTTGTTACCATAATGCAACGGAACTGATTTTTGTTGAGGGATTTTGTTTGACACGTAACGTGGCTTTGGTGATTTGGAGACTTATTTAGGTATGTAAAGTTTGTGTTGAATGCAAGGTAAGTGGTGCTTTTAAGTATGTTTTTTATTGGTTATGTAATATGTGGGATACCTTATCCTAAACCTTCCTTAACTTACGACCATTTAACCTTGCGGGGTAGTCAGAGGTACAGTTTTCCATCTCTGCATTACGAAGATAATAATTCTATTATCTGTTTTCATATCTTCAAAACATGATCAACATGATGAAGTTTAGAAGATAAAAAGAAAATATATATACATTCACATCACACTAGTTTCCCTACAGAAGAATACCTCATATTTATTATAAACAAACACTGTTCCATAAAGGATGTGATATAGCAGTTTGACGTCACAGGAGCGAATAGCTGTGACGTCACAGGCTTCATCGTTCATCAATTAATCACCGATACATCAAAGCTGTCTAACGCCCGGTTAGTGTTATATGGCCAAAGTTTAAACGAGAATATATGATTAAAACTCACCGAGCTTAGTGCATTGGGCTCTTGTATGACACTTGTATGACGATATATACGTATTCGTCAAACGGATAGAAATAAACCAACACGTAAATAACTATACAATTATTATATATTTGCATATTTTTATGCGAGTATATTATATATTTTGCCTTGAACCTTGTCTGACCTGGAAAAGGATTCTACCTAGCTGCCTTTCTTCCCAGCATGTCGTAAGCGGCGACTAAGGTCCAAGGGGTAAATTGAACTCGTCACCAAAGTTTCATATGACGACCTCCGTGGCGCGATCAGTTAGACGCCTGAACGCTAATCGTGAGGTCCCGGGTTCGATTCCCGGTGGAGGCAGAGTTAAGAACTACGCTTTTACGTATACATATACATACATAGATACTCATCACGGTAGGCAGAGATCACGGATCCCCATTTGTCCCGATTCTGACAGACAACTTTCGCTTCATTGACATTCATACATCTTCTCATACACTCTCGGCGGTTATATGTACATCTTACGTCACCTTTTTCAATATAGTGTCTATCTGACTGTTATATACATTATTTATGTATATACAAAAAGCTACATAACAGTCGACCACGTGGCTCCGTCCTATAAATTGCCGGTGGAAATCCATCTCGCTGATAACCCGCCGAGCAGGTTAAAGCCCATTTCCTTTCCATTAGACTGATAAAAAGTATTCCCTCGGCTGCTACTTAGAGTTGCTTATTTCATAACCTCAAACGCCTTGTATAGGGCTACTTTATTACGTAGGCCAGTTTTATGTAAGCGGGTTTTAGCTTATATAGTGTATGTGTGTTATATATGTTTTATGGAGTTACAACTCTAATATTCAATGAGATATTATTCCGAGGTTCTGTCAATTGAAAGGTATTAAACGTGAATGTATGTATGTATGCTATCTAGTAAGTTATGGATTAATAATATAGGAGATATAACACTAATTGAACTATCCCCTTGGTAAGTACATTTAAGACTTGTGTTAAGGGTACTAGTTAACGTATAGTTAAGAAATATTAAGACAGGAAAACAGAGAAAAAATGTAGATCTTAACTCTGCCACCACCGGGAATCAAATCAGCGCTCAGGTGGTAAACGTTCGCACCACGGAGGAAGTTGCAAATAACCTCAGGTTTTATGCTATATGGTGCTCAATGGGTTAATAATATTAAAGACAGTGTCACACCAAATGAACTAGCCTCTTGCTAAAGTACACTTAAAACCCGTGTTAAGGGTACTAGTCAACGTATAGTTAAAAAATATGTAGCGTCAGTATGTAGGATCTTTTGCAGTGTTGCATATTGGTATAAATTAAGCTAAAAATGAAAATAGGATATACAAACATACACACATATCACGCCGGTTTCCCTGTAGAGGGGTAGGCAGAATTCACGGGTCGTTAACTGTACCGATCCTGACAAACCACTTGACTTTTTTTTTTTTATTTAGGATACAAACAGTTACATAAAAGAAATGAAACTAAACATAATATTAATTCTAATTTAAACCTAAAGTATCCATAAAAATAAAAAATAACTAAACTACTATTATGAAATGAACTTTTATTTCTTAAGAAAAATATTCATTGCATTTATCCTAAGAAATGTAGAATAATATTTACAACCTGGACCAATTAGGCTAAGTTACTGGAAGCCTCATTAAAAAGAAGGCTTAATGAGAAAAAATAAAAGCCTGTAATACTAGTAACTTATTAAAGTGCTTTTCGATGGGTATCATAATAAAATACTTTTAATCTCTAAAATACTCTGAAATCATCATTTTGAATGTATTTAGGTCTTAGGTATTTTCAAAATAAATTTCAGTTGTACGCCATTCAAGAGGCTGCATCCTATTTGCGATCCATGTAAATGATACATACCTTAAAATTGTAATAGAATAAAGTTTGAAATAAGATGTAAAGACTAAGATTGAAAATTTGCTTGCTTCGAGGGTTTGGACATTTTATGCAGACGAATGATAGTAGATTGACAAAAGGAATATATGTGAGTGAAGGACGGTTATCTAAAAAGACATATGATAGTTAGCCATATTGAAAAATGGTGACGTTAGAAGTACCTATAACCACCGAGTAGGTATGAGTGTTAAAAAAGCGTAAATGGTATGTCAGGATCGGAACAAAAGGGGATCTGTGATCTCTGCCTACCCCTCTACAGGGAATCAAGCGTGATGTGTATGTATAATAAAATATTTACTTGTTTAATACACCTCACTTTTATAGACAGTAAATTTATACTATAAATACCTAAATAACGACCACCTTCTCAAAGGGATCTCCATAAATGCGGCGGAATAGTAACCCTTCGCCCGTACAATTTTAATCTGGCTCTCTAAAGGCTGCTTGGTTAAAACTTCCTATTCCGTAGCGTCGGTTGCAAGAGACAGTTGGCAGTAAATGAGAAAAATAATGAGTCGACCTTATTGCGACGGACTAGCACGGCCTTATGCTACGAATCTACTTGTGTAGAACACGTATCTACAGTAATGAGTAGCTTTGAGCTTAGAATGTAGGGTTTGAAATGTTATATACAAGATAAGGATCATAGAATCACTTATTCGAAGTAAAAAAAAAGCATTATCGTATGAAAAATTGACATTAAAATTAGTAAATTTATAATAAAATTAAAATAAATCTATTTCTAATAATATTTACACTTATGAGTAGGTAAGTCTCCTACTACGGATGGCTAGGAATTTAGCTTAAAAAGGTATTGAATTAAAAACTTACTCTTTAATGAACAAAATACATCGAGTGCGTAAAATACGCATTGGACGTAAATAAATAGAGCCTTATATCCTGGCATGTCGTTTGGGGTAACTAAGGGATTCTAGGTCAATTGAATCTATTGGGAGTTGGGCTAGTAACCTGTTACCTTTGTATGTGTATCAATGTTTACCTGTATGTGTATTTTCCGTGTCAATGTCATCACGATCCTAATAGATTATCTGCTAAAGATGACGGAGAGATAAAATGTCTCTGAGTTTCTCTTCATCGTAATTAATTTAGGTACGTGAATATAACTGTTGATAAAATAGTTTGAATACTGGTCCATAGAGGATTGCATGTATTCAAACTATCGTATCACGTTTGCATTATTTGTTTTAACACTTTTATGTAGGTGTTACAGTTCATTCATGTAAAAGTAAAAAAAGAAAAATACTTTGTCTACTTTATTATTTTGTGGGTTTTTTCCATCCTATTCAATATACCATAGTAGTTGAAAAAAATTTGTACTTGAAAAAACAAGATTACTTTTTTACAAAAGATCAGAGAGTTGTTTACAACATAGAAAAATAAATTGAATTTAACCTGGTTATTCTTCCAGTTGTTGATTGAATTTCAAGTTGTGGTTTTTTTACTTCAATAGCCAATGTAAACAATATAAAATTGTACACAAAAAACTGTTGAACAAACCTTCACAATTATACTAGGTTCTATCTATATTCACAAGTATAGCCACCTTGAACCCACGTGTTGTTAGTACTCAATCTGACATGTTGTCTGCTGTGTCGCCCTGTTTAAACACTGGAGAAAATATATGTTTAATACAGTCCTTTTCCTGACCGTAGTTAGTGTATCACATTATTTTTATCGTGTCAAGACTATAATTTATTCTACTAACACAGAAACGACAACGTACATATACGTTAACGGAGATGCCATTTACCTTTATATTTACGTAACAACGACGGCTAGTAAGCATTTTTTTTACTTGCCACACCACACTAATATGCGACAGTAACCGATATACTCAAAGTATCAAATTATCTCTTACATCTTCTTCTTCTTCTCAGCCACTCTCGACCAGTTTGGTGTAGGCCTCCTTCAGTTTGCGCCACTTAACACGGTCCTAAGCCACGTGCATCCAGTTACATACAATCTTTATCTCTTATATACAAACTTTTATATGCCTAAAATGTATGTAATATCGTAATAAGTCGCATAGTCTATGCTGGTACAAATTTCTGGTCTTTGACTTTTGAGATTTTTAGTTGCATACCTACTGCGAGACTGCTGAGCGGGAATTCTTTATCAGGCTCTCCGGAAAAGGCTTCATTATTTTGTAAAAAGAATCGATTCTATGAATATCAGGAAGAAACAAGATCATTTATTTATTGTGAGACATGTGATAGTCAGATAGACGCCATGTTGAAAAAGGGTGACGTTTGATGTACTTATAATTGCCGAGTGTATGAGGAGGTGAATGAAGGTAAATGTGGCGAAAGTATGTGATTGGAATGTGTTATCTCTACCTACCTCTCTATAGGGAAACGAGCATGATGTGTATGTATGTTATTTATTTATTTCTTAGATAAAATAGAAGATAAAATATTTAGTCTTATCTATGATGCTGATAAAACTTTCCAGCGTTGTTGTAAGAGATAAATAGAGAATTTAGAAATTCTGTAAATATTTATCAGACAACAGGTGAACGACGCTTTCATCGTAGTACCTAACTATAGGTAAAAAGAATCAAGATATGCCTGTAACTTTGTGCTAAGTCTAGTTTTGTTTAATTTACTAGTAATATATGCAGTATCAAAATTGTTTACGAAACGCTAACCTGAAATACAATAACCACACTAGTTAGAAAACTTTAACCATCTACCAATAAGAAAATAAACTGACTACTTTAACTCAAGTCCCGAACAAGCTTCAAAGTTGCGTTCATAAACTTAAGTGGCAGTGAGAGTATCCTTTCCGCATTTTATGCTTCCACTCAAGTAATTTTGCGTAAGGCCCCAAAACATGGATTCTCGTAAAACATTATAAAAAACAACTTAAATATGTTTCGCATCGTTGGCTTTAAGCGCTCAATTTTACGCATCGCAGGTCGCATTCCGACTAACCGCAGCTTTAGTACAAAAGTTTACAGCTTACGCTATTTTCACCGTAACCACCATTTTATAGGCTATTATCAAATACAAGGTATGGGTAAGGGAATTCAGATTTATGTATATACTACGGAAAAAGTTATAGTACATCTTCCATATGCTGTTGATTTTGGTGAAGTAAGCCTGCATGTTAGGAGTGACATTGAATGATAGAATAAAAAATAGTGTGATAAGAAAGAAGATGTAGAGACTTAGATTGAAAAGAGCATGCTTCGATGGTTTGGACATGTTATCCGGATAAATAAAAAGTAGATATACAAAAGAAATGTGTGAGTGAAATAGAAGGACGGTTACGTAGGGGCCAGCCCAATAAGACATATGGCCGTCAGATAGACGCCATAATATTCATAGACAATATAAATCATAGGTGTATTTAAATCTGAAGTTAACGCTTTTTACCTATGTTTACATACATACATCCATATCACGCCTGATTCCCTGTAAAAGGGTAGACAGATATCATCGATCCCCATCTGTCCCAATCCTGATAAACCACTTTCACTTCTTACACCGCCTATCAGTTAAGTACTGACTATAAAGTTAAAAGTGTAAAGTAAATTCATATCCTCGAACACAATCCCTTTATGTTATACATCTTATACCTACCTATGTATGTTTTCACTAGGAACCAAATGTTAAAGTATGCGATTACACTTTATATAATGATTAAATATCACCCTTGGCGCTTTTCATTATCATTTTATAGTTATACGATCACTTTTGCATTACAAAGCGTGCTTACACTTCTATTAATAGTGATGCAACATTCAATGTTGCTGTCCTAATGGATTGCTGCTATTAATTAACTTGGCTACGAGCTTAATGGTATGTATCGGTACTATGCAGTACAAAATTACATAAAGATACAAGACTTAACATTCATGACCAATACCTTTGTAAGGTAGTTAGAGGTCCAATAGAGTGATAAGAGAAGGTTGCGGATTGAAAAAAGATATGGTTACTATAACAAAATTGAAAAGGACATGCCCTAATGGTTTGGACATTTTTCCCTGCCTTTTGTAGGAGGTGATTATGGGACTAGGGGAGGACAAACTGTATTGGGTGATGGATTAGCAACCTGTCACCATTGGTATATTATGACATCGTACTCCCCAATAATCATGCTAAAAAGTTACCTGAGGTATAAGGCCGTTAATGTATAATGTATGTATTTAAAGTATTCATTAATGCTGTTATGTCTTCTATTGCAATTTCCCAACCACCTTTAGAACTTAGTTTAAACCCAACTAAGAGAAAACAATTATCCGATAGGAGTCCGAACAACTACATACCTGCGCGTAATTGAACCTTGCAAGTACTCAACTCGATTAGAGACGGACTTTGTTGGACCCACATCTCTAACAACAAGTTCAAGACACTGGCACAGGACTTTAACCTACTCTTGTGTGTTTCTCGATTACAGGAACTTTTTACTTCTCTTTAAGGTACAAACCAGTATGGACGGTATTTTGGATGTTAATTATGAAATGATTATGTAGATGTGTTTGTTAAGATTAATTTTAATGTAGAAATATTAATGTGGTCTCTACCTACCCTTCTGTTTGGATTCAAGCGTGATGTTTATACATATATGTAGCTCATAATTAATAAGTTACCGGACTTATCGCGTAAGTTTTTATATAATAAAGTTACCTTTATTAACCCGACGTTTCTGCTACGTTGCAGCAGCCCTGGTCACGGGCAGACATTATTATATAAAAAACTTGATACGTCCCGTTTGTTATTAATGATGAGTATAAATCGCGAATCGCTGAAAACTATACATGTATGTAGCTTGCTATTATTTTATTATATCATTGGGACAAACGGACTCGGGTGTGATGAAAATAATAATACAATTATAATATTAATATTAAAATACAATTATAATTTATACACATAACGCTTGGTTCCCTGTAGAAAGGTAGGTAAAGATCATGTACCCCAATTTTCACGATCCTAACAAACCACTTTCGTTTTATTGACACTCATACATTTTCTCATACACACTCGGCGGTTATAGTTATACATATATTTAAAATTATAATATCCCATGTTATATTTTATTATCACGTTCAATTTCTTCCTTACCTTGAATATGACACTTGCTAGTCAAACATAGCATGTCAGCCTACAACATACTAGTAATTATAGAAAATATCCGTTCAATTAAAGGGACTGTACCTTCCAACCCAGTTATTACGTGTATTACCTTTAAACGCACTGAAAAAGGGTCACCCACCACCATAATATACAACAAAATTTAAATTAAAGGTTAGGCAAGGGACATTATCAATTTGTGGGCGAACCCAAGCGTAAAAGGAGATTACGGGGCTCACAGCGATAATAATTGAAAAGATTAAAGAGTTTTGATATGTTAAGCATGGGGCTTAATCAATAAATCAGGTAACACGTAATAGCTATTAGGCTCATCACTTATTCAAATATGAACAGGCCATAGATTGGTATATGTGCAGATGTTGCCTTAATTTTATTAGGTATTAAAATTAATTTAAATATGTTCGTAAGTCGTAATGCATAAGTGACATGGCTTCTTTACAGGCATTGAAATTTGAGTGTGTATATAATATACTGTCATTTTTAACTGCGTACAAGTGGTTTAGCATGAAACGAACACAGTAATTCTTTGAAAATAACGAACTTTTCCGTCCGGAAAAAAGGGCCAAATGGCGTTAATCTTACGAGTATAACTAAGTTACTGTTTAATGGAGGTGCAAAACTTATCAGTTTATTTGCGTTTTCCCTTACCACTGTAGTATATTAGCTTAATGCTAAGTAGTTGGTAAATTTTGAGACAAATTGAATATGTTTTAAATTGTGACATCCCATATGCTTACAAGTCTTTGGAATATAGATTATTCTTTATTTCCTGACAAATATGAATACCACAATACTATGTCAAATCGATTATAAAGTAGACTTAAATACATAAAAACTTAACTTATAAAAAAGGCATTTTACGTAATTTTATGATTAATATTTAAGTCAAAAATATTACAAAGCATACCTTGAGCGGCAGTAAGCTAGCGAAATGTAAACTATTGTGGAATTCCCTCATCCCAAGAGCCTAATTGTGTGGGCACACACAATATTTTCCCGACAAATGAGAGCCCGTTTAGAAAATAGCGTAGAGCTTCGTTACGCTTTACTTCTCGAGAAATTCTGCACGTAATATGAACGTTTAAGGACGGAATTCCGATATTATGGAACTTTATATCGCTCTAGCCACGTGTACATTTAGGTAACTGAAGTGAAACAGGACTAAGCGCGGTCTTTATTTAGATGGATGACCTGACCAAATGCTGATGGTTAGGTGGATAAAAAACCTTATAAGGAAATAAATATAAGTGTTAAGTGCTCTACAGACTGCCGCCAAGCTGGACGCCTTTTTAAATTACCACAATTAGCTATGTGATATCTTATTTGAAATGTAATTTAATAAAATGAAATGTAATTTTATATGTTGTGTATTATGTAATCCAATTGTCTTTGAATTCTATTGTATGATGAATATTGTATGTAATTGACGTGGCTGTCTCGATAAAGATATTATTATATAATCAGTAACTTCCTCATAAGTAAATATACTATATACATTCCTGTGGATATGTTATAGGTGAAATCTATGAACGGTAAAAAATGCAGTTTGTAATTAGAGGTTTTAGTAATTCTTTTCGCTCTAATATTTAAACTACTTATACATCCATACATACGAACATGTATACTCTGCTGAAGTTAATAGATTTGTAAGGGAAAATCAACTAATATAGTTATAGTGTATTTAAGTTCAAACTCAATACGACATGCCTTATACCAGTGTCTACAACTTTTGTTCTCGATCCTGCCATTAGCAATCGCTTCATTTTCTCCATACATCTTAATATTCATTTCATAATTATCATCCAAAATACCGTCCATACTGGTTTGTACCTTAAAGAGAACTAAAAAGTTCCAGTAAGCGAGACACACAAGAGTAGATTAAAGTCTTGTGCCAGTGTCTTGAAAGTCCGATTCTAATCGAGTTGAGTACTCGCAAGGTTCAATTACGCGCAGGTATGTAGTTGTTCGGACTCCTATCGGATAATTGTTTTCTCTTAGTTAGGTTTTAACTAAGTTCTATGGGTGGAGCATGTGTTAGTTTGGGACGTAAAAGAATGGTAACTAGCTGCCGTTCTTCTTGGTATGTTGTAGGAAGCGACTAAGGGACTAGGGGTAAATAGACTCTAACAGGGCGATGGCTAACATGTCATAAATGTTTCATTATGATATTACAATGCCAATATTTATGCTAAAAAGTGAGGTGAAAAGAAAATCAGTACACAGGATGTGAATGTATATTTATATACATATATCTATGGGCGATTTGGAAATTCGTAGCGATAGAAAAACATTAATAAAGGCTTATTTATTTAAACTGTTTTGCACACCAACATAATACAGTCCCAACCCAAACCTATCCTTTGCTATATTTTGGTGTGCGTTTAGCTATATTTTGGTGTACGTTTCAGTATTTTTGATGTGTATTGTATTATTTTCCTTTAATAAATACTTTACATAATATGCATTCGCATCATGAACACGCCCTTTTTACACCACACACACACTTTTTGAGGACGTTCAAAACCTTACATGCATAATTAAGAACCTACGTGATGAGAACGGTTAACCACCTCAACGCTAATCGTCCTTATTCTTGTGTGTTAAATTAGATGTAGCTCAGTTGTTAGGGGCTTGACCCTGTATCAGTGGGTACAGGGTTCAAATCTCGGCTGTGCGTGTACCATTTGAAATTGAAGTTAATGATTTTTATGTATATTTTCGTAATAGATTGCGGAAACCTGAACCTCTGACTACGCGGTCGAGAATGTGTTTGTTTTTGTATCCAATAATTGATTTCTCTTAACTAAGCTAGATAAACTAAGATTATAATGTCATTATTTTCCTGGGAATGGATAATAGTCAAATACATGTAGACTCTAATACTGTTTATAGTATGATAATCCTTAGTCACACCGAAAATGGACTTATGTTAACAATTCAACATTCAATTAAATTAATATGAAAATAATTAGAAACATTCTCGTTTAAATTACATTTTAAAAGTCCTAGTTTTCATCCTTTTTAGGGTGTTTTTAAACGCTGAGACAACGCCACTAGTTTACATTCTATTATAATTGTAGTCGAAGTCTTTAATTTTTATTGTATCTATGTAAGCTTTTATTCATCTCTTATTCTATTTTGTTAAGGTAAGATTAAGTTGAACAGACATGACGCCGTCGTGTAAAAAAACAACAAACTCTCTATTTTCTTTACGTTTAAAAATCTTGGCAGCAAAATCATTAATCTCGGATAGCAACGTCAATTTATGCCTCAACTATCGCGAACAGATCCAAGGTTCATGAAGAAGTTTATTCTCCGATTCACGGTGGCATTGCTTTGAATGAAACTTTCTAGCAGCTAGCGTGGGCCGATTGCTACGAATGAATTTCTGTTTCGTTCTTCAGTTGTCTTGTTTTTCATTGTTTGGTTTTTGTATTCAATGTTTCTTGAGCTATAGAAGAGAATAGATACATAATACTTCTTGTAGATAATAGGTTATCATTGTAGAATGGCATATTTTAAATTTATTTATTGGGGTTGCACTTACAATGGAAGTTAACTTATAACAAAAAAACTTCTACATATAAGAATTCATTAGAATATTTAATATAGTGTGACAATCGAGTATAGAGCTAAGAATATTGAAAGGGTCTTAGAAATAAAATTTATTTTACTCTCATACTCATTTGGATTAAGTATATTTAATATAATTAATCCAAATGAGTATAAGGCATATAACTGTTTATTACGTTAGGCATATTTTTTCGAAATAAAATTACTACGACATTATGTTATAACTTGTATTTACCTACTCTTATATGTATTACTATTATTGATTAAAAATTGATACAATTATAAAAGCCATAATTTAATATTCCTACCCAATCTTCATTACCAAACAGAACATAACTCAAAATGAATATTACAAACCAAACATTCCTAAAATAGTTAATCCGTCTTGAATAATTAATCTTGCACAAAATTGAATTAAACCATTATTCTGTTTACAACTTCAATTCAATATCCATTGAATAGTAATCACAATAATCATGAATCAAAACTATGGGTTATCAATTTTGGGATTTCGCAAGAAGGGGTCGAATATCTAATGGTTACTTGGTGATATTTGTGGGCGGACTCTTATCATCGTGGTGAACCGAGGAAATTGAATTTTCTCTTTAGAATTAATACAGGTTGTGGGGAAATATAGTACCTTTTTGCAAAGAATTCAATTCGTAATAATTTTATGTTGTATTTATGGTGTTTGTGTTTATATTGATTTTATGTATTTGTAACGTTTATATTTTTTTCCTCCTTGTTATTTTAGACCAGTTTAAAACCAGTTATTTTATTGCAAAATAAGTTTTGTTTTTTGTTTGTTTTTGTGAAACCTGGAGTCACTCGTTGAGTGTGTGATTTAGGAATTTACGTCACCTATGTCATAGACAGAGATATAGAAAAATAAAAATAAACCAGAGTTTGTCGAAGACAATTTTTTAACTTGATATTCCATGAAATCAAATTTGGCGGAGACCCTTACAAAACCTGAACGACATTATTTATGTAGAAGATTATTGACGATATTACTGATTTGTCAGGATCTATACAAATTGACATCCGTGATCTCTACCTACCATTCTGTAGGAAAAGGAGCCTTAATATCTACGTATGTATGTATTATTGCAGTGTTGCTAGGTAACCGCCTAAACATTGAATTCCCTAAAACCAAAGCTATCCTAAACATACCCTTAGTCCCTTACAATAATTCCCTAGAACAATGTCCCCACAATTTATTCCAGTCTCGTGTGTCAGTTGTTTGAGGAGCCTATAGCTGGTCCGTCCTTAATCCACTTAAGAATCTTCTCTAGTTTAATCAATGCAAGTTTCTGTGTTAGGGTTTTGGCCCACCTTGAATAGGATATGCGGATTTGGTGTAATCGTGTTTGTATTGTTCGTGTTGGAGATACAAACGTAAAGGTTATTTATATGGTATGTACGCTTGAATATATTTTAGAATATTTACTAGACAGTCAGTACAAATATGTTAAATCTGCTTGAATGCATAATAATAATAAAAAGCGTTTATTTAAGGCCACAAAAACATACACAATACAAAACGTTTACAATAAAAAAAATCGTACAAACTAGGGAATATATAAATAAAAAAAACGTATAACTTGTACATGTAATGTCGCAGCAAAAGGGTTTAGGTCACACACTCACATCTTATAATATTTACTACATAGTCAGTTTTTAACGTGATAGGTGGTGAATTCATTTACTATAGATCGTACGAGTATGCATTTTAATTAAGTAAAAGTTGATGTACTAACAACGATATACAATACAACATAACGACAAAGACAAACGCGTCCATGACCATTAACCCTTGCGGGGTAGTCAGAGGTTGAGGTTCCGTCTCCGAAATTGCTAAGGTAGTGATTCTATGGCCACCTCGAACCCACGTGTTGACCAGATAGTCATTACTCAATGTGACAGGCGGACAGCCCAAAACAGTTAGATTTCCTCACGATGTCTTTCCTCACCGTGATTTTCAATGCATTTCGTAAATGTGTTTTTATTACAAAAATCTACATAGAAATTCATTAAATTCCATTTCCATTGGTACTTTGAGTGGGATTTGAACCCTGTACCCACTGAAACATAGTGAAGCCCCAAACAACTTAGCTACGACGAACTACTTAGTATATTAAACAGTATAGTATGTTTTTCAATATAATTGCGAAACACATCACTTCTAACGTGAAGTGTATTGAATTGCATAGTCAGCGCTTGTAAGCCAGATTATCTGTTGGATGTCAATTATACGTTGAAAAGCGGTTGAGGAAATGTGTAAGTATTTAGACTCGCAAAGATTTCTATTCCTTACAATAATTGCGATGCGTTTGTACATACAGACATACGCTCCACGACTTGTGCATACATAGTCCCTTTTTATTGTGGCGGGGATAGTTAGAGGCTTGAGTGCCGCGTTTCACTCAGCTCAGCTCCCAATGTAGTGAACCGTATCGTCGTATATAGGCACTGATTAATACCTATCTCGAGGTATAGGCAGGTTTCCTCACGATGTTTTCCCTCGTCGTTATGTGCGTTATGTGTGTTGCAGGTAGAACTGGAGGAGTCACACAGTGTAGAACTTATACAGATAAAAATGGAGACAGTCTTCTTAAGATGAACGTAGCTTGAAGAACAGAAGAGCCTTTATAAGAAGGTTATTGAATGTAAGTGAAGCAAGAGAGATTTATCAGGAACGTAACTGGTGGCGATAGTTAGTCTCTACCTATCCCGTAGAGGCGTGAATATATGTATATATATATATATATATGTATATATATATATATATATATATATATATATATATATATATATATATATATATATATATATATATATATATATATATATATATTAACTTTATTTAGCCCATACGTAACTTAACCTTTTCTAAACTAAACTTATACATATTAAATCACTTAATCAGAGCGAATTTCATCAGTTCTCTATTTGACTTCGCATTTCAGTACACAGCATGAATTATGCAAAATAATATTAACTCGTGTAATACAAGCAACTAATTCTCAAGACGTGCCTCATTGCTAATTAATAAATAAGCAGACGGAAGCTCGTCTTTAGTCTGATTTAACTTCAATGAACTCGTGACAGCTGAGTTCAAAGCACGGTAGGTGATATTAAATCACTTTGCATAAGGTTTAATGGGATTTTCCCTCACGCTATTTTGTAAAGGTTAAGATTGAGATGTTTTGGGACTTGAACATAACTCTATGTATGTTTGATTATCTAATAACAACATATATAAAATTATATATTATAATAATAACATTTAATAATAATAATAAATATATAAAATAAATAATAATTTAAAAAGCCCAGTGGGTAAGACCTCGGATTTCGTATGAGAAAGGTCCTAGGTTTGAATCCCGACTCTGGCATGTACCAATGAATGAAATTTAAATATGTGTTTTTCATTTACGTACATAATTTATAGTCGCTAACGGTGAGGGAAAACCTCGTGAGGAAACGTGCCTATCCCTCAGGGTAGGTAATAGTCAGTACCTATATACGGCGATACGGTTCACAAATTATCACGTTACTTACTTATAACTCTACTTACCTTTTTATAGAAATAGGTTACTACATACATGTGTTTACAATCTCACTGGCGACATTTTGCTTACAAGCTAGTCTAAAATAAGTTTTAAAATAAATGCACTTACCGATTGGCCAGTCAAATTGTGTTATTGTGACCCGAATATTATTTTTATAACTCCACTCTGGGTAGAGTACAAAAACACTCTGAACTTTGTCGTTTCGATAATGTTTCCTTACGATTTCCCCTTTGTCAATTGATCTTCGGGTCGCAAAGTTTTTTACGGCTACGATAAGTGCAAAGTTTTTGTTTGGGACTGTTTAGTTATAGGGTCCTTGGAACGATTGTCCTTTTGGAGTACGAACTAACATTGAACAATATAGTACGAAAATACAGATTACGAACATTACCTATATTGGTCGGAGGGTTGCGTGTATAACTTTGTTTTTCTATAGAATTAGTGGATGCTGAAATCAAACGTACGTTTATTACATAGTCAGCACCGTGGAGTAATCACAAAGGTTAACATCAAAAGAAAGACAATATTTTATGTAAATATTATATCCTGAGTAATGCCAATTTTACAGAATTAAGAAAGAAGATTCTCCCTTTAATATACATATCTCTTAAATAGGGAACATATTTATAACAAAGCGATATACATTTATAAAAACAGTAAAGATAATATATTTACAAATTTTCTAAATTTATTGTGTACATAAGTGAAAAAATAAAACTTGAGATGTGCCTTAATAATTGAAGGTGTTAATAAAGCGAAAGTGGTTTATCAGGATCGGAACAGATGGGAATCCGTGATCTCTGCCTACCCCTCTACAGGGAATCAGGCGTGATGTGTATGTATGTACCTTTAGCAATAATGACATTTAGAAGCATAGTAGACACTAGTAACCAACTACCCAAGGTTACTAGTCCTATACCATACATAAACATAACATACACTTCACGACTTGTGTATACACACTTCCTTTTTTATTATGGCGGGGTAGTCAGAGGCTTGAATGCCCATCTCCGATATTTCGAAGGCATGTTAGGTATGGGTCATTTGAAGCCCGCGTATCACTAGATAGACAGCACCCAACGTGATAGGTAGTGAACCGTATCGCCGTATATAGGCACTGACTATTACCTATCCTGAGGGATAGGCAGGTTTCCTCAAGATGTTTTCCCTCACCGTTAGACCTATACCCTCTATACATTATTCGCGACATCTGCCCGTAGTCTTTGTTCCGAAGTCCCACTTGTTTGTGGTCCCAACAATACATCGACATCGCTTTCGTCTCGGAGTTATTCGACAAAGTTCTCGAACATAGCTCGGTCTCGAAATAAAACTACCTCGGAGAAAAATACTGCTATCGAACAGCTGTTTTTAGAGGCTGAAGTTTTTTAGTACTGTTATTTAGAGCTGCGACCTCAGCTGAAAGTCGGAAAGACGGGGAATAAAAAGTCAGATTAAGTCGTGCTAGTGTGGTTTGTCTTAAGAAGTGACTGTGGTACAAGGGGTAGATATGATTGAGGAATAGCTATGTCAAAGGTGATAAGTTACATGTTGTTAATAATCCATATTAAGTAATGATTTGTTAGGTTATGATTTGTCAGGATCGTTCCAGGTGGCGATCGATAGTACCTGCCTATCCCTTTAGGGACATAAAAGCCTGAAGGATCGCTAATGATATCTAACGGCATTGATGCAGAATAATATTGAAGAAAGATTGCTATCCCATCACCAAATTCCATATAATCCAACTCTCCTTGTCATCTACATTTCGGAAGAAAGTTTCCTAGTTAACATTCCCCTCACATATCGTCCTAAAGAAAGGCAGTTAATTATCATGCCTTACCATCCCAGGTTACCACAGTACAGAACAATTCCATTCCTTATTCATATAAGCAAAGACCTAAAACAACATGTTGATCCAATGGGCGCATCGCTGCTATAGACAGGTCGGATTTAGAATCAACGATATAGACCGTTATCTAAGCACGTTGTTTGGCCGGAAGCCAGCTCGATAAACACGAAACTTAAATAAATTATTACAAACTTCGGAACAGCGGGCTTACTACCAATATTGGCTTATAGCGCAAATGTGTAGCGTGAAGAATAGAGAAGCATGTATGAGAAGATCAATGGGAGTTTGAGGCAAGAGAGATTTGTCAGGATTTTTTGGGATGCTATAGATATTACTTTTCACGTTAGAGAAGGAAAGGCGTGAATATATCTTACATTTAAGTAAATACCTAATAGTAAAATAAACATATATAAGGCAATGTCCGTTCTCAGCGAAACAAACTATCTGCTTAAAATTGGTGGTCTGGAAAAATAAATACCAATATTAATATATATATTGAGACTTGACTTCAGGAGACTTAATTAAATACTTAAACTTAGATTCCATAACACTCGTAAACATAATAACAACTAACGCAAATTCTGTACATATTTTTTATATCTCAAACTAAGAACCACCACGGCATTTTCCCGTAAATCACAATACCGGTATCATACCCCAACCCCATCACATCATATACTCAAAACAATATTAAATTATATCTTCAGAAGCACATCGCTCTATTTCAATATGAATACACATATTACTACTCAAGACTGAGACTATTCCGAGAAATATTCGATTGAGAATGCAATAACATGGTAAGGCCGCATAAAGCGAACTTAAAGCTTAAACTGAAAGTCGAGAAATTCTTTTAGTACCTATTTTCAAACTCACACTCATTTTGTGAGTTGGCATCACGGATTTCCTTGTTCAAATACAGTAATATGGTTACCATGGTATATTGTATATGTTTCTATAACCGTTGAGTGTGTATAAGAAGATGTATGAGTGTCAATGAAGCGAAAGAGGTCTGTCAGGATCGGGACAAATGGGGATCCGGGATATCCGCCTACCCCTCTACAGGGAATCAGGCGTAACGTGTATGTATGTATGTATTGTAAGGAGTTACAAAGAAACTTGTCTTTTAAGTTATATTAATTAAAATTATGATACCTTACTGACATATAAATAAAATAAATAAAAAAGACATATGACAGTAACATAGACGTCATATTTAAAAATGGTGACGTTATAAGTACTTATAACCACCGAGTGTGTATGAGGATGTGTATTAGTGTCAATGAAAGTCTCAGGATCGGAACAAATGGGGATCCGTGATCTCTGTCTACCCCTCTATAGGGAATCGTGCGTAATGTATCTATGTATGTATATATGTTACTTACTGACTAACCACTAGATGGATACAAAAATCAGGAACTGATATTTATTTTTTTACAACGCAATGGTTCTTTTTCCTCAACAATTTTGCAACTTTGAATATTCTTAATATTGACACAGCTATTTCAATAACCTAAGTATCTTTTTACCATCACATCTCACCTTTACATCATCAATAATAATCATTCATTCACAAATCACAACCTTATTCCCAAACCTATAAACAAACTTTTTATTCCACTCCAGAGCAAGCCCATTAAGCAACCTCCGTATGAGGATCTAAGCTCTCTCTATAAGCTGCTTGCCCGAGCACTGAACCCTAGACTGCAGAGCCTAATCCGAAGGCAACTTCTCGATTCAATGCATAACATTGCCAGGCTGCAATCCCTGTGTTTTAGTAGGAGTTTGTTGTTACTTGTTCGAGCTCAGCGTGTTTGGGTATTTCAGGAGTGAGCCGGGATTTATCGTGTGTTCTATTGTATGTATTGTGATAGATACATACATACGCTTCACGACTTGTTAGGTAATAATAAATATGGATATTATTATATCAATTGAACTAGCCCCTTGGTAAGTACATTTAAGACTTGTGTTAAAGGTACTAGTCAACGTATATTTAAGAAATTTTTCATATTATATACAGATACATACGTATATAGCATATATAATCAACGACCAGACTGGAAAGCAGTTCTTAACTTTGCCTCCACCGGGAATCGAATACGGGACCTCACGATTAGTGTTCGGGCAGCTAACCGATCACGCCACGGAGATCGTCAAAGTTGAGACTTGTTGACCACGGAGGTTGTAAGGTATGTTCTATTGTATGTATTGTGATACATACGGTACGATTCATGACTTGTGTATACACTTTATTATTTTGATTATTTATATACATAAATACACATCATGTTCGTTTCCCTGTAGACAGGTAGGCAGATCACAGATTCTCATCTGTCGCGATCCTGTTAAACCATTTTCGGTTCATTCACACTCATACACCACCTCATACACACTTACAAAGCTAAATATGATTAAAAGGTTTATTTACTGATACTTATTACGTTACCAACGTTCTATCTACCTAAAGAGGGAATAAGAGAAGTTATTTTATATGAACCAATCATGGAAAGCTATAAAGGAAATACAGGCTGCTTCCTATTTCACTCATTTTCCAATAGGTACCTTTTAGAAAGTTTTCGAGGTAATTCCCGTTGCGTCCAGTCCATTCAATCGCGACGTCAGTGTACCTTTAGAATTGTACACGTAAAAAGATTAAAAGGTACACTCACAATCCTCTGTACTACGGTTTGCTTTGGCTGCTACGAGATTACCGTAGTATGGTTTTGTCGTGCATGTAGTTTTATTGGGTTTGTAAAATGTGAGTTTTTAGTAAACTATTAAAAGTAAAGTTGTGTTTTAAACTCTGAATAAATAGGTTGGGATACATGAAGCTTATTGACGAAAGAAGAGTGAAAAAAAGAATATATAGAGTCAGAGATTTATACAGGTAGAGTTTGACGGGATAGACTGCCTAGAACTAGCTATAGTGATCAAATTAGATACATTCTTTGTCATTGAAGAACAGAAGAGCATGTATGAGAAGGCCAGGTGTGATAGATGCAAGAGAGATTTGTCAGAATCGTTTAAGTTGGCGATTGATATGATTGAGAAAGAAAGAGGCATGCTAATTAATAATTCCATGCATTGCTCACCTTTGACGATTCCATTGAAAAAGAACAGCTAGTTGCTTTCTATTAACTTCCTAAAATAGCTTCCATTTACCTAATTAAAATATGTATATGAAATAACTTCCTTTCACGAACCTTCCACGAATTAATAATCCTGATTTCCGTATATTCTTGCTTAAAACATTATCGCAGAATGAAAACAAAACTTCGTTCATTAATAACACTAGGACCGAAAAGGGCAGATGGGCCAGTGACAATTGAGTAGGTAAAGGTTACTTGTTATTGGCCGATCTCAAAAAGGGTGTGTATAAGTTTGTATTATAATTTGGTATAAGATATATGACAGTTAGATAGATGCCATATTGAAAAGTTACGTTAGAAGTAACTATAACCACCAATTGTGATTCTGGAGGTGTATGGTCAATGAAACGAAAGCAAAACGGGTATTTATGTATGTATATTTTTTTATTTGTATAGAACGTAATAATAAAATTAAAAGTACCTTATTATTTTTTTGAAAAAATGGATTAAAAGAATGGCTTTGTTACCAAATAATGTATTAATATTGCAGATGTAAAAATATCCAAGCATGCAATCAAAGGGAACTGAAATGTTATAATAAAAAAATATTGGGTAAATAGAAACTTCTCGCTTTTATTGTTTATTAATTTCTTCGATAGTGATCTAAGAGTTATTTCACGTTTAAAAAGGACGTAAATGATTATCTAGATTACCTGTTCAGTCATACACCAATGTGTAAAAACATCGTACAGTTTCACGGATGGACACTTGAACCTCTAAATACCCGAACGGGTTAAAAGCCTTGAATGTTTATATTATACCATACAGTGAATTAATTCACGTAACAAATTCAACGTTAATCACGAAGTCGGTTTTAGAATAGATACTGCCCTGTCACTTTCTACGTTCTGGAAATTCAGTTTTGCAATATCAGCTCACAATCAATTAATTACGCAATCTATATGGAAAAGTTGAATTGGGGAACTTTTCGTCGTCTTTCTTCGTAACGTGACTGGACAACAATTATAGAAGGAAGTGAATTAAATGATTCTGGTAACTAAATCTTATTAGTGTTGTACTGAAAAAGGTGATTTATTTATTTCACTCAAATAAGTATCCATCTTTACAGGTCTAATAACCTAATGCGATAGAAACTAACAGATTTATAATTTCAAGTTAACAATTTAACATTTACATTAATATACATAATATAACAACAATAGCATTAATAGAACACAAAAAATGACTTTTAAGACAGAAACCATAAATAATATTAATAATAACATTACATTACAAATTATAATTAGATTAGTCTATTTAAAATTCAAACATTCACATAACAGATAACAAAAAGTGCAACCTTTGTGATCTCAATTACGTGAGATGTGCTTGTACGTAAGAAATGTGTATGAAGAAGTGTAAAACAAAAGTATTTTACGATAGGGTCAAATAAGAATCCCTGGTTTGTACTTCGCAAAGATATAGGCTTGATGTTTATGTATATAGTTATGTTATAATAATTATATTCATAGCTACTTTAATAATTTCTATGAACTAACTTCTTATTTTAACTAATTGTTGTAGTAGTCTAAGACGGTATAAACCGGTTAAAATAGTATATAAGCCTCGCTAAAATATTATAATAATAATTTCATGGTACATTTTTATGAACTTGTTCAAAGTTATCGAGTTATTACATATGTGTATTATGTAATTCACTACGACCAAACATAAAAATTACTACACCACATTGAACAAAACGCCATATTGAAAAACGGTAACGATAGAAGTGCCTATAACCACCGCGTGTGTATGAGAAGGTATATAAATCAGAGAAGCGAAAATAGTTTGTCAAGATCGGGACAGAAGTTGATACATAATCTCTGCCTACCCATTTACAGGATTAGGCGTGATGTCTATGTATATACTTCTGCCCACCATTCCCTTCACTTAACACGTGATTCCAACAATTTAAGCCGCGCTTATCGGGTCCGACACCCCTAAAGTAGGGTTGCCACTTCAAAAAATCGAGGACTAAAACACAATGTTGTTATTGCAAACACCGCTCGTTGGAACACGGAAAGGGCTGTTCGATAGCTTTCCCTAAGTCTCAGGCCAGAGTACCCTTTTACCTACCACTAGACGTGATATGAAAGTGTAAAAAGTTTTACGCTGAAAGCAGTTTCAAAGCTCGCCTTTTTCTGCTGTGATAGCGCCTTTTTGGTAGGAAATTATTGTGTAATTGCAGGTTAAGTTATGTAAATGGTTGATTTGATTTATATTTTTAGTTTAATTAATGTTTGTGATAAATATGACGTTGTGTTTTGATGTTTTGTAGTGCAATTATAATAATAAGTTTTATTCAAAGAAACACATTGACATACACAGACAGGAAATAAAAAAAAGAAAAAAATAGAAAAGGAATTTATACAAGTAAGTTATTAAATCCTACATGTGCATGTCATTATCCAGTGAAATGGTCCCAGCTCAGCATATATACAATGATTGAAGTACAATCACTGCGCTGATCTTATGCTAGAATCATGAGGGGATACATTATGTACCTATATAATTAACATGGGTAAATTAACATAAACATAACAAAATTTGTTTATGTTTATGTATTTTGAAGTTCTAACTGATTACTTTTATTTAATATGTGTATTTGAGTAGCATTACTTTATAAGCAAAAAGAAGTAAGACAGTATTTATGATTTGTGGTTCATATATATATATATAACAAAACATACTCTTTACGACTTGTGTATACACACTCCCTTTTTATTATGGCGGGGTAGTCAGAGGCTTGAATGCCCACCTCCGAAATTTCGAAGGCATGTTAGGTATGGGTCATTCGAAGCCTGCGTATCACTAGATAGACAGCACCCAACGTGATAGGTAGTGAACCGTATCGCCGTGTATAGGCACTGACTATTACCTATCCTGAGGGATAGGCAGGTTTCCTCACGATGTATGTACATGCCAGAATCGGGATTCGAACCTAGGAACTTTCTCATACGAAGTCTGAGTTCTTACCCACTGGGCTACAGCCGCTTTATATATGTATATATATATATATATATATATATATATATACACACACACACATACACATCACGCCAATTCCCTGTAAAGGGGTAGGGAGAGATCACGGATCTTCATCGGTCGCGATCCTGCCGAACCACTTACGCTTCATTGACACTCATACGCCTCCTCATACACTTTCAGCGGTTATAGGTACTTGTTACATCATCCTTTTTCAAAAGAGCGTTGTAATTCAATATCCTCAATACATTTTATTTAATTTTTTATTAATTTGTTCGTTATAGTTAACAAACTTTTACAATTGCAACTAGCTCAATAGTTTTTGAGTTTTTTGTCAGTACAGTTTTCTATTTGTATTTACTTTGTATGTGTACAGTGAAATGTACACAAACAAAAAGAGTTTTGACGGTAGCCTGTCAAATAAAAAAGAGTTTTTATATACCTAAAACGAATATATTTCACTCAATTTCCGGCATAGGTAAAACATATACATTGTCATCCTGTAATCCATTTTGGGTAGACACAACCTCGGAGACTTGATAATATCTCCTATTTAGCATAAATATTAGCTTGTGAAGTCATATGAGACATTGGTGGCAGGTTTCTAGCCCATCGCCCAAGAGATTCCATTCCCTTTAGTCCCTTAGTCGACTCCTACGATATGCCGGGTAGAATGGCAGCTATTTAGCATTATTTTTACGCCTCAAACTAGTTTCCTAGGTCACTTTATAGCATGAATATTAGGGTTGTAATGATATGTGAATGATTTGACATATGGATTCAATGCTTTATACATGTGATGCGGATAAATGATAGTAGATTGTCAAAACGAATATGAGAGTGAAGTGGAAGGGCGGTTACGTAGGGGCCGGCCGAATAATACATATGACAGTCAGATACACGCTATATTTAATAAAGGTGACGTTAGGAGTACCTATAACCGCCGTATGTATGCGAAGATGTATGACTGTCAATGAAGAAAAACTGGTCTGGCAGGATCGGTACAAATGGAGATCCGTGACCTCTTCCTACTCCTTTACAGGGAAGCAAGCGTGATGTGTATGTATGTGTGTATACCTTAATATATATAAAGTCTATTTTTTCTTACAATACATGCTATATCATGCCCCAAAAGACTAAGTAACCCGCTCAGTGTTAATAGCAGTGCAAACAATGAACTTTATAAAAGAGTGACTCCACATTTGAATGCCATTTTAGTTTAAATGGGACTTGGTTAAGGGGCAGCTCGTGATATTGTATAAAGTTACATATTATTATTAGTGGATTAGTCTAATGGAAAAAAACTTACGATTAAATATTGTCGTAAGGGTAAAGGATTCGTTAAGTTTTGTTAAAATAAATATTTTAGAAATACATAGTACAAAAAATAGATCCTTTATTTTGTAAATAATCTTTGATTAGTTTTTTGGTAACCAATAAAAAGTACGTATAACACCCGAGTAAGTAAGCGAAAATATACACGAAATTCTGATCTTTCATGTATACACGTATTGCATAAGTACGGACTGTTATTATATTAAACAATGGAATATTTTTCCCTTAAAGCAACAAAAAAGAAACACTACTCTTACTGTGTTTACCCTATTGATATCTTATGGGTTCAAAACCATTATTGTGAATAATTATTATTTATTTTATTACTAGAATATCTACATACCACCCTATTTAAAATAAACTACAGAAGCGTCACCTTAAGCCAGTTCCATGCTTAAATCCGCTCCGTGATCGCAAACCGCTAATTAGTCTAGCGTGAACAGACAGATTTAAAAAGCGCCATAACCGCTGCAGGAAACTTTCACAGGTGTAGCTTAGCTCGCGAACAAACTATACTGATGTGTTAGCGTAACTAGCGTGGCCTTTTGTTTTGCTACAGCGCTAGACTAATAAATAGAATGCTATCTAGTATAAAGTTTCTAACTAAGTCAGCTTTGATTCTGAATCAATGTGTACAAGGAGTAATGGAAAGGAAATGACGTGTTCTAATTTTGTATGAACATTTTCGTATTAAAAATACATTCTTAAAATGATAAGTGTATATAAAATTTGATTTTCGTGGCATGGTTTTGTAGACTATTATAAATGATAAAGAAAGTCGATAACCAACTTATCTGTAACTCACGTTCTTACAATTTAACTTCTTCAATGCATTGTCATAACGTCACATATTACAAACAAAATAACAATGCATTTTCATAACTTCATGAAATTTTATGCTTTGAAGTTCTGTGATCCCCCAAAACGTACTCGTATAAAAGCTCCTGAATGTATGAACTGATTGACTTACAACATTCTAACAAAAACCTCACATTCCAAAGCTACCAAAATCAACCATATATTTTCAGAATAATACAAAAATCCGTGTTGATATAGGTTTACGTGCACAGTAAAATTTAACAATCTTTACTCAAAGTTATAAAACGTTGCAAACTTATTCGGAGCAAGCATTTATGCGCTTCGGCAACACTACGTGAGAAGTTGAAATAGCTTTCCGATAATATTGGAGATAATGGCTGTATTTGATAACCGCATTACTGGATCTTTGTTAGACTGGGACGTCAAAAGAGCGCAAGAATATGTATTTCTTTACAGTATGTCTAAAGCTAGAGTGATTGGTTAGTAACTTATAAACAGCTATAGTCAGCAAAAAATGTATATATAACTATGTATTTTGTTAAGACATAAATTTAAATTTTTAAAAGATATGATAAAAGCATTTTTTAGGACGCAAAGACAGTCAAAAAGACACAATTTAAGTCAGAAACACATCATCTCCATAATACAAAAAAGGAATTGACTCGGAATACTACATTTACTTAGCATAAAATATGTCTAAGGGAATGTTTACATTAAAGCCTGTTAATTTACAGTTTTGAAGGAATATGAACAAATAAATACGAAATAACACAACGCTCGAAGATGTATGTATAATGTAAAATTTGTACGTACTTGTTTTCTTCATCGATACCCGAGATTTCAACAAATTCTGTTGATTATGTTAGGTTTTATTTTTAACTACTGTGTTCCTAGCAATAATAATATGGCATAAATAGATCTCAAAAATGTAATATTCTACCCTTATTATTGAATCAATTTTTAACATGAAATAATAAGACTAAATAAATATAGATTAAAATGAACTAATAATTATAACATAAAATCTTAAAGCTAAATACATTTACAAATAAAATATTAACCATTATTTAATATTCTTATTTATTTCAGAACCCAACAAAGAATCGATTACATTATTTGCATACGACTATGTACACATGTGTTAAGTGCCAGAAAAGGTCCGTTAAGAAGATTAAATCAAAGCTGCCATCCAATCGGGTTCCGTTCCAAAGTTTAAGTATCGACTGGCATGAGCTAAGACAAATAGGTTTATCCTACAATTAGGCCACTTTGAATTCAATTAGGAAAGTTGGAAGAGCGGTTATTTGGTGATGGGAGTTTGAGTGGACGGGTCACCAATTTGCTGTTTAGCCAGATGGATAGAGATGTATGATAGGCTGGTTCTCTGTTGGTTTTGGATTAGGGTGGAGTGATTAGCTGTTTTTTTGGAGTTAGAGATTTGAGGTTGTAGTAAATATTTTTAGTTTTTTTTTTTTAGATAATATATCTGATTTTTATTATATACAATACAACAAGTAATTAAAACTATAAACCTAAAGTAGAAATTATGTTATTATTATGTTATTGTTATTATTATTTTAGTATTTATGTTGATATTAGTTTCCTTATTTCAAGGAAATAAAAATGCGATTCATTAACAATTAAAAAAATGTCAAAAGTAGATATGGTAGGTAAGTCATCAATAGTAGAATTTCGGAGAAGTTACTAAAGAGCTTTTGATATTTATTTTTCTTTCTTTTTTGTATGCATAACAAAAACAAATACATACACAATTTGAAAAAAATACAATTAAAACATACTTAGCAGGGGGAATGACTTGACTATGTTACTATCGCATCAAAAAGTACTCAAAAAAGTTATGAATTGTTGTGTACTCAATGCATTATATTTTGTTTCGTACATGGTTTATATTCCTCGAAACCAAAAACTTATGCTTTTTAATTTGTTCCAACACTACTCGAAACCAAATCCAGCACCTTATTCTATCAATTTCATTAATTCAAAATGGCGTTTGTAGCATCAGTAAAGAAGGCTTCATTAGCATTCATCGTAGAAAGACTTGCCCTTAGCCGGGGAACATAAACAACGGAATGGGCAAAAACCGCAGGGATCGCTATAAAGTTAGATTAGTTTGGCTCAGCCCGCCTTAAGTTCATTAGAATGCGCGCTCTGTAACTATTTAATTTAGACCCCTCGACGCAGGTGTGGTGGGTAAAAATCTTGGACTAGGAATGGTACAAGAGGTTTTGTATAGGGATTTTATTTACATACTTATAGTTTTTTGTCCTTCAATTCCTTTCGGGGAGGAGAGAACCTCGTAAAAGTATATAGACATGCCGGGAAGATCGGCCACTAGTTAGAATTTTTTTTACTTACTCTTAAATATAAAGTATATTTTAGCAAAGAACTAAAAACAATGAGGACATAACACAAACATATATTTAATATATTGCAAATGAACAAAAATATTTCATCAGTTAATTACAATGTTTACTGCAGAAAATTCAAAAGTCGTTCATCTCAGCGACTTATATATGTTTGTGTGTTTGTAAATAACATACGCTTCACGACTTGTGTAATTGTTTATTGTGGGGTAGTCAGAGACTTGACTGCCCATCTCCAAAATTTCAAACACATATTAGGCATGGCTCACACGAAGCTTAAAATAAATAAACAAAATATACGTAAAATATATAGTACACATCCATTTAAATATGTATGGGAGTGCAGAGTATTTGTGAGTCAAAACGCCCAACATGTTGTAGCAGAAGAAATGATAAATGCGAATAAGATGTGCCACCACATGCTGTTTCGCGTTTAAATCTCGCTCTGGGTGAAGTGCTGGCAACCGTCGGTTTTAATTTATGCTGCGTTCTGCTGTTGGTAGGTTAATGAGTTTGTTGAAGTCTGAATGTAAGTAACCAAGTGGCACATTATTTTTATTTTATTTTTTAATAATGAACATGTCATACACCTTATGGTTAAGTACATTGTTCATGTTTCGAAATATGCTTTGGAGTGGAGACTAAATCGATAAAGGTAATGTGGCATAAAGATATCTTTATACAGTATCTGGAAAGTATTTTTTTTATAATAATAATATTTAGGACACTACTGCACCATTTGAACTTGCTCCTTGGTAAGTTTATTTAAGACTTATGTTAAGGGTACTAGTCACGTATGTATAAGAAATAAATACATATTATATATAGCTAAATACATAAACAGCATATATAATCAACAACCAGACTGGCAAGCAGAAGACAAGCGTAGTTCTTAACTCAACCTCCACCGGGAAACCGGGACCTCACGATAAGCGTTCAGGTGTTTAACCAATCGCGCCACAAGCAAAGCGTTATTCTATCAACTATCGAACTAAAAGCCACGTTTTTGACAATGTAAACGACAGGCATAATCTTTAAAAAGAAGAATTCTGAATGGTTTCTAAGAACCTTTTACCACGTTGAATTCGACCTGGGAAGGTAAGATGAAAATGTATGTAGTAGAATAATATTTTGTTCTTCGGCTACGTTTACATACATACATACACATCGCGCCTGATTCCTTGTAGAGGGGTAGGCGGAGATCACGAAATAAAATGCTTTTTATTCAACATAAGAATCATAAAATCACTTATTGAAAGTCAAAAAAAAACAATTTCACATGAAAAATTGTCATAAAATTAGTTAAACTATTAAATAAGTAAGTAAGTTTCGTCGAGATATTTTCCCTCATCATAGTTAGTGCACTTATTGATAATTGACATAGATTGATAATAAATTTAGCATATTTTATAACAAAAGCCCAGTTTAACCTGCCTTTAAACCCTAACCCCATAACACAGGCTACCTTACATTGTTGTATAGATTGAAGAATGCAATCCTTGGCTTTATTCCTTTAATAAAGAACGCTATTGAGCTGTTAAAGTTTTACGGGCATCCACCATGGCTAATTGGAAGCTGCAAATTTATTATCCTACCTACTGATATAAATTTTATGCCATCGTTTAGTTTTTATGCATTAGACTTAGAGATATAATTTATAACGGGGTCTTATTTATTATGTATACGAGTACATTTGCTTCCTTTAACTAAATATTTGTCGATCTCCGTGGCGCGATCGGTTAGACACCTGAACGCTAATCGTGGGGTCCCGGGTTCGAATCCCGGTGGAGGCAGAGTTAAGAACTACGCTTTTCTACTGCTTTCCAGTCTGGTTGTTGATTATTTATGCTATATATATATTTATCTATATGTAATATGAATACATTTCTTAAATGTACGTACCCTTAAGTCTTAAATGTACTCACCAATGGGCTAGTTCAATTGGTGTAATAATGTCCAAATATTATTATTTACCTTAGAAATACAATAGTATGTTACAGGTCACTTTTTGGCATGAATATTGGAGTTGTGATATCATATGGAACATTGGTGAGAGGTTGTTAGCTTATCGTCCAATAGATTCCACCATATTCTAGCCTCTTAGTCGCCTCCTAAGACATGCCGGGAGGATTGGCAGCTAGTTAGCATCCTATTTACGTCTCTGACTAGCACAGAAGTTACATAATTGTTTTTCATATGTCATGAGAGTAGAGCAAGTGACTAATCATTATGAGTAAGTTTTACAAAAAAAACCTTAAAAACCCTAAGAACCTTAAATCTTAAAAACCTTAAGAACCCTAATTGATACAAAATGACTAGAATATATCATTTAAAATTTTATTTATCTGGGCTCGGACTCTATAATGTATTCCTGTGTAGATTTATTTTCATTTTAAACAGATTCAATTACGTTTTTAGATCTTATTATGAAACTTTAATTCAATTCAACGTGATTTTCCAACCTATCCTAATCAACATGATACAATAAATATTGACATAAAGTAACTCTATAAAAACTACCTTTATCCTTGCAACAATAAAGAAAAGAACTAGTTGTAACCGTAATAGTTGAAAACTCTATTTCCACAGCCGCGTCGTACAATGAGGAAGGCAGAGTAGGATAAATATGGGAATTGTAAATGAACGGAGTAAGTTTAAACACATTACTGTGTGCGATAGACGGCGCTATCTATATTGCTTGCTTGTTTGTTATTGCCATAGAGATGAGGTGTGTTAGAGATCGTAGAACTATTAAAGTATTTATTTTAATGTTTAAACTTGCGGAATAATATAAATAGCATAATAAGACAATAATATAATGATTATTATATTGACTTTTATTATATTGATTATATTTACTGGTTTTTTAGTTTGTTAATTGGTATTTTAGTTTATTATTAAATATTTTAAATATTCTAATTTGTAGTTATTGTGAGAATTGAATATGCACAAAACCGCAATTCTGTTAAACATTGTAATAGGCTTTACCTCCATTTTCAACATTAGTGTATTACTTATAAAGCTATTCGGCGATGAACTAGCAACCCGTCATCAATGTTTGTTCACGACATCGCCACCTCAATAATTTTGCTCAATAGTGACCTAGGTGATATTATTTAAAAGGATTAAAGCACGTGAATGTATAATTTATGTATGTAAGAATTAGAGATATTTTAACACCGTATAGTAAATTGTACCTATCTAAAACTCCGCTCACATCTACTTCTGTTGTTGTATAATTTACCTAGTTTGTTTGAGCAGTAAGTAAGCAACGATATCGATTATTGTTGCTCCCTTCATTCGCTTTATTTTATTAACGGTGCTCAACTACTTTTATTGACTGAAATGGGGTGACTCGAAGTGACTCGTTATTTGTTATCTGTTGATTCGAAAGCCGATTAAAGTCATCAACTTACTTCGGCCTCTGTTTGGTTTTTCACGTTTTATAGGCTAGGTTAATGGGTGAATATTTTTAGTATGGTGATGTATTTCTTTTTTTTTTGTTAAAAGGTTTTTGTGATAAGTAGTCATTTTTTTTAAATAAATACATATAAAAAAATTTATGACTTATGTCATCACAATTCCTTACTTATCTTATTCCTTACCTTAACGTCGCTAACTTTTTAAATTTCAATTTATTTGTAGTACAATACAACAAGTGTCCCAAGAAATAATAGTGATAAAATCATGGTATAAAAATAAATTTACTTTTAAATTATTACGAAATACATAAGGCTAATGATCTATGGTGTAACAAACCTGTAACCTATTTATTCATATAAAAACATATATAAAGTGTCATGCTACCAAATTTAAGTCTCATGCTGACTATAAAACTCAACCACCACATTTTCAGTGTAAACGAAACACCAAAAATCAGTGAAATACCATTAAAACCGACGCATGAAATGAAATAAGCCATTTCGTTGAGAGACACTTGCCACTCGTCGTTAATTCAATGATTGCAGCTACATGGCAATTAATACCATAAGCATACATTGCAATGCGAACGTTGACTGCTATAAATTAACGTGCTTTATGACCAGACCACTCGGTTATTTCAAGTGATTAAGATGAGAGAATTATGGGCGGGATGTATTAATTTTGGATATTAATTGTCGACCTTAATGGGGAGTTTGTAATGTGTGGTTAGGGTTTGGGTTAAAAGAAGCAAAGGATTGTGTGAATAATTAAAATTCAGTCATAATGCATTAATTTTAGGATGTCTTCAAAAAGTTAGTTATATAGATGTTCCCATTTAGATGACTACTACGAATATATGTAGCTTCTATACTATGAAGTAATAGTTAAAGAATGAGAAATTAAAAAAGGTAGTGTTTAAAGAAACATCAGATAATACGAAAATGCACTCCTTAAATACTGAATTGTACAACAAAATAATACAACCCCAACCCAAACCTAACCTTTGTTGTACGTTTAGTTATATTTTGGGGTACATTACAGTATTTTTGATGTGCATTGAATTATTTTCCATTAATAATGCAATAGTAATTTTTTTTACTCCCACATTATAAATGATGATACGTTTAGTAGCAGAGTAGTAGTACCTACTATAGCATAAAGTTTATTTTGTAATATAAATACATCTTTATTTATATAACTACATTATTTAGTTAATAAAAAGTTACCACACAACAACACAACCGTGTCCCAAACTGCCCATAACTCCATCTCTTAATGAAAAATAGGAGCGTCGGTAAACAAAGTCCTTAATATGGAGCAAATAAAGTTGTGATTAAACGGGATTGAGATAAATGTTGACAGTTCATTTGGTTCGTAGTTTAATTTAGCCCGGGTTGACTCAAGAGCCATTCTTTTACATTAGGAGTGGGAGACATCCGAATTGGGTAATTTATCTCTTACCGCAAGCAGGAGGTTAAATGCGAATCGGTTTCATCTAATTGTTTCGGATATACTTTGTCTACGGTCCCGCTATTTAATTGCGAGCTTTTTCTGAGTTTAGGGAGGGAAATCTTTGGATACCTTTTGAATAGGTGAAACGCTTTTTATGTAATTGACAATAGAAATTGTCATTGATATCAACTGTCACTTTCAATATATCTTAGATTTTAGGTGTCAATAATCTTAGCAGATACAAAAGACTACTTAAATTTATGAGCACGCGGAAAGGGAATACACTCATGATGCGAAAGTTATGTTAAAGTTATTTTTGTAGAAATATACCAAAGAGAGAAGATTTTAGTCTCTTTTTCCTTATAGTAAATAGTATTAATAATAATAATTGGACATTATTACACCAATTGAACTAGCCTCTTGGTCAGTGCATTTAAGACTTGTGTTAAGGGTACTAGTCAACGTATATTTAAGAAATGTATGCATATTATATTTAGATAAATACATGTATAGTACTCGTACATATAATCAACGACCAGACTGGAAAGCAGTAGAAAAGCGTTGTTCTCTGCCTCCATCGGGAATCAAACCCGGAACCTTACGAATTAGCGTTCAAGTGTCTAACCGATCGCGCCACGGAGGTCGTCAAAATTAGACACAATTTCGTTACTAAAGAAACCTGCTATCACGTTGAAGGCTCATTATATAGTAAATTATCATTAAATTTATACATATTATACAACTTCCTTAACCAGATTGGATATGGACTTATAGACTTCCAAGTTAGTACGTAGTACCCATACGTATATGTTTGTTTGGTAATCATATTAGTTAATAACATACATACGCTTCACGACTTGTGTATACACACTCCCTTTTTTTTATTATGACGGGGTAGTCAGAGGCTTGAATGCCCATCTCCGAAATTTCGAAGGCATGTTAGGTATGGGTCATTCGAAGCCCGCGTATCATTAGATAGACAGCACCCAACGTGATAGGTAGTGAACCGTATTGCCGTATATAGGCACTGACTATTTACCTATCCTGAGGGATAGGCAGTTTTCCTCACGATGTTTTCCCTCACCGTTACTTAATAAGCGGCTCATATATCCATCCCTTATATTTAGTGATTAATGGCCACATTGAACCTTTTGACTTATAGTACCCATCCAACGCAGACAGGTGTCGCTACAAAACATCCAAAAGTCGGGCAAAATAAAAAGTGTAAGTCACTATCAATCGCGGCCTGATAAAAACGTCAAGCATAAATCGTAGCGAACATTTTAATCAACCACCTCCACGTTGCCGGTTCACAAAACAACTGGTGGAATTTATTACGTCCACCTCTAGGGCAATAAATTCAATACTCCCATAAAGATGTTATTTACTGTCAACCTGCTTAAGAAATTGAAAGATTTACGAAAGGAACTACGTGATGGTTTTAAACTTAACGCAACGTACTGGCATTCATGATACTTAATATTTTAGAGGCGACTAAAGTGTAATAGGTCAGGACAACGTAACTTATCAAATATAACATTTTAAGGCTCTTGGGGTTGATGATTAAAACAATGGGCGATGGGCTAGCAACCTGACACCGTTGTTGCATATGACATAACAACCCCAATATTCATATTAAAGTGACTAAGGAGATGTTTTATGTCTGTCTATTCAACCGAAAGGTATTAAAAGATGTAAATGTATATTTATTATTTATGTGTGTATATTAATCCAACTCTTAGCATACTGAATAGGGATTGACTACTTTCCAAACTGATGAGATATAGTGTAATTTTTATATTGCAATGGCTATATGCTAAGTTCTCGACCCTGCAATCAATTAGAAACAACAGAAATAAAACTACATAGCTTAAAATTACTACATGACCTAAAGGTTTAAAAATTCGTAATTGTGCTATTCCCTTCAAGAGCTATAAATGTGATACGTTCCTATGTTATATGATACAGAATTTATAGATTTCCACCGCAGAAATGGCATCCAAAATAATGCATCCGTGGTGAAAAAGTGAGTGTGCTTCCCCAATTTCTCACATCGCTGCCTTTTGCTAACTGACTCATTTTTTTGTGACAAAATGCCCCTTCTAACCGGCATCGAATGGTTTCATTTCATGTTTTTGAAAAGTTAAACATATATACAACTTTATGATTATAAGAATAAATGTTGACGATTTGCTTCCTTAATAGAGTATTGAAATATGTACTATTGATCGTCACCTAAAAATGTTTTCTGACAACATAGTGATAATAAAAAATAAATATTCTAAAGATATTTCATGTTTATTTAAAACAACTAAAATTTATTAATATGCTTTTAAACAGCGGTAAAAATTTTATCTTTGAAAATGAATAATATTAATTACGCTATCATTTAAAACTAATCAGACAAAATGTGTGTAATTTGTTTCTCATTTCCAGTTCCTAACTAGGCATTAACTCATTATATACATTCAATGCCTTGTTCAATAAAAAATGAAAATGAAATTGACTCAGTATTATGCATACATCTCTTTGGTGTATAACCATTATCTTAGTTAAGTAATCGTTCTTCAAATATTTTACTAATTACATATAAATGTTTCAAAAACAAATATTAAGATACACACATTCACGTCCTTTGATTCCTTTCACGATAGATAGATCCTTGAAGACATTAAAATATCTCTTACGCACTTTTTAGCAATATTATTATGGTCGTTGTGTCATATGGAATATAAGTGTCACATTGCTAGTTAACTGCACAACAGATTCCATTATCCCCTAGTCTATTAGTCGCCTTCCACGACATGCCGGGAAGAACGGCAGCTAGTTAGCATTCTTTTTACATCTCAGACTAGCATGGGACTATAAAGATATCGAGATAATCTCGCTCATTCCACGTGAGTGAACCCATCTGCATGTTTTATATTTTTATTAGGCACTTCGCCCTATAAGCAGTATTCATAAAGATCATATCTGAGCCCTTACATACTGAAGGCTTTTTATATCTTTATTTAATCTCCTAATATTATCAAAGCTTTCCTGCACTCAAGAACTTCAATAAACTAACTTGCTAACTTTCCTTTCTAAATATCAAAGAAAATAACTAAGACTAAGTGAATTCGTATTATACAAGAACAAAAAAAAACAGGTAATAGTTAGTGCTTGTAAATGGCGACACGGCTTACCACCTGTCACATTGAGTACTGACTATCTGGTTGACAAGTGGGTTTGGGGTGGACATAAGATTACTACCTTCGCAATTGCGGATATGGATACGTAAAGCTCTGACTACCCCGCATGGGTTAATGGTCCTGAATGCGTTTGTCATTATATGTAATATTATGGACTATATATATCAACATAAAATAAAAAGAAATATATCTATCTATGGCGATAGTTAGAAAATGCATCATCATATAAATACATTAGTAGCATATCTATTTGGATACATAATTGGCATCAATACCGCGAAGAGCTAACAACCGTTCACAGTTCATATAACCCAAAGTGCGCGGTTGTGAGTCCATCGCCGTTCCTAAGCTATTGCATATGTATAGAGGCGCCATCTTCCGGTTCATTAGAACGTTATTAGATCCTATGTGACGCCAGGCTCAAGAAGATCATAAACTATTATGAAAGCAATTACTTTGGGGCAAAATATTTCTTGTGTTATTGCTTTTCGTTCGGTCGATTAATATTGGATCTGACAGGGGCAGGAACTGAAGAAATCATGCTAGGGGAGTTGTAATAGTTTTAACTATGTGCATGGCTGCTTGGTGTAGTGTAAGCATTGAGTTTAGTTTAATATAATGGAAAGCCGTTATCGTTTAAACATTTTTTTTCGGGCAAGTTGATTTATTGTGTAAAAATGAGCTACAAGAAGGCGTTCTATACTTATTACCTCTAGTGAGTAAATATCCAAAAAGAATGTGAATTTGTAAATGGTTGATTTTTATATCTACCACAACCCGTATGAACACCTAAGACAATTTTTCCCCATCCAAACATTGTCAAAACTCTGCACTGCTTAACTTTGGTAAACAAAGAAATGTAATAACCATTACACGTAAATAATAAGTACACATATATATAATATTAAATTAAACAACTTACAACCCCGCCATTAAAATAAAGACTCAATGTAGTTGTCATCGTTTCATTTGTTGACATTGCGCCCCCTATCGCGATCAAATGGAATTAATGTTTCTAGTTTTGTAAACGGCCGCGCGACATGCCAGCGTTTCTTGTACTCAATTAAAATTTTCGTTGTTACTGTACCGTGATAAACTGGGACTAAAATTGGTGGGAGTTATATGATGTACATGGAACACAAGTTAGCTTGAATTATGATTTATAGTTATGATAGAAATTTTGTATATTTCTGAACCTTATATGAATTAGGACTAAAAAATTTAACTGGATTAATTTTTTAAATTATTTTAATTCTCCAAAAATTTTACGCTATTAGTAATTTTCTGTACATTTTCATATAGTCTTGTATTAATTCATGCTTCTTTTTTAATATTCAACTTTTTCTGCGAATAGACTTATTTGAACTGACTTTAATTATCATTGATATCAAATAAATTTGTTTTTTTTTAAGAAAATACCTTAAGTTTTTCAGTTTTATTATTTTTAGACCGCCAGTGTAAGATACTTAATTAAAAAAATTTACTACTGCGTTTATCGTAACTTTTAATCTAAAATAACAAATATTTTATGTAACAACTTTTTATCTACTCCTCTAAAGATCAAGAACGCGCTACGCATGCATAAGCCAAGTTGAAAATGTTACTTGGAGTAAAAGTTGAAAATACTCGCTAATACTCGCGGGTAAAAGTTGGTAACATCTTATTTTCCGCGTAGAGTAAATTGAAGCCTTAATGAGGCTGTCTGTAACTTTCTGTTAGTGGAGTGATGGCTTTATGGACCGAATGTGTTGGTGAATGTTTATTTTTACGTTTCAAACCCGAACGAACTCGAAAATATTTACTTGGATTCAACTTTGTTAGCGGAATAACTTGTAAAGGAGGTATTTTAGGACTTGTTTATAATGTCTTAGTCCTGTGCTAATCTAAAGTAAATCTAGACATTAAAAGAATGCTAACTAGCTGCCATTCTTCACCGTATGTCATAGGACGCTACCCAAGGAATCGAGGTGAATGGAATCTATTTAGCGATGAACTAGCAACCTGTCACCAATGTTCCATTATGATATCGCAACCCCAATATTCATGCTAAAAAGTGAGTTATAAGTTATATCTTCGAGGTTCTGTCCGCCCGAGAGGGATTAAAGGACGTGAATGTAAATGTATGCACGTGAATGTAAATGTATGTCAAATGGATTAATAAAAAACAGATATGAAGACGATAGATGCAGTATTTTAGTGGAATGTAAAATCCCAATACGTGTTTCAGCATCAACAAATATAGTGTGTTGTTGTTTTTAAGTGTAAAAATGTAGAACGTTAAAAAGTGTTTTTAATTAAATAATCTAGTTAATACTACATACTCTTTTGTTAGCATTGCCTGAAAAATTTAGTTAATAAAGTAGGTAATTTCACAGGTTTATAAGACCGCCAAGAGTGTATGAGAAGATGTATGAATCTTAATGAAGCGAAAGTGTTCAGTCAGGATCGGGACAAATGGGGATCCGTGATCTCTGCCTACCCCTCTACAGGGAATCAGGCGTGATGTGTATGTATGTATGTTTATAAGACGTAAGCAAATGGACGGCTTTAATATTATAATATAATCTTAGTTCCTGGCCAGATGGTTAGACGGTTTCACCGTTATATCCCCTTAACAAACAGCTCTACAACGCGATTTGCAAATCAAAAGAAAACATAGGATAGCTGAGTACCCTTACACTGAACAAAGGAGATCCAATAATGCAAATTGCAAAAATAAGCTTCAATATCGAAAAAATACATAACATTTCCTACCAACTATCTGAGGGAAATAAATATAACAGTCTTATAAGAATTTACTATACATACTTTCATGTCTTTTAATCCCTTTAGGGTGGATAAAACCCTGACAATGGAGACCTTAATATCCTCTATGTCACTTTTTAGCATGAATATTGGGGTAGTGACGTTATAATTTTTTTATTGAATTTACTTTAAGTTTTTAGGCTTTTACAATATACGTAAGTGAAATAACGTAAAGGTGTTATTAAGTTCAGACGTTCAGTAAGTAATATCACAGTGATAATCCAATCAAATTTATTTAAAACTAACATGATGTTAAAATACATGATTTTTAATCGTGTGAATAAAGATTTCGTATAGAGAATAAATTTTATTCTTTGATCACTTGAATACTTGAATACCAATCTTTACTTGACTTAGTCATCATGCATGGATGTCAGATGGCAAAAAACGTAAAGTATATCTCTTAGTATTTGAAATACTCTTTTCTCCTTGTTTGTTGACATAATTTATAAACTTTTTTCATGTATTTTATAGTTTATAGGTGTAAATTATATATTTTTACAATTTGTTATTGTATAGTGCCCCTTATTGATCAGCCGACATTAGGTTAACAGTCGAGATGTGTATGTATAATCCCTTTTCTATCCTTAAGAATTGGCGTTCAAATAATTAAATCATCGAAATAAACAATAAATAAATCAATGAAACATCTTCATACATACACATAACAGCCTCATAGACATATAACAGTCAGAGAGACGCTATATTGAAAAAAGGTGACGTTAGGAGTACCTATAACCGCCGATATATGAGAGGATGTATGAATGTCAATGAAGCGAAAGTGGTCTGTCAGGATCGGAACAAATGGGGATCCGTGATAGATCTTACTCCTCTACAGGGAATCAGGCGTGATGTGTATGTATATATGTATGTATAACAGCCCCAGATACAGCCACAAAATGACCAATATCCCAAATTTAGTTGAAAAGACTGGGGCATTTCTTAGCCATTCAATACTGTAAGTAATGGGCCGCTCGCTATAAACAATAGCGTCGGTTGCAATTTCAACTGGTGCTTGGAATCCAGCCAACTGCATTGCGAACCGTTAAGAAATTACTACTAGAATGGCCCTGCTTGGGTGGCACTTACTATGGTGATCAGATTGTCGAATGGTTATAGGTTTATTGGTGAACGTCAGGACCGCCAATGTAGTGTTCCAGATCTTGATGAAACATATTCTGAAAAATGGTACCTAAACTGTACTAAATAGTACCTATGCAAAGATAAATAGTACTTAAGACCTATGAATGTTAAACAAAAAAGCTCATACAGCGGCCATTCTGATGTCAGGATGGCCGGTGTATTGTTATATCTTGTTAATGGACACAACTATCGCCATGAAACCTTTGTCAATTAATTGTACCTAAATAGTACCTCATGAAACGAGCATAGCACAAAAAAAAGCCTTGTTTTCTGTCATAATTAAATTTTATTCCAGTGTTAAACAATTAAAATTTAATATAAAATAAAGTCGCGTTTGTTACAACACTTTTATCTATATTTTTTTATGGATGTCTATTTTCAAGCCCTTCAAATGTATTATTTAACGTTAAATGTATCAATTTAATTAAATGAATAAATAAACTTAAGAAAAAGTTTGGTTTTTTTTTGTTGGGACACGTCGATAATATTTTTATTATGCAATGCTCGTTTCATGAGGTACTATTTAGGTACAATTAATTGACAAAAGTTTCATGGCGATAGTTGTGTCCATTAACAAGATATAACAATACACTGGCCATCCTGACATCAGAATGGCCGCTGTATGAGCTTTTTTGTTTAACATTCATAGGTCTTAAGTACTATTTATCTTTGCATAGGTACTATTTAGTACAGTTTAGGTACCATTTTTCAGAATATGTTTCATCAAGATCTGGAACACTACATTGGCGGTCCTGACGTTCACGTTTATTGGGCTGATTTTGTTACTTAAATGTACTACAAATCTATTCCCATACGTGCCAGACTAATATTAAGCGACTGTCTAGTCAGTCGTAGTAAATTTAATATAAAAGGTGATGGATAGTAACGTAGCTAAGTATATTTTACTATGCAGTTATTCTTTATATGTCAGATAGACGCTATATTGAAAAAGGGTGAAGTTAAGAGTACCTATAACCGCCGACTGTGTATGAGATGTATAAGTGTTAAAGAAGCAAAAGTGGTCTTTCAGGATCGAGAAGAATGGGGATCCGTGATCTCTGCCTATACCTCTATAGGGAATCGTGCTGTGTATGTTATTAGTTACCATTTCACATGTAAGATAGACTGGTAGTTTATAAAACCACTACGGTGAGAGAAACATCGTGAGAGAAAACTTATCTGTTATCGGAACAGTCAGGGTTACCACCTGTCACCTTGAGTACTGACTATCTGCTCAACACGTGAAGTCATAGATCATAGAACTACAGTACTACTTACGCAACTGTTGAAAGGGTCATACACGAGCCTCTTAATACCGCATAAGGGTTATAGGTCGAAGGAGAAACGTTTATCTTTGTCTATTTATAGCCCAACGTATCATTAATAGATTGATAGGGTACGGAATAGTGTGATTCGTAAACGTTGCGCTTTGAAAGAAGATGTAGTGGCAAAAATAGAGAAAGGTATGTTAAGGTGGTTTGAGCACCTGGATTGGAGGGATGAAAGAAATTTATAAAGCCAAAGTAGAAGGTAGAGTTGGATGGGGTAGGCCGCGTACTTATATAGAACAAATTGGAGACATTCTTCCCAAGAGTATACGTAGTGTGAATAACAGAAGAGCATGTATGAGAAGGTTAACGGATATGAGTGAAGCAAGAGAGATTTGTCAGGATCGTTTCAGGTGGCGATTGATAGTCTCTACCTGTCCCGTTGGGGACGTAGAGGCATGCATATATGTATGTATGTATCATGAAAGAAACCTTTTATATTATACCTCCATGGCGCGATTGTTTAACCTCCTAAAAGCTAATCGTGAGGTCCCGGGTTCGATTCCGATGGAAGCAGAATTAAGAACTACGCTTTTCTTTAGCTTTCCAGTCTGGTTATTGATTTATATATATATATATATATATATATATATATATATATATATATATAATAAGTATTTGTTAAATATACGTTGACTAGTACCCTTAACACAAGTCTTAAATGAACTTACCAAAGAGCTAGTTTAATTGGTGTTTTAATGTCCTAAATATTAATTTTTAAAATTGTAACTGCGCCTTAATCTAAAGAGGTAGGCCCCGCTGAATCAAAATATAAGTGGTGGTAAATCGGGGCCATTTATGGGCAGTGCTGAGCAAGCATTAACCGTTAAAACCGTTTTTCGGTTTGGATTGTTCGAGACTCTTTTTTTTTCTCTTTCTTTTTGTTTACAACCCGAATTCAACACTGAACAGTTTTTTTAGCGTTGAAGGGAATGAACTGTAAATACTATTTGGAAGTACATACATACACATCACGCCTGATTCTCTGTAGAGAGGTAGGCAGAGATCACGGATCCCCATTTGTCTCGATTCTGACAGATCATTTTCGCCTCGTTGACACTCACATCTTCTCATACACACTCGGCGGTTACAGGTACTCCTAACGTCACCCTTTTTCAATACAGCGTCTATCTAACTGTTATATGTCTTATTGGCTCGGCCCCTACCTAACCAACTTGCCGCTTCACTCATACATATTTCTTTTGTCAATCAGCTATCATTCATCCGCATAACATGTCCCAACCATCGAAGCATGCCCTTTTCAATCTTAGTCAGTAGATCTTCTTTCAAATCGCTTCTTTTAAAAAATATAGAGTTGAATGACTAAGATATTTGATATACTTGATCTGTTAACTTACAGTATACTTCCGCAGTTCAGTGTTTTGTCTAATTATCTCCTCTAATCGATAAGAGTACAAAAACAAATGCGTTTACGGTCATTAACCCTTGCGGGGTACACTTGGGTTATCATGGAGGTAGTAATTCTATCCTGTTCTGAGGTGTAAGCACGATGATGTGATGTATACAGCGGTATAATCCTTGTATAAAGGTTATATTGTTTTCTATGTAAAACTGTTACAAGTATTTTAAATCTGTGACCATATTTAGGTTCAGATAAAATCAAAAAATGGATTACACTTTTTAGTTTAGTTTAGCTTAGCTGAGCAGTCAAAGTTTAAGCCACATAAATATCTTATCAGAATTTCAAAATATAAGTACATTGAAAGCAATTAAAAATAGATTGAGTTCTAAAGTAAGCTATTGCAGGTCCACAAAAGATAATAAACCAAAAATATTTATAATAATAACGTTAATCTAAAAATATTTCCACCGTAAAATTAATAAATACCAAATTTACGTAAGTTAATTAAAATTTTTATTAAGGTTCGCTTCGGAGGCAACATTCTTAGAATTTCGAATATACCTTTATCATTTTTCCTGTTTCGCCTCCGTTATGTCAATAATATTTTATCTTCATTTTCGAAAGATGTTCTGCGTAATTCTAGAATTATTTAATAACAAGCATTCGAAATTGAGAGTCACTGTAGACCTTGTTCTAGTAAGGAGAATATAAAAGAGTTTCGTGCTATATTGGGAAAAAAAATGTGATAATGGACTTTTTAATGCCAAAAATAAGCACCAATGTCTAATGACTAGGACCAAATAAAATTTATGGTATGTATTTTACTATCCGTACCCGTATAGTCCGACAAAAGGTGATCAAAGAGATTATGTTATTAAAGTGCAAGACTTGTCCACTCCTAGTCATAAATGTATGTACGTAAATAAACTGTTTCGGCATGGGCAGGACCTCAAATATATAATATGTTCTCAATCATCTTTAGTGTTAGTATCGATGTTGGTTCGGTATTTATATAGAGCATTGGACACAGATTCTTGGCTCATTGCCCAGTATATTTCATTTAACCCTAATTTAAATTCTGAATCTATCAATTGGGAAATTGGTATTTATAAATGTTTATATCTTATACCTTTTCTATATAAGCCTAAACCTTTTTTATTATCATTGCCCTACCTCCATCACTTACAAGATTAGAAACTTGCATCTCGACATCTGGATACATGATAATCATAATAAATTAGTACACTATTAGACCATTTGTTCAATTTAAACTTGTATTAAGGGTACTAAGCAATGTTTACTTATTTAACAATTATAAACTTATTTATATATAATCAACAATCAGACTCTAAACCAAAAGAAAAGCTTCCTTAACTCTGCTTCCACCAGGAATCAACCCTGGAACCTCAGATTCAAGCGATCATCCAATCGCTCCACGGAGGTTGTCAAACGAAAATAAACTATATACTCGTTTATAAGTAAACCATAGAGAAACTGAAGTCTCTTCGTGCATAATAGATGTTAAGCCCATGCTCTATGAATGGAAAAGCATTTTCGCCAAGCAGTGATTTATGGTAGTTCGCAGAAGGCACATCTCCCGCCATTGTGAATTATACTTTGAAGCCACACATCTTTCAACGTCGACTTAGCCTTATAATCTTATTCTACAAACATATAAACACAGATACACAAGTGTAGAGGAGTGGATTGATTCAAGTAGATGAAGAACACTTATGGTTTCATTATGTTTAATTACTAGCACTACCTATGTATTACCTATTCGTAGAGCAGGTAGGTTTCCTGATAATGTTTTCCCACACAGTAGTATGCGACATGGCTTTGACTTTTATTATCTGACTCTGACTATCTGGTCAACACAGTGGCCATATAATATTATATAATATTATATGATATAACATAATTACTACCTTCGCAATAGCGGAGATGGACACCTCAACCTCTAACTACGAACGCGTTTGTATTGTAAGTATAATTGAAGTTTTGATGATTCATCATTACATTGAAAATGTAGTTTGGCATAAAAAAATTAAAAATTATCCTTACGAATGATGTATTTTGTTGAAATCTTTCGTTTTAAACTACATGAAAATCACCAATTGGTTAATAAACACTAAAACGTAAAACTTTATATTTAATTCAATACTGAGACCAAAACAAAATAGAAATTTTAATAAAAAAAGCACAAACAAAAGACAGCAATACGTTTCACGACTGTTTTATCTTTGGGAAACTCAGAAGATTGCGTGTCTATTGCCGATATTGCGAGGCAAGATGCAATAAATAAATATCCCATTAATCACACAAACCATAATCTAAGAAACTTACAAAAATTCAATAATTAAAATTGGAACGCGAATTGTGGAAAGTTTTCTTGATGTATTTATCCCGTATTAAGGGAGAGGAACTTTTTTAATTAAATTTCGTGAATGGCTTACGGCAGGTGTGAGGGACATTTCTAAATATTTGAAAAAGTTTCCCTTTAAAGAAAGAAAGAAAGAAAGAAAAAAGAAAAAAAAGAAAAATAGTTTATTCACTGCATACATTAGGACACAATACAAACATTACAACAATAAAATGGTAACCTTGATGCAGTGAAAAGGTGCTGCCTCAGTATACGATGCAGCTAGGCTGCATCACTGGTCCTCCGGCAGCACCCGATTCGGAATCTGTCACAAGCTATAAATAATAATCATACACAAAATAATATACTTATAATAAAACATCATAGCAATAACAGATATAATATAACTTGTACATAAAATTGATAATCTATAATTCATAAACATAATAAAACTGAGATCATCGCTTATAGGCATAACATAGACACTCGCATACATATTACACATATATATTATATTTAATATAGTTAGGGACAATAAGAACAAATACGTCATATAAACAGATACGTACATATTAATTCAAACAAGGTTACATATAAAATATATATATACACACACACACACACATATACACACATATACATATACACATACATATACATATATATATATATATATATACACACATACACATATATATATATATATACATACACACAATGATATACATATGGTATTTGCACCGACAAGGTAAGACAGGTAGGATTTAGGGTAAGGATTTCTGTTGCTCCAGCAGATAAGCCTTAAACCTACGGCAGAAGACTCCCCTAGAAGCAACGTCGCGGATAGGTGGCGGTATATCATTCCAGCACTTGGACGCAGCGAACTTGAAACACCCCCGAAACGCTGCTGAATGGTGCACTGGCAAAGCAGCCCTAACCTTAAAATGACGTGGGTTCGACGACCACTTGAATTTGCGGTACAAGTAAGAAGGGCTCTCCGACCGAATGACACCAAACAACAAGGCCGCGAAGTGCAGTCGCCTACGTGACTGCATGTTCAGCAAGTTCGCGTCGTTCAAGTACGGAGTGATACGGGATCGTCGAGGTACATGAAAACAAAAACGGGTGCATGCGTTTTGTACCCGCTGTATCAGCTTCCTAGTTCGACCAAGTATACAGCTACCATAAACAACATCACAGTAGTTAAGCCTCGACAGTATCAACGTTTCACTCAGACAGACACGCAAGTCTACGCTGAGATATTCGCGGATACTGTAGAGCACCCTTAAGCGGTAGAAGCAGTTCCCAACCATACTGAGGACGTGCTTCTCAAAACGAAGCTCCCCGTCCATCACCAAGCCCAGGTTCCTAACCTCCTCCACCGCCTCTATCACGTTGCCCCTGATAACTATATCATCGGTGGACAGGACATCCATCGTACCTCGAATTTGCGACCGACTTCCAAGAACTAAAACCTTAGATTTGGAAGGGTTAAGCGTAAGACAATTTCTATCAGACCAACACGCAATTCGCTCGAGCTCAGAATTAATGCTCCGTATGCACTCCGACATACCCGAAGGCTTGGCAGATGCATACAGTTGCAAATCATCAGCGTAGAGATGATATCGACTGCTTTCGATACTGCTAACAACATCCGCGCTATACAGTATAAAAAGCAGAGGACCCAAGATAGAACCCTGCGGCACTCCCCTCGTCAACACACGAGGTGAAGACCACTGAGCTCCACCGTCCATCCCCCGCAACCCAACGACTTGCGTTCGGTGAGATAAATAACTATCGAACCACTTCACAGCACCGGTAGAAAATCCATAATACGTCATCTTGGATAATAGCAAGGGTATGCTCAGACTATCGAAAGCTCTAGAAAAATCGAGTAACACCATTAGGGTGCTCATGCCATCGCCCTGGGCCTGCAGAACGTCGTCGACCACATTCGCCAAGGCGGTCGCAGTAGAGCGGCCCCTCCGGAATCCCGATTGATATTCGGGCAAAATACCGTTTTCTTCTAGATATTTCGTAAGCTGATCACTCACAACCCTCTCCACTATCTTTGACACACATGGAAGGATACTTATAGGACGAAGGTGGGATATATCAGTCGGGTTAGGTATTTTCGGCAACGGCAGGACCCTGGCAGCTTTCCAACTGGTCGGAAAGATACCAGTGCTGAGGCTCCTGTTCACAATCGCTGTCAATACGTCAATAGTCACTGGTAATGTCAATAATAGCATGTCAATGTCAATGTCGTCAACACCCTTGGCCCTCGTCTTAATCGCCGAGACAATCCTTGTCACCGTTTCAGCAGAAACCGGCTTCAGCGAGAAAGACGAAGAACCAAACCGGTGAAACTCATAATATGTCAAGTCACTAACAGCTACATCTGCATTTCCAGGTATGTTCAGGAAATGCTTGTTGATGTCGTCAGGATCGTCAAAAAATTGTGGCAAGTCAGTCCGGTCATTGTCTGTTAGAATTATATTTTTTAAGTGTTTCCACATTGTCTTTGAATTAGTCATGTCATTAATTGTTTTGTCAAAATATGCCTGTTTTTCAGAGCGTAGAGCCTGAACGACAAGTCGTTTCAGGTCCCTATAGTACTGCTTATGTGCCTCGATTCCAGTACGCTTAAAACGCTTGTAAGCATTGTCGCGTAGCCGCATCATAAGCAGCACAGTGCTCGTCAACCAAGGCTTAGGAGCATCCTTCACCAAAATACTCCTAACGGGGGCATGTTTGTCAAATAATCTTGTTATATTTTCAGTCAAAAGAGTTACTAAGTCATCAACGTTGTGATGAGTTGTCATAGTACTCCAGTCTATTTCGGTCAAGTCAGTGTTGAATTTGTCCAAGTCAATGTCCTTTAGCGGTCGGTATATAATGTGCCTTGGCACTGGTTTATTCCGCTTCAGGTCAAGCTCAGCCAGAACAAAGGCATGCCTGCCTAAGTCAGGGCTGTGCTGAACGTCCACAGACCGAACCAGTGCGTCAGTGATTATTAGGTCAATTGTGCTTTGTGAATGGTTAGTAAAGTGCGTCGGTTTCTGAACATGCTGAGTTAGTTTTAGAGTAGTCATAAAGTCAGTCAATGATTTGTGATTTCTGTCATGTATGTCATGAATATTAATATTCATATCACCTACTAAAAGAAGTTTGTCATAATTATTAAAAGATGTCACGGAATTAGTCAATGCGTCAAAAAATTCGTCAGCGTCATGCCAAGGCGGCCGGTAAGCCGTCCCAACCACGAGCCGGGTGCCACCAACTACGACGCGGAACCACATTTGTTCCACTGTAGGCGACATGGGGTGGGATACCAGGCACGCGCGCAAGCCACGCCGCAAGTAGAACCCAACGCCACCCCCGCGGGCACGCACGGAGTGCGGCCGCGGCACATGGCGCAGGCGATACCCGGGAATGGAGGGCGCGCGCCCCTCGTCGCCCCCCCGCAGCCACGTCTCGTTGATGGCCACCAACTCGCAGTCTGCACGAAGAACCACCGCCTCCAGCTCGTCATGGCCGGTCCCCAGCGAGCCCGCATTAAACAACCCAATCTTGAATCGCTTAATACGAGTCATGGAAACCGTGGAAGGAAATGTCTGCATATACCAACGATTTATAAAGATACTTAAACATAATATCACTACTTACATTACACAAATATATACATTGAAAACATATTTCATACATATACATATGAATATAATAATTGATATATATGACAATAAATATACTAAAGACATAAGCAGCGACACAGAGACCAAACCGCACCGAATCAAAAGCATCCATTACTAAACAATTTACATATGAAACAATAATTACAAAGGACTTCACAAACATATATACAAAAATACAATTCAAACGGGAAGAGGGCCAAAAACCCTCTCCACGTCTTCCTCTTCCCGGATGCGATGAACCGGGGCTCCGTCCGCCTTGCGCGCCAGCACTCGTCCGTCACGGGTCCACACGAAGCGCCAGCCGCACGCCTTGGCCCGCTCGCGCGCCTGCCCGAACAGCTGCCGGTTGAGGCGGGTGAGCCGCTCGTTCAAGTAGAACCTGCGTGGCTCACCCGGCAGGCCCATATCCGCGGTGGTCGCTCCACGGCGCACGCGGGCCGCGCGGATCAGCTCGTCGCGGGTCGACCGCCGCGCAAGCCGGACTAATATGGGGCGCGGTCGACGATCAGGTTCACCAGCAGCCCCAGCGGCATCGCGCAGCGGCCCCATCCGCACGGCGCTGACCACGTCCCGCTCGTCCAGCGCCACGCCCAACTTCACGGCCACCAGCGCCGCCAAGTGCGAGGGGTTTTCTCCCGGCACCTCCGGCACGCAGCTGACCTGGACATCATTTGCCAGCAGGTCTTGGTCCCTCTCCGCCAGCTGATGCTTGAGCTCCTGAATAGCCCGCTCCAGCGACTTTGTAGCAGCCACCACGACGGCGTCGCCCAGCGCAGCACCCTCAGTCGTCCTCTCCTCCAGGGCTACGAGACGGCGCTCGAGGTCGCTCACCTTATCATTGACGAGCGCGACCTCTCGCCTCATCTCTCGGCGGAACTCCTGCAGCTCGTCCCGCAGTCCCACTCGCAGATCCGTTATTGCCGCAACCATCTCCTTCCGAAGCAGCTGCATTTGGGACACCATGTCCCCAGCCTGCCGGACCAGCGGGGATGGTGGTCGGCTTATGTCACTGTCGGATTCTTGGACTGTCTGCACCTCGCGCACGGGAGTATTTTGATTATCCACCCGAGGCCGTACTCGGGCACACTCCGGGCAGGTCCATTGGCTGCGGGCTGCCTTTGATTGTCTTTTGTAGACGCTCAAAGACATCCCCAAGCACTTATAGTGGTAGCTACCACTACAGGCGCCGCACTCCATCACTTCCGAGGCAGACACAACTTTATTGCAAGTCAAGCAGTTCATTTTTAAAATTAACAAAAAAAAGAATAAAATAAAACAATAAGATTAATAATAATAAAAAAAAAATTAAAACTATGAAAATACGAAAAAAAAAAGAAATTAAAATGAAATTGTACTTGAAAGAATGAATATTATGTTAGACCACTGTGAGTTTCGAACCACCTTTACTTAGACTGTTTGCTCTCACTGTTCCCAACTGAGCCACTGTTTCATATATTTTGACAGCGAAATATTATACTACTTAGTATGTGATTTGTAATTTTTGATAACTACCCACAATTTCATATGTGTGTGAGCACGATATATATCTCTTCTGTTTAGCACTAAAATCCTTTTAAGAACACTAATACTACTATGATAAACACAATACACTACATATACACTCAACTCTGATGTTTAGAAAGGATACTGGACGCTTAAACACAACTTTTTGAAATTAAATTTGCGTACGCAACTAAAAGCTTGACCACTCGGTTTGACACTTGTGACAGAACTCCTTTACGTGTCACACTGTCTTTATTTCAGTTACTTTATGCTTATTTGTTGAAATTGCTTTTTTATTCTTAGAATATTCTTGTCACATAGAACACTTAAAAACTTAGGAACTTGGAGAGGTATAACTATAATTTTATAATATGACTTTGCTGGTATTTATTACATATCGCTAATCGTGAGGTCCCGGGTTCGATTCCCGATGGAGACAGAGTTAAGAACTTCGCTTTTCTTCTGCTTTCTAGTCTGGTCGTTGAGTTTATATGCTATATATGTATTTATCTATATATAAGACGTATAAATTTCTTAAATATACGTTGACACAAGTCTTAAATGTACTTACTAAAGGGCTAGTTCAATTGGTGTAATATTATGTCCAAATAATATTATTAAATAGAACATTGTTGATACTGTAGTACCCCTATATTACCAAAAAATTCTCATTGGTTACTAAATAGTACTTGTTCAGGTATACTGGGTGTATCTAGGTCTTAATCACCTCAAAAATACACCACGCTACCTTTACTCCAGCGCCAAATTTATCCAAAACACAATAATAAAGATCCATGCTTTATTCACTCCAACAACATTAATTTCGAACTCAGCTAATATTCTCTTCGGGGTTAATTTCAGCAAATCTAATTTAACTTTATGAAAAAAGGGGTCATATCATTAAGATTGGGGCTGGCTGAGCCTTTTTAAGGTAGAACGTAAAATAAGCGTAATATGGGACCGGTAAATAAGGCTTAAGCCCGAATTACGTTATAAATATATTCAACATTTTCGGAGGTGGTAACGAGAGATTAATATTTACTTTGTTTTGTAATGATTTTTGTTCCTGAAATGATTTTTAAGGCTTCACTCATTAAGAAAGTTCTTTTTATTATTTTTCTTGTGAATATTTTAACCTAACGCATTCATTTATCTATTTGATCATCTCTTTTATGATTATCAGGGTTAAGAAGCACGTTATAGTAACCAATGCCTAGTCTTTTATTAGCACTGTAATTTGAAATTATCCTAGTACTAATCTTAAAGTGCAAAATTTGATATTACCCTAGTGCATATGTTAAAATATAGAAGGGCCGCTAGTACCATTTTAGTTAACTTCGAAACTCAGACGTCACGAGTATATAAAAAAATAAAATGTACCTAACCTTTAATAAAAGTATAAATTTTTTTACTAAAATTAAATAGTTAACGAGTCTAACAAGAATTCCAGTCCTTGTAAGAATTAAACTTACAAAGGGTATATATTAATATGAATATAGTTGAGTTAGTGAAGAAAATGTGATTTATTTATTTTTATGTTTTAAATAGGGTAAGTGAGACATGAGATAAGAGTTATAATCTTGGAATTTTGTCTTCGTTTTTCTAACTTAACAAATGCATTATTTATCTAGTTTATTTTGCAGCTTTGTTTGAGAGACACGAGAAAAAGTTTTCTTTATATTATTTGAAATATATAAACGTCGTTTATTAGTATTGTGTCTAATAAATCAAAGAAAAAAAAATGCTATTCTACACGATTTGTTTTGAGAGTAAAAAGTAAGTCTAAAATATAATAACATAATAAGAACGCAATAAAATCATATTGGCCTAAACAAACATGCTTTTACATCGTTACACCATTGATTATCACATACGACAATCCATCCATATATTAAAGCAAACGTGCAACGAATATGCACGCTACAGAAAAGTAGTGCCCAGTAAATGTAGTGTGGAAATTGCCATGGCCGATTTAGAGATTGTCCCCATGCAATCTATTCTTATCGATCAAAACTCACATTTACACTCGGTCTGCACTACAAATCATTCATAATGTGAAACGTTATTTACCGTACGAGGTGGATTTTTATTAGCTGGCTTGGGTTCTAAAAAGAATGCTAACTAGCTACCGTTCTTCGCGGCACGTTGTAGATTCATAAACTGAGGATATATGGAAACTATTGGGCTATATAATAGCAACCTGTCACCAATATTCCATATGTCATGGAAAGCCTAATTAATATACATGCTAACAAGTGACTAAGAAGATGTTTTCATGTCTCCAAGATTCTATCCTACCTGAAAAAAATTAATGAACGAATGTATTATGTAACTATAAAATAAGACATGTGACAGTCAGATAGACGGCATATTGAAGGATTAAAAGGGTGACGTTAGAAATACCTGTAACAACCGTGTGCATCTGGATTGAGGGCCCATTTTTCAAATATTGGACAATCGAAATGAAACTCACAGGGCATTTAGTAAAGAATTAGTAAAAACTATAGCATCTATTCTTAAATTTCTTAAACTTGAAACAAAAAAGTTATTGTCAAAAAACTGTGGCCCTCAATCCAGATGCCAGCATTTTCTAGATCTCGGAAAGTACGAATCCTGGGATAATGCTGTTTATTCGAGGATTTAGTAAAGAATTTCTTAAATAAATTAAGAAAATCTCAAATCTCAAAAATGCGTTAAATATAGGTTTAGGGCGATTTTGCTATGGCCCTCAGTTCAGAGCTCGCTGACTTTTGGAATCATCAAAAAATGAACATTTCTATACAAAAAGACTAATGTAACTTATATTATCTTGAAGCTCCATGGCTCAATGAATTAGTAATGAAGAAATAACGATACAAAAGCGAATAGTTTAAGAGAAAATGAAATTTGAATTTTCATCTGACGTACAAACTGAGAGCCCTAAACTTTCGACGATATTGACTAAACTAAGCCATCTACACTAGCGTACATAAGGATGACTAATTTTACTAATTTTTTACTAAATCCGTGCAATATTTACATGCCTCTAAATATCACACTTTAAGAGGAAAATGATTTTGATTATTTATATAGGAGAAAATTCTGTAGGGTGACTATGTTATGTGTAAATATAAAAACAGTATTCGACGTCCCGAACCAAATAAAAAGATACATATGAACCAAAGTAGCTAGGATTGGAGGTTAAATTGCCTACGCAAAGTCATCTAACACTTATCTATGGTGGAGATAGTGATCAGTCCGTTTGAAAGTAGAATCAGTGTGTCAATCGTCTATTTATTCATGTATCCTTTGAAAGTCAATGTGAAAACTTGAAATATTGTGTTCTGTAATGTGTCAATTACAACCCTAATATTTATGTATGCTAAAAATTGACCTATGAAATATTATCGTGTCTTTGAGGGTATGTACGAGGTATATGACGAATATGTTACGGCTTTATTTGTTGCGTAAAAATAAATAGAAATGTTTTTTAATGAAATATAAACATAGATTATTAGCACTTTATTGACAATCACCACATTCAAAGATATTAGCTACAATACAACACACTATCTGCAACGCCGCAGAAACCGGAATCACCAAATAAATTAAAATCAAACTATATAAAAGTATACAGACAGAACAAACACTTTCGTGACTATAATCTTTGCAGGGTTTTCAGGTTCGAGTTATCATCTTTACAATTGCGGAGCACAAGTTATCCCATCACAATACAACACAAACAATCAAATAGAAAATTTAATTTCCATAATAGTACATGTTCCAGGCTTTGAAATTCGTACTCATTGATACAGAATCAATCCATCAATGAATGAGCTACGTCGAATTTACAGAAAGGTTGAAATATAAAATACCATATTAAAAAATAAAATTTCTTGTAACTAGTCTGAAGTAATAAAAACAATAATTATTTACAAATTCTATGGCCTGATATTCACACAATATCACCCAATGAATAAATGAAAAAAAAAGATATTCACACAATGCAGCGTCAATTTCCAATTGGTTAAAACAGTGGGTAAATAGTGTAGGTTCTATTGGTTATAAAGAAATGTGAGGTTTACGATGTTGTAGGTTATTATGAATGTTAAGTATTTGTTATTTTCTATAATTGTACAACTGTTTGTTTTCCTAAATGAATAAAAAATAAAGATTATTCTTCAAAATTGGAATCTGCTAAAAGGTATGATATAGTGTGAATATAAATAGGTTGTTCTCTGCTATTTTCAAATTTTAGCAATAAATCGTCATAACAGATCATGCAGCCCTTTACAAAACCATGTCCCTTGTAATGGCCAAGATAATTCCCTGGGACAAATTCAGTAGCACCTAATAATTTAAAACATTTTCCTTTTACATTGATTGTCTCCGGTATATCCTTGATATAAATTTTATCTGTGCCGTTCAAATCAAAGGAGATTACATTAGAGATTTCGTAATTTAAATTTGCTTGACTTTGACATGACACACAGGTGCTAACTTCATCCCCAATACAGAGTGCATCTTCTAGACAGGAAATATAATACTTTCAAACGGACTGATCACTATCTCCACCATAGATAAGTGTTTGATGACTTTGCGTAGGCAATTTAACCTCCAATCCTAGCTACTTTGGTTCATATGTATCTTTTTATTTGGTTCGGGACGTCGAATACTGTTTTTATATTTACACATAACATAGTCACCCTACAGAATTTTCTCCTATATAAATAATCAAAATCATTTTCCTCTTAAAGTGTGATATTTAGAGGCATGTAAATATTGCACGGATTTAGTAAAAAATTAGTAAAATTAGTCATGCTTATGTACGCTAGTGGTATGTACGTTATGGCTTAGTTTAGTCAATATCGTCGAAAGTTTAGGGCTCTCAGTTTGTACGTCAGATGAAAATTCAAATTTCATTTTCTCTTAAACTATTCGCTTTTGTATCGTTATTTCTTCATTACTAATTCATTGAGCCATGGAGCTTCAAGATAATATAAGTTACATTAGTCTTTTTGTATAGAAATGTTCATTTTTTGATGATTCCAAAAGTCAGCGAGCTCTGAACTGAGGGCCATAGCAAAATCGCCCTAAACCTATATTTAACGCATTTTTGAGATTTGAGATTTTCTTAATTTATTTAAGAAATTCTTTACTAAATCCTCGAATAAACAGCATTATCCCAGGATTCGTACTTTCCGAGATCTAGAAAATGCTGGCATCTGGATTGAGGGCCACAGTTTTTTGACAATAACTTTTTTGTTTCAAGTTTAAGAAATTTAAGAATAGATGCTATAGTTTTTACTAATTCTTTACTAAATGCCCTGTGAGTTTCATTTCGATTGTCCAATATTTGAAAAATGGGCCCTCAATCTAGATGCACACGTAACAACCGAGTGTGTAAGAGAAGGTGTATGAGTGCCAATGTAGCGAAAGTGGTCTGTCAGGATCGGGACAAATAAGGATCCGTGATCTCTACCTACCCCTCTACAGGAAATCAGGCGTAATATGTATGGTTGTACGTGTGTATGATATGTATGGCGTCTCTCTATGGCGACCTACTGTTTATTTTATGAACTGTGGCTGTAGTATAAAACATGAAAGAGCAATAAATTTAATGGGTTTAATCGTTTCTGCTTAATGGTTTTAACTAGTCTTTACAACTAGTAATTAGTGCAACATGCCCTATAAACATAAACATAACATACGCTTCCCAACTTGTGTACACATTCTCTTTTTTACTGTGGCGGGGTAGTCAAAGGCTTGAGTGCCCATCTCCAAAATTTCGAAGGTATGTTAGGTATGAGTCACTCTAAGCCGTATCGCCGTATATAGGCATTGGCTATTACCTACCTAGGAAACCTAAGAATTGGCTATTACCACATAGGAAAACTGCCTATGTTGTGATGTTTTTCCTCACCGTTCGCGACTGTAAGTAATATACATAAATTGGAAAACACGTTTTAAATTTCATTCATTGGTCCAAAGCCGGGATTCGAACCTAGGATCTTTTTCATAAGAAGTCAGAGGTCTTACCTACTGGACTACAGCCTTACGAAGCAGTGGATTTTCACAGCATTGAGTAGCTATAAGCCTTATTTGGAACCTATCTATTCCTAACAACGAGTGATAAGTGCTTGTGAATGGCGACATGGCTTACCACCTGTCACATTGAGCATTGACTATATGATTAACACTCGAATTTTGAGATGGCCTTAGAATTATTTATTCTGCAATGATGGAAATGGACACATGAAACTCTTTTTATCCTGAACGGATAAAAGGCCGTGAATGTTATTCCAAACATAGATCTTTGTATAATTAAAATAATGATCGTTAATTTCACGACCAATAAATATATTATGTTTATAATATTAATACTTAATTCGTAGTACAACACACTTTTAAACACGCATATATAGTCAGATAGATACCATTTTGAAAAAAGGCTAACTTTAGAGGTACCTATAACCACCGAGTGTATATAAGTACGTGTGTGTCAATGAAGCGAAAGTGTTTGTCATGATCCGGAAAGATGGAGATCCGTGATATCTGCCTACCCTTCTACAGGGAATCAAGTATGTATGTAACACACTCAAAAACCTATTTTTATATTCATCATACAAATTCGTTACAAAACTGTACTACGACAAACCTTTGTAGGCTCTGAATTTAAATCATGCTTTAATACTACGAGCTTCTTTGCTACGGAAATCCCTTTTATGCTACAGAACATGGGACAAGTTCAAATAATCCCTTACTACGGAGAAAACTTATCCCTGCATGCATATTAACCGAATGACAGGTTTCCTTTGCATCTTTATATTTTACTTAAGGCTTTACGACAGGATAAACGAGTCGTTGAGCTTATACTTAGCTTGTACGTAGCTAAATGACAATCCATTTGGTGTGTTAAGTTGAGTCATTTTGTAACATGGTTCTAAAAAAGTTACTTTAAAATCTGGTGAATAAATCAGAAAAAAATTGTGATAAAACAGATCAATATGTCATAAGTTTTAATTTTTTTACTTAATTCATTTAATAGGGTTTATAATGTTAACATTTGAACTGTATAAATCACTTTATTAGAGTTTATATATACATGAATATTAGGGGTTTGATGTTATAGGGACCATTGGTGACAGGTTACTAGCCTATCGCTCAATAGATTCCATTGACCCCGAGTCCCTTAGTCGCCGCTTACGACATGCTGGGATGAACGGCAGCTCGTTGGCATGCTTTTAACGCCCCAGTCGGATGCGGAACATTATCAATATAATAAATACTATGACATAATTATCAGTCCATATCCATATGATATCATACTAACTATAACAGTTACTTTTTGAAACATGACGACAAAGGCTAAAAGACATGGAATCAATAAGCCATCAACAAGTCTGTAACTGATAAAACTGACACTAATATTTTTCATATAACTAGTAAAAAATATAATAGAACAGAAAGGCATGTATTGTTCCTACAAGGTTAATGTTCAAGAGAGATTTGTAGGGATCGTTCAAGGTGGCGATCGATAGTATCTGATTGTAGGAACGAGAATAAATGAAAGTTTGTATAATTATACATACATACTTTCATATAAGTATGAAGAATATTTTTAGTCTTGAGCATACAACATTAATAACAACTATTATTAAAACCATTTAACCTAAACGTATTTATACGCCAAACATCAATGGTATTACTAACAAAATTAGACAAATAGTGTCTCATTAGAATTAATATTGTTATGATTTGATTCATTACAGCTCTCGTTAGTGGAATCAGATTATTCAATGCATGGAATAATAATTCGTGCTAAGCTTATCATTAACCATCCAGGTAATAAGATAATGTTGTTACATAATGTGCATGAATTTATGTTGTAATGAAAATTAATGTGCTAGTTCCTTGTCAGATTACATTACATTAAATTTATAATTATATATTCTTAAGAATTAAAAATAAATCTACGAGTAATTAAGCTATCGGCATTTCGTAAAGGAAAACCTGTAGAGAAAAAATGCCAAGAAAATCAGCAGACAATATTTCTTATGTTAATTTAATTTTCTCAATACCACGTTTTAGTGTATTATCTACAAATTATAATTACTCTCTTATTTAGCTAAATATTTGATATTACAGGTATTCGTAAAGGGTTGTTTAATCGATAATAATCAAATTCCTTAACGTTTAGTCGCCACTTACAAAATTAATTAGCAGCTGTTTACATGAAATTCAAGTTCCAAGATGATACGTACTTCACTAACTTAAGTATTGAGGTTGCCATGGTTTTAATATGGATTATTACAGAGTGGGTTACTCTTTAGATTGATTATTATTTCTAATAAAGTTTTAGGTTTGGTTTGGTTTTAAATATAAAATTAGGTGCTTGCATATTTACAAATGTTTTTATACTTATGGATCTTTATTTTTTCTACGAAACGCGTCGAATACTACGGTGAGGGAAAAATATCGCGAGGAAACCTACCTGTTCCCCGAACAGGTAATCACCTGTCACATTGAGTACTGACTATCTGGTCAACACGTGGGTTCGAGGCGTCCAAAGAATTACTACCATCGCAATTGTGGGGATGGAAACCTGAATCTCTGACTACCCCGCAAGGATTAATGGTCGTGAACGCGTTTTTTTTGTTTTTTGTTTTTGTAAGATAAGGGTATGGAAAGCAAGGCTTCGAAGATCATAACTAATCACCGAATAAATAATTATACTACATATTTCAGGATTACTTATACTTAGTATACTCGTATATACGTATATGTTATAGTCAATGTGTATAACAGTGATTTTATACCATGCATAGGCAATTTATACAATGTCCGGGACGATTAAAAAATGTATGAAATAAAGTACATTTATTAAACTATTTTATACTTCGCCTTTACACTCACGCATTGTATACAAACATTCACGTCTCTACATCTCCAACGGGATGGACAGAGTCTATTCACCGCCATCTGGCACAATCCTGACAAATCTCCCTTGCTTCGCTAACACCTATTAACCTTCTCATACATGTTCTTCTATTTTTCACACTGCGTACACCCGCCTTGAGAAGAATGTCTGCAATTTGGTCTGTATAAGTTCTACGTGGCCTACCTCGTCCAACTCTACCTTACACTTTGGCTCTATACATTCCTTTCGTAACTCCTTTCACCCATCTGCTCCATGTGCTCAAAACTTTTCAACATAACTTTATTTATATTTCGAAATAAGTATTGTAGACAATGCATGCCTATACCAGTACATAATATTACATATATTATATATATTAAATACTATGAGCATGTGACATTTGCATAAAAAGGTTAAACGTTGCAATTACTACTCTCTAGCTGTCTCACTAAGTCCTTGATGCATGTATACATGTAGCCTTTAAAATTCGTAGTACAAAAATGTGCTAGTAGTATTACGAAACCGTCGGCTCGTACTACGATGCAAATTGGACCGGCACTGACGTTTCTTTGAGGGATGTTTCGCCTTACCTGGACTAAATTCAATCTCTTTGAGGCTCCTCAAGTGCCTTAAGGCTTCGACGCAAATAAACACACTTGTGCACATACAAATGTGACTGCAACCTTCATAGGTATAATACGTACACACACATTACGCCCGTTTACCTGTAGAGTGGTAGGCAGAGATCACGAATCCCCATCTTGTAAAACTTCTATCACTTTATTGACTCACTTACACCTCCTCATACTCTCTCGGCGGTAATAATTACTTCTGACGTCACACTTTTTCAATATGTCGTTGCTATATTATAACAAAGGATATGTATTAATAAGGCATTTCATTCGGATGGTTTAAATTTTTAACATTTACGTTTAAGTCATTTATCCCAATGTGGTTAAATAAATTTTAAGAGTTTATTACAATCAGAGTACCAATAGCATTTGTATTTTGTTTTTATTTCCTTTTCATAAGAAAACGGAACTTTCTTTAATTTATATGAAAGAACGATAGCTTTTTTCACTAGAATAGCAGACACAATTTGTTAAACCGTGTCTGGATACATACAATATTATTTTCCACATACTAATAACATACAGTCACACTTATAAACAATATATTCTTCAATATATGTATTTTCCGTACTACAACACAAAACAGTTTTCGGGCCGCAAAAATTCAGCAATAAAAACATGATGGTTTCGTAATGGTCGTACATTTTCCGCCAAGAGATAATATGGAGCTGCCAAACTCTTTTTGTTCCAACGAATAAAACAAAAGGGAATCAGGGTGGTGAACACGTGTATGTGGCTTAAAATTTGAGCTAGTTATGATGTTAAGAGAATAATGTAATTAAAAGAATATAAGGCTGCGCTTTTATTATTTTTTGACTACCTCCGTGACGTAATTGGTTAAATACCTGAGGTCCCGGATTTGATTCTCGGTGGAGACAAGGTTAAGAACTACGCTTTTCTTCTGCTTTCCAGTCTGGTTGTTGATCATACTCGTATTTGCCATATATTTATTTATCTATGTACGTATAATATTTGTATATTTCTTAAATATACGTTGAGTACCCTAAACACAAATCTTAAATGAACTTACCAAGAAGCTAGTTCAATTGGTGCAATAGTGTATTAAATATTATTATTATTTAACGTTACCTTTTTTCAATGTGGCATCTATCTGACCCTTGCAAAACCGCCCTACGTTTTGTCAATCTACTTTAATTCATCCGCATAGCACGTCAAAACCATCGAAGCCCGCCCTTACAACCTTAGTCACTACATCTTCTTTCAAACTGCAACCTTTTCTTATAACCTCCAAGTATGTATGTATGAGGTTTATTCGTGTCAATGAAGCGAAAGTGTTTTATCACAATATATGATAAACCACTTTCGCATTTATTTAAGTTATTTAATTGATAACTTAAATACACTAGTTTGTTTCATTGCATAGTAGATGCAGATTTAATCACATAATATTTATATCTTCGGGGAACGTCATAGTCTTGCTCTACCTCATTTAACCTTTTTCAAACCTTTGGAACTAACTGACCTTCTTCTCGTACTTGCTTGTACACTGTTTAATGTAAAATAATAAAATGATAATTATTATTCTTAAGACACATGAGGCCGGCCCAATAAGACATATGACAGTCAGATAGACGCTATATTATGAAAAAGTGACGTTAGGAGTATCTATAACCGCCGAGTGTGTATGAGGAGGTGTATGAGTGTCAATGAAGCGAATGTGGTCTCTCAGGATCGGGACAAATGAGGATCCGTGATCTCTGCCTACCCCTCCACAGGGAATCAGGCGTGATGTGTATGTACGTATGTAATAAACTTACTGAATATTATACTCCCAGCATATGCACTCCGAACACACTTTGTCTGAACGCGTCGTATATCATCTAGTAGAATATGACCTTTTAAATAAAGAACATGAACTTTACCGTATAAATATGTCCTAAACAGCTTGTGCTTTTATTTTATAGAATTATTATGTTACGAGATGCCAGGATGTGTTCAATAGGGTCAATGGTACTTAAGTATAGATAAAACTAAGAAACTATAGTTAAGGCTAGTTTTCATTAGTATTTTTACAGTTACTAAGTATCTACGGTTTTCAGAGCTATTTGTATTAACAGTAATATTGATAATCCTAACTAAATTTTTCTTAAATCCTCAACATCAGGTTAATAGCTAAAACAGGTACTAAATTATATTATTTTAATTATTAGTCGATTCTGTTTAACAAAAACTTGTTAATTTGCATTAATTTCACGACATACATATATTCACACCTTCTCCCCAAAAGGGATAGACAGAGACTATCGGTCGTCACCTTAAACGATCCTGACAAACCTCTTACTTCACTCACACCCATTAACCTCACACATACTCTTCTGTTCTTCACACTACGTAAACCCGTCTTGAAAAGGATGTGTCCAAATTAATACTTTACATCACAATAATTTCACTTCACTTTCTCAAAACCAAAAGGGGCCTATTCCCTTAACACTAAAGCTTCACCGACATGACTGTATGACTTTTCGTCCATTATACATCGCGTGACAGCCTCGTTCGACTCAATATTGCAAGTTTCCACGGAAGTGCATATCGCTGTAAAGTTTTCATGCATGAAATTGCGCCAATAAACACTGCCATATTGATTTACTTATAAGGCTATGTATGAAGCGGGTACGACTAGGCTTTTCAGAGTTATGGACTCATATTCGTAGGCGGTGTATGTTGATTGTTATTGGGGCTTGTGATGTACCTGGATTTTTACAATGCCTTCAGATAATACCAGTTGAAAAGGGTGATGTTTAAAAGTACGTAACCACCAAGTGTGTATGAGGAAGCGTATGGCTGTCAACATAGCAAAACTATTAGGCAGGATCAAGACAAATGGGGTTCCGCGATCTCTGCCATATCGTCTGTAGGGCAACATATTTAACATTTAGACGACACGTATATTCTAAAGAGTTTATATCGATTAATAACTTCGAAATAGCGTTGGTTACAAACAAAAAAACAAAAATACCTGATTATTTCAGAATAATAAGAAAAACCTTTCAGCATCACACCTACTTGTTTTGTTGAAATTGTACATGCGGCCTAATTAACTAATTACCTTCAATGATAACTTGTGAAACAACCTGATAATTCATTATATTTTACTGCTTAATTTCCTAAGTTTGTTAGGCAACAACAATTACAAGTATTTACGACCTGAATCCAAGCAAATTAGAGTTGAACCGGTTACTTGATGTTTTAGCTTGCAGTAAGAAATACCATAATATAGCGGCTGTAGCTTAGTGGTGAGAGCTTCGATTTCTTATTAGAGGTCCTAGGTTAGAATCCCAGCTTTGGCATGTACTGCATGAAAAAAAGGTATTTTTATTTACAAACATAATTTACAGTCGCTAAAGGCGAGGCATAACACTGTGAGGAAACCTGCCTATCTTTGGCTATAGGTAATAGCCATTACCTGTATATGGCTATACGATTCTTTATCTATCACGTTGGGTGAGGTCTATTTTTTCCTATTTTCTATCTTGCCTTGCTATAAGAGATGACAGTGTCATGTAAGTTTAATATAAGATTTTTGTAACTTAAATATAACCAGCTTCTACTGACACCAGTAATTATGATAGTCTACAGTTTATGCTACATAATTATATCTAACCTTCATCAAATCCATTATTGTGAATCCACCATACAAAAGTAAGTTTTAATTAATATTTTGCTCTTATATGACATGAGTTCCTAATTACAGAAAAGTCCTAAGAACTTACCACCTGATAAACTATACAAAATTCAATTGCTGTTTAATGTATATGACGAACTAATTTCAGACTTTATCTTGTTACATCACCAATACAGTTTCCATCATTTGTGGTACCAAATAACAGTCTTAATCCGAGCACATAAGTAATCATGCTATCACACTAATCTCCTTATCACCGCCCGCATTCAAGGATTAGGTTCGAGAAGGCTGTTTCTAGGTCTAGAATCAACCTAAGTAGCCATAAAAGGTTACAGTAAATTGTTCTTGGTCTTGGCATATTTGGGAGTTGGAAAAGGAAGGATTTATTCATTGGCTAATACATATTATACAAACATACATACAAATCACGCCTGATTACCTGTAGAGGGGAAGGCAGAGATCACGGATTCCCATTTCTCCCGATCCTGACAGATCACTTTCGCTTCACTGACATTAATACATCTTCTCATACATTCTCGGCGGTTATAGGTTTTCCAAACGTCACAATTTTTTAATATAGCGTCTATCTGAGTCTCATATGTCTTATTGGGCCGGCCATAATAATATAATGTTTTCTGACTGTCATTGTGTCTTATTATTACATATTATACTAAAAAAGAAAATATATTTTTGCTATTTAATTTTTACTGATATTGCTTCATGTGGTACATAGTGGTACAAGTACAAGTAGTAGTACAAGTCACTAAAATTCATAAACAAGATTTAATTAATGAATATAAACAAATATACACGATGTGTCCAAATATTTCTAACATAACTCTATGCATATGAATCGAAAGTGGTATGTCAGGATTGGGACAGATGAGGATCAGTGATATCTGCCTACCCCTCTACAGGTAATCAGCTGTGATGTGTTTGTATGATACTTTTATTCAGATTTATGCTTTTCGGTTCATAATAACTTTTAATATGTCTACTACTGTATTACTAATTTCCATTTATCTATATACCTAAGTTCTCTTCCTACATGGAATCTCTTGGGTGATGAGACGCAATCATACATTCATCGTAAACTAAAACGTGTTCACGACCATTAACCCTCGCGAGGTAGTCAGAGGTTCAGGTGTCCATCTCTGCAATCCTGGAAGGTATTCTAAGGCCACATTGAACCCACGTGTTGACCAGATAGTCAGTACTCAATGTGACAGGTGGTAAGCCATGTCACCATTTACAAGCACTAACTCGCTATGTCTTACCCTATAGGAAACATATGTGTAAGTATATTTGACGACCTCCGCGGCGCGATCGGCTAGCCGCCAGAACGCTAATCGTGAGGTCCCGGGTTCGATTCCCGTTGGAGGCAGAGTTAAGAACTACTCTTTTCTACTGCTTTCCAGTCTAGTCGTTGATTATATATGCTATATATGTATTTATCTATGTATGATATGTAAAAATATCTTAAATTTACGTTGACTAGTACCCTTAACACAAGTCTTAAATGAACTTACCAAGGGGCTAGTTCAATTGGTGTTATAATGTCCAAATATTATTATTATATTTAAATATGTTTTTTCAAAGCCTTTCCCAAGTATGGACAATAGCGTATCTTTATTCGGTACCAGGCGCGGATGAGTGCGTGAGAGGTTGTCCCGAGTGTCGGAGGGTGCTTCAAGGGTCAATTTGGCAATACAAATATCTTGAGAGCGTCAACCGGCACTTATGCTTTGATGGGGTTGGGTTTGCCTATACGTTTATATAGAATGGGGAAAATGTTAGGCAGTTTGACTTTTACTTAGCGATATGGAATATTCAAAGTAATTGAGTGATGATCTGATACAAAGGTTGACTGACTGTTTGATGAAAACTAGGCTTTTACGTAGCATTCATGCATATACATTCTCAGGCAATTATCCCTTTCTTAGTATGAATATAAAGGTGTGATATAAGAAACATTAGTGACAGGTTTCGACTAATCGATTCTACTGACCCTTGCTTGTAAATCGCCCAATAGATTGAATTGACCTATAATCCCTTAATTGCTTTTAACGACATGCCGGGAAGAACGGTAGCTAATTAGCATTGTTTTAAGTCCTAGACTAGGACAAATAGTACTAGGTTAATGGGGCCTACTCAGACTGGTTCAGTATCCGAAAGGGTGTGAGGCAGGGCTGTGTAGCTTCGCCGTGGCTGTTCAATCTGTTCATGGATAGTTGCTTGACTGATTTGAAAGAAAGTGACAGAGGATTGCGTATGGGCGAGTTGATCATTAAATGCCTCTTGTACGCTGACGATCAGGTTCTTCTTGCATCATCGGCGTGTGAGTTGCAGGAGATGGTCACTTGCATGAATGAGTCCCTTAAGAGGAAAGGAATGAAAATTAATGTAAATAAAACGAAAGTTATGGTCATGGAGGGACTTAGCAAGACAGAGTGCAAGATTGACATAGATAATGAAAGAGTCGAACAAGTGAATGATTTTGTGTATCTGGGAACACTTTTTACTAGTAACGGAAAATGTGAGGGAGATATTGAACGTAGAGTGTGTGCAGGTAATAAGATTAATGGGGCTATGTATAGTGTTATGGGTAGCCAATTGATTTCTCAATCATCACGTATGGCTATTCATAGGGCTGTGCTGGTTCCAACATTGACTTATGGTAGTGAAAGTTGGGTATGGCAAAAGAAGCATGAAAGTAGAATCAATGCCGTCGAAATGCGGTCACTGAGAAGCATGTTAGGAGTAACATTGAATGATAGAATTAAAAATAGTGTGATAAGGGAAGGTTGCGGTTTGAAAGAAGATGTAGTGACTAAGATTGATAAGAGCATGCTTCGATGGTTTGGACATGTTATGCGGATGAATGATAGCAGATTGACAAAAGGAATATATATGAGTGAAGTGGAAGGGCGGTTACGTAGGGGCCGGCCTAATAAGACATATAACAGTCAGATAGACGCTATATTGAAAAAAAGGTAACGTTAGGAGTACCTATAACCGCCGAGAGTGTATGAGAGGATGTATGAATGTCAATGAAGCGAAAGTGGTCTGTCAGGATCGAGACAAATGGGGATCCGTGATCTCTGCCTACCCCTCTACAGGGAATCAGGCGTGATGTGTATGTATGTATGTACTAGGACAAAATACTGATAATAAAAAGAGCTTTAAAACAAGTAAAACTAAGTAGGTATGCGCGTATATTCTATACAACGTTGTAATAATATTATTTAGGACACTATTACACCAATTGAACTAGCCCCTTGATGTTCATATAAGACTTGTATTAAGGTTACTAGTCAACGTATATTTAAGAAACATAATCATATTATATACAGATAAATACATATATAGCATATATAATCAACGACCAGACTGGAAAGCAGAAGAAAAGCGTAGTTCTTAACTCTGCCCCCACCGGGAATCGAGCCCGGGACCTCGCGATTAGCGTTTAGGAGCTCAACCAATCGCGCCACGGAGGTCGTCAAATGTAGAAGTATGTATGTATGTACAATAGGAAACAATTAATTGCTTTTGTTCCCAACTTACATTCTATATTTCGATTAAACCAGCGATTCAGACACTAAGTGGGAACAATTAGAGCGACTGACCATTGATTGCTTTGCAGATAACACTAAATAACAATTGCCCTGACCAAATATTGGATGCCCGCATAGGTTTAGACATTAGCAACTGCATTGTTCTAGATTCAAACTAAGTCTGGATATTCTATTACTATATAGACTAAATGTTAACTGTCTAAATGTTATTTTCATTCCTCTTTGTTGACAGGTTTATTTAAATCAGTGTATACAGTACCATTATATATGTTATGCGGATGAATGATAGTAGATTGGCAAAAGGAATTTATGTGGGTGAAGTGGAAAGGCGGTTACGTAGGGCCAGCCCAATAAGATGTGTGACAGTCAGATAGATGCCATATTGGAAAAAGGTGACGTTGCAAGTACCCATAATCGCCCAGTGTGTATGAGAAGATGTATGAGTGTCAATGTACCGAAAGAGATTTATCAGGATCGGAACAAATGGGGAACAGTAATCTCTGCCTACCCCTCTACCGGGAATCGGGCGTAATGCGTATACATGTATAGACTACAGTAAACAATAGGGTAATGATGTTTTGTTATTAGAGGTATCGTTCGTTAATGAAATTCATATCATTAATGAAATCATGACATTCATAGTACGAAGAGGTAGTATTATGTCTATTAAAGTTGTATCCACCCTGAAAGAAAGAAGGCCGTGGGTATATGTGTATTAAATTCGGGTACGTACTGTGAAAGACAATAAAAATTATAGTAAATATATAGTATAAAGTTATGAAGAGGTAAGCACAATAGGACTTGACGAACAGATAGACAACATATTAGAAAAGGATAACTTGATGATAATATACCTATAACCGCGGAGTGTGTAATAGGAGGTGCATGGATGTCAATGAAGCAAAAGTACTTACTCATGACCCAGACAAATAACCGAACACAGATCTCATAAATACATATATACGTATATTATACAAATATAAATATCTTGTACACTTAACAACTGGAAAATCATCAAGCGACATGGAACACGAATATTTTATTAAAATCCAGAAATCACCGTTCCAAGAACACCTCCGATTGAAGTTGTTGTTTGTAAAAAGCAATAAACTCGAGGCCGCCTTTGAATCAAAGAGTTTGCTGACTCAGTGGCTCGGATCAGAAGAAACATTCTCACTGGTTCGATCATTTGCATTCACTTAAGGTACGTTTTATTTCTCCGTTTAATTACGGTTGCGTAGGTGCTTGAATGTATGATTAAGGTAAAAAGTTTGAAGAGATTCGCAATTCATACTCATGATTAATAACTAACGGGACTTATCGCGTAAGTTTTTATATAATAAAGTTACCTTTATTAACCCAACGTTTCGGCTACCTTGCAGCAGCAATGGTCACGGGCATGAGTCTGTCTGCTGCAACGTAGGGTAAAAAACTGCTAAAAAAACGTCGGGTTAATAAAGGTAACTTTATTATATAAAAACTTACGCGATAAGGTCCGTTAGTTATTAATCATAAGGTAAAAAGGTATGTTTCTGTTTAGTTTCTTTGGTAAATTTATTTAGACTGGTGATAAGGATACTAGTCAACGTATATTTAACAAATATATACTTACTATATATAGCTGATAAATACATATATAGTATAAATAAATCAACGACCAGACTGGAAAACAGAAGATAAACAAGTTCTTAACTCGATCTGTTTAACCGATCGCGCCACGGAGGACGTCAAAGCTAACTAATAGCAATAATGAATGGGTTTAGATGTATTTTATAACTAGGTATAATGTATTTGAACCTAAGACCAATACCTAAAGCTAAATGTCAGCATATTGAAGCGAGCACAGTTCGTGTGGGCAACAATTTCTAAAAGGTTCGTGTTGACGGAGGTTTTGCCCAGCAACGAGTTTAGATCTTTATCGCCCTCCTTGTTTATAGTGACTGCTCATACAACCTCTGCGCCTGAATCCAATCTGGAGGTCATGAGATTTAGTTTACTAGTTATTAATTAATCATAGGGTATTTAAAATTTAAAAAAAATTAAATATAAATTGCGCCTATACATGGGTAATATACGACTTTTACGTTTTCTTTTAATGGATAAGTTACAAGTTATAAGGGATGTTAAAGTAGAGTTAATCAAAGAACTCTTATTGTACTAATCCTCAGTCTCCTCCGAGCATGTTCATATACTTTCACGCCTTTCAATTCCCTTTTGGAGAAGACAGTACATCGCAGGCAATTACATATCCTTAATCACATGCAAAATAATCTTGTTGTAAATGAAATGAACATTGGTGACAGATTTTTGGCCCATCGCTCAACAATTCGATTGACCTTAGTCTTTTATACACCAACAAAGATACGTCGAGAAGAGATCTAGCTTCATAGCATGTTTTTTAGAAATTAAAAACTATTTCATTACTTCTAACATAATTTTAATTGACAAAATTCTAATATTATACAATATATGACAAATGAAGTTTAACAAACAAAATAAAACTAAATATGTACAAATTAAAACATAAAAAACAAACTTAAATTTAACAAAAAGTAAACATTTACACAGCGCCACTAGTGTCCCGAATTTAGCAGCCAGAAGCAAAAGCCCCCAGCACACTAGCAGCGTTGACCCACTGGATAGCCAACAACAACCTCTCGGCCAATAATATTACTACTTATCAAGTCCTATATATATTTTGAAATTACTATACCCAATCGTGATCACTTATATATAGCCATCTACGTATAATACTAAGCTTATAGGTAAGTAAACCATATTGCTTCACGTGAGTTCTGAGTACTGAGTTGAGTCGAGTAAGCTGTTGCGCGTAAGCCTCTCGGGTGCTAAGCCTCAAAGCCTTAGCAAATAAGTAATCAAATAATCTGGCTCTATGGATTGGTGTTCTCGACGTTAATAGTCACAACATATGTACATACAGTCACGTTATTTAATTCTTTTATAGGTGGATCAAACTTTTGAGATACATAATAGGTACAATAGTAGGCAGAGATCACTAATCTCCATTTTTTTCGATCTTGGCAGACCATACAACTGTATTTTTTTTAATTCATACAGCTTTTTATACACACTCAGAGGTATTTATAACGGACCTTACATGACCAACCAACCCTATTGATAGAAAAGAGCGTGACGTCTTTTTAAAACATTAATTTTTCTCAGTTATTTAATTATTAATTAACCATAATAATTCATATTAAAATATGGTTTTAACTAAGCCTAAGGTTAATAAATCAAACGTCTTAAAATAATATAGTACATAATTTTTGTCAAAATATAATACTAATTGTGTATTTATTGTTAAAATAGTGAATGGCATCACAAACCCATATTGTATGAATGCTAAAAGCTGACCCAGGAAGTGTTATCATGTCTCCAAGGTTATATGCCCCTTAATTGGAGTAAAGGACGTGAGTATATAAAAACCTTAACTCAAAAGCTACCTTTTACTTAACATTCTGTTGAACTAAAATTAAGAACGTATCGTTGATACGGCAAATAATATCCATCGCAAACTTTATTCCTAATATCCTAAATCTAACAGACTAGATATTAAATATTGATACTGGGAAGGTTTTCAACAGCGCACTCTAGCGGAAATAGGTCAGATTCTGATAAACACATCAACCCGGTAACAAAGGCAAATTAAGAGACGCGATTGTTAATATTGCACAAAGGATCATACAGATTATTTGTCATCAATTCTCAAGGATTTGTTGGTGTAATGGACATGGATTTTCAGAAGCTGATATTTTGTTAGAAATTATGGTTGTTCTTTGACTGTTATGTACATATGATGGGAATGGAATCATAAGAAAAGGTATACGTTCGCACGTTAAACGCAAATGTAACACATAAAAAGAAGCTAAGTTGTCGATAATCACACCTAAAACTTATAATTTACTTTCATAAGAGTTTACAAAATTATTACGCAATTCACTTCTGCCCTATTTCTTCTTTTTGATTTTATCTATTTTATAGCCATATCGACGGAGTATAATAATATCAAAATATGTAGCTTTACTGTGAATTGTTTCCTATCGTATCCATGTAATGTGAAACATTTAAAACTGTTGAAAAACCACGGTTACACGGGCGTAGATTGAAAAATAAATGAGCTGTCGACCGAATGCTATAAAGTCAGCCAAGGATTAGCTACAAGAAAGGAAATCTTTAATTGATTGCCTTCGACTCTACAGCACTAATCGTGAGAGAACACCAAATCAAATTAGCCGCTTCGGTAGCCACGCCTTCTTACGATGCTTTCTATACTTATAAGTTAGATAGACTAACAATCATACACATATTCAAGACTCTATGTCCCTAAGGGGATATAGACTATCGATTGCAACCTGAAACATAAATATAACATAGCATACGCTTCACGACTTGTGTATACACACTCCTGTTTTATTATGGCGGGGTAGTCAGAGGCTTGAATGCCAATCTGCGAAATTTCGAAGGCATGTTAGGTATGGGTCATTCGAAGCCCGCGTATCACTAGATAGACAGCACCCAACGTCATAGGTAGTGAACCTGGAACAATCTTGACAAATCTCCCTTGCTTCACTCACACATGTTAACCTTCTCATCCATGCTGTTCTGTCTCCTATTCTTCACGCTTCGTGATAATAATAAAGATAATAGTAGACTAACGTATTTATAACTCTTTGAGAGTGGACAGAAATCAGGAGACAGATCTTAAAGGTTTGATTTAGTATTCGTATTTAGTTTGTAAATCATTGATAAGGAATAAACATCACACCTGCTTCCCTATATTATAATAAAATCGCCAGAGATCACGGATCCCATCTGTCCTGATCCTGACAAACTATTTTCGCTTCATTGACACTCATACACACTCAGCGGTTATAGGTACATCTTACATCACACTTTCACAACATTAATCGTAAAAATCTGTATATTAAAGCATATAGTAGTTGTTGTATGTCTTGCAACATTACCTACTCTAACACTTAGAATTTATAGCAGTTTGAAAGTTAGGTTTAGCTTGGAGCAGAGTGCGGCCGTGACTAATTCCGCCATTTTAGTTGGACACTGACAAATATTTGAGTCAAGGGATAATTTCAGTTGCACCTGGATTACAGATAACAAATGGGATGCTTGCATAGATCCCTAAGCTGTGTACCTGATAGATAATGTGGTGTGACGGTTTAATTATAAGGATAAGAGAGCTTTTGTAGCAAAGTGCATTGTTACATTTGCATCCGTCATAGACACTCATTTTATAAACCTTTCTAGTAATATAATGTGCTTTTAATTATAAGTATTATCTATTTTTATTAGTTCGCTTAATCTGTATGAGAAAATGTACGAGTTTTCAAGGAAGCGAAAGTGGTCTGTCTGGATCGGGACAAATGGGGATCCGTAATCTCTTCCTACCCCTCTACCAAGGAACCAAGCGTATGTATCTAATCAGAAATAACATGAAAACAAAATAGTATTGTTCAGATTTAGCTTCTATAGGGAATTATACACACTGATGTTTTTCAGACCAAAGTTTTGGAATGGACAGAACCTCGGAGACATTCATCGATCATCTATAGCATAAACCAAGGGGCTGAGAGGGTATTGATATGAAATACGGTTTAATATATCTCTGCCCATTAAAATGTTCTTACAATATGCAAAAATATATATGCAATAGCTCCTTAGTATTATGTTTATTTACATCTAAAAAAGTACAAATATGTCACTTCACGAACAATTATATTGTTAATACTTCGAATATTGTCACGCACATTAGGAAACGAACAAACATTATAGATTTCAAATTAATTCATTCAATAATTAATAACGGTGAGGGAAAACATCGTGAGGAAACCTGCCTATCTCTTAGGATAGGTAATAGTCAGTGCCTATATACAGCGATACGGTTCACTACCTATCACGTTGGGTGCTGTCTATCTAGTGATACGCGGGCTTCGAATGACCCATACCTAACATGCCTTCGAAATTTCGAAGATGGGCTGTCAAGCCTCCGACTACCCCGCCATAATAAAAAAGGGAGTGTGTATACACAAGTCCTGAAGCGTATGTATGTATGTATTTCAAAACCTAAACCTCTTTCGCAATAAAACATCTCAGTACCCCTTTCATTAAAGCTCTAAGGCGTTGCGAGCTTTCCCATCCCAGTCCTAATCCAACGGCGCCAACCAATTAAACTCGCAACTGCACTGACCGGGTAAGCTTCTTAAAAACTGACTTGATCGAGTGGGGAACAAGTACTAGGGTTTAGTTTAGAAGAACTGGAAGGGTACAGAAAGACTGAAAATGGAGGAAAAGTGAGCAACATCAATTTAAATTCATATTTATTTAAATATGATTAATAACTAACGGGACTTATCGCGTACGTTTTTATATAATATCAGTCTGCCCATGACCATGGCTGCTGCAACGTAGCCAAAACGTCGGGTTAATGAAGGTAACTTTATTATATAAAAAACGGGACCGTCAGTTATCAATCATGAGTATAAATCGCGAATCTCTTAAAACTATATTTAAGTAATCAATATCAATATGATTATATTGAGCGGGAACTTTAGGGCCGGTGCGTATTTCGCCCAGCGCATCAGCATAGCTGTGCAACGGGGAAATGCCACCAGCCTTCTTGGGACACTTCCTGAATTCCTGGGATTAGGCAGATTTATTTTATTTATAAATATATTTAGCTTTAAGATTTTATTTTAAAATTATTAGTACTTAATCTTCATTTATTTAATCTTATTATTTTGATTTATTATTTCATGTAAATATCGTTTTAAACTTGTTTAATAAAATAATTTTAGTAAAATCATGCAAGATAATATGTGTTGCAAATAAATATCTGATTGGAAACCGTACTGACTATATCAATACTAATTCGTTAACACGTACAATAAGGCTTAATACAGTGTCGTAAAGGCTAAGGTTTAGAAATAAGAACAAAAGAAAAAAAATATTATTACTTTTATGCGTGATTGATTTCAGGATTACTTTACATTTTACTTTTAGGTCATACAACAGGATTTACTCGTATTTGAGATGTGCCTAGCATATTGAATGATACCTTTGTTAAAATAAATATTCATTTGGGTGATAAGTTAACAGCCAATCCTAATGATTCTATTTAAATATTATTTACTAAATGTCTTTGACATGTGTCCATATAAATCCTTCAAAATGATTATTGTCTGTGAAGTTAACACTTAAATTCTTCGCCATGTGGCCATATAAATATTACAGAATAATTATTGACTGTAAAGTTGAAAGATGAAGACTTGTGAACATTCTGTACCTGAGAGTAAAATAATGCTAACTAGCTGCCGTTCTTCTCGGCATGTCGACTAAAGTACTAGGGGTTATAGATCTATAGGACTTGCAACTTTGTCAGCAATCTTAAGACATCACAACCCTTATATTTATGCTTAAAAGTAACCTAGGAGATATAATCAATCATGTTTCCAAGGTTCTGTGTACCGCGAAAATGATTAATAGAATCTATATGTACAAGTATTATGTATCTGTTTTGTAGTACGTATACAAGTAATATGATAGCCTACCTACTCGAACTCAACTTGGTAGCTTCCATAAAGAAATTTGTATTCTAATGAAGCTATAAAATTGTCACAATGCCGTGACTTGGGGTTGTTTGGGGAACAGCCATGTTGTGAAATACAACTGCTTATTCCTAGCTACGGAGCATTCCGATTGGACTACGGATTAATACTTGTACTGTAAGTAATGTGTAGATATTGTAACAATAGAAACATTGATAGATATTGGAGGAGATATGAAATTTTATATGTTAACTAGTAACCCGCTCCGGCTTTGTACGGGTACAAAATATATAGCCTACTCCACTATTAAATGGACGTTATTATACATATAAACCTTTCTCTTGAATCACTCTATCTATAAAAAAAACAGCATCAAAATCTGTTGCGTAGTTTCAAAGATTTAAGCAAAAAGATTCACAAAGGGACATAGAGACAAAGAAAGCGACTTTGTTTTATACTATGTAGTGATAGTAAACTTTCTATCGGAACTAAAAAAAGTGCGAAGGTAGTAAAAGTGGAATTTAAGCACATTTAAATTTAGTTTCATCATTTAAATTTTAATAAAGATTTTCCTTAAAATAACATCTATTGTTGAAAACATTATAAAATATTGTTTGGATTTATTCAGCTATAATTTTTTTCGACATAATCTGACAGGCAAGCATTGTTCAGCAATTATAATATTAACATTTTTGGCTAAATTAGGGCTTAGTATATTGTACATATTGTACTTGTAACATAGAAAGATATACATATGACATAGGCAGCGAAAAAAACATAGTATACAATTTAAGTAGGATTAAATCGTTACAAATAAAATCTGTAATCTCTGCCCACCTCTCTAAATGTGTATGTAAAATGCATCCATAAATAAAAGTAACTATTAAAGATAAATAAGTTTACTATAATCGGCAATTTTTAAGTTGAAGTAACCAAGATTTAAATATTACAAATTCTTAAATTACTTTAAATTTTAACAGAACATTAGTTATTTCAATCATCACATTAATTCCTATCAACCCTCATCTAGGCTGAACTTTTTCATTGTTTTTGTACAGATGTTATAACTTGAGAGTTTTTGACATATATGTGAATGTAAATATGTTATTATTCCACCATTAAATAGAATTGTTGTAAATTTCAAACAAAATGTATGGATTTTAACTACATTATTTACATAACTACGCTTTTACTTTCTTTTACCATCTATCCAAACACTTACGCTACATTAAAAACCACCCCATTGGGCACTGGGGCGTGAATATGTAAATGTTTTTGTCACCCATCCTGAATGAGAAGTAAATGATGAATGAGAGTTTGAACGCCCTACAAAATAGTTTGGCTGCCCATTGAATACCACTTGGCACGCATCGGTGATTGATGTCACATCAATAGCTTTTCAGGACTATTATGACAGTATGTGTATGTATGTATAAGTTAGTGTGTATATGTAGATAAGAACTTGTCTTTTATATCATCAGGCACACAATGTACTGAGGTGTGCATATTTTACTCTCGGAAATGTTTAGAGTAACTTGTGGTGTTATGATTGAAATAAAATGTAAATTTAGGAGATGGGCCTTCAAGCCTCTGACTACTCCGCTACAATAAAAAGGGGGTGTGTGTATACATACGTTATTTAGCGTATGTTATGTTAATATGTTTAACGTGTTCCATGCTGACCTAGAAAACATTTTTCACCTCTTTCGAAATAAGACAGGTTTGTAATGCATTCCTTGTCAAACATGACAGAAAACATAATTTCATAATGTAAAGAATAAAATTTCGAAGGCATGTTATGGTATGGGTCACTGACATGTTATGGTATGGAAGCCCGCGTTTCACTAGATAGACAGCACCCAACGTGATAGGTAGTGAACCTATCGCCGTATATAGGCAGGGATCCTGAGGGATAGGCAGGTTTTCTCACGATGTTTTCCCTCACCGTTAGCGACAAATAAAAATCTATACTCATATATCAGAATAACACTTTAAAACCACTTTCATAAGGAACACTGTGGTTAAACCAAACTCATGTCAAGTAAGAGAATTAAACATACAGCTTGTGAACCTACCAGCTGGTTATCTTAGACGCCGCGAGATTGGTTCAAACACTCGCGTGCATAAAGCGATTCAAGGGAACTAATCCTGTTCATTTTGACTGTTGGATTTAGTCATGATATTAATACGGGTTAACATTTGCAAATGTTCAAATTGAGTTACGTGTTCACGGGAAATGTGTTTACGTTTGTGTTTATTTCTTTGTATTGTGCTTTTGTTATAGTTTAGAATTTTCACGACTGTAGATACGAAGAGGTAGCTAGATGTTGACTGTCCACTGACTGAGCATTGTGTTGATATTTGGTTACTCTAAAGTTAACTTTTAATCTGATAATCAAAATCCAACATTTTATCTAGGTGAAAACATATCGTAGTATACAAATACTAACTGACTTGAATTTTTGTTTATTCGCGCAAGTACATCAGTAATTAAATATAATAAAATTTATTCCCGATATTAACAATCGCAGGTCTTTACCTACGTAATAAATACCAACATTTAATGTAACATGACCTGATGATCAAAATAAATATTATCTTATCTTACGATTTATGTACTGATCCAATATTACATACACTCAGACAAAATACAATAAGACAAACGCGTTCATGACCATTAACCCTTGCGAGGTAGTCAGAGGTTCAGGTATCCATCTCCGCAATTGCGAAGGTAGTAATTCTATGGCCACCTCAAAAATACCTTTACGCAATGCGTCGATTACTACGTTGAGGGAAAATATCGTGAGAAAACCTACCTGTTCCCCGAACTGGTAATAGTTAGTGCATGTAAATGGCGACATAGCTTACCACCTGTCACATTGAGTACTGACTATCTGCTCAACACGTGGGTTTGATGTGGCCATAGAATTTATTACGAAAACGTACATAGAAATTCTTTAAACTTCATTTCCATTGGTACATGCTCAAGCGGGATTTGGACCCTGTACTCACTGATACAGAGTCAAACCCCAAATTACTGAGCTACATCGAATGTCATAAACTCAGGTACAATCACTAGTCAGATAAAACGCTACACGTGTTGGAGACACGTCAGGTCGCCTGTCACATTATTGCTGATTATCTGATTACCACAGGGGTTTGGAGGTGGCCATAGCATCACTAACTCCGCAGTTATACTGGAGATGTGTACTTACAGACGCCTGATTACATGTAGAGGGATAGGCAGAGATCATGGATCCCCATCTGTCCCGATCCTGACAAACTACTTCAATGACACTCATATACCTCTAACACACTCGGCGGTTATATATACTTCTAACTTTTTCAATATGGTGTCTATCTGATTGTTATATGTCTTATTGGGCCGACCCCTACGTAAACGCCCTTCTACTTCACCCACATATTTTTCTTTATAGATGAAGCTCTAATCCTATAAGATATTATTATGTATGTTATGTTTATTTAAAATATATAAAGATGTAAGAAATTCAGGTATATTAGATAAGGTGACTAGCAGATACGAAAATTCCTGAAAAATCTCTAAAAAGAGTCACAGTACAAATTTGCGCAGGGTAAAAGAAAGTAATGATAGTAGTTTGGTTGTAAACTTATTTTTTGTATTTTAGACTGACATTGAGCTTATAATATAAATAATAAGTATTTAAAAAAAAAACTTTTGACATAGTTTATAAACTATGGAACTACTTGCTTGCTAATAAATATTATGCAATGAACAAAAAACACCCATAACTCACATACTTTTATATAAAATACGACCTGAAGTTTCCTTGCACGCTAAAGTAGGTTAGCCGTCGATTTCAAATTCAAATCAACTAGGAACAACTGAGTTTTATTGAATGATTAAGGCGAAACTCAGAGAAACGCATTGGCAGGTGTTCGTTCGAGGAAATCACAGCGAAGTTACGATCAAGAACCGACTATTTCGCGATTTTTATCACACTTCTTTAACTTCGACAATTCTGTTTCAACTTTGAGTTGTGCCACTTGTGTTTTAAGGTTCGAAATTGAATGAGCGCTTTTTTATTTAAAATTTGAGTTATTGCAGTCGCGCAATTCTGATTTGATTGCACCTTAAATATTGCAGTGCCCTTATCAACACGGATATGAAAAAACTAATGTTCAATAAAATATATTTAAATATTGAGGAGGTTTTTTCTAGTATATTTAAATGGAATAGTGTTCTCATATTATACTCAAATTCTTACATCTTTACACCAAAATTTTTTTTTCAAATCCGGATTATTTATCTCTGTCTCTATGGACTGTAAATATTCAAATATGTTGGTATGCTTCAGATACAAATACGTTAAATAATCTTAACTCATTATTCTTACAATTACGACCATTTAAGCTGTACTATCTTTTATTCACACCCACCTTAAGTGGCCCTAAATGAGCATAAACCGCTTCTTAGCTCTTTGTTTAGTCTCACAAACCTAGTGCTTGCGAGTTAGTGACCTAGTTGTAGGATAAGCGCAGGCCATTGTGTGTATGCAAGTACTTTTGAACTCACTGGGGCAACTTATTCCAGTTCATTGAAATGAGGGTTTGTTTGAGGAGAAGCGAAGTTTGCTAGCCATTGGCTCGTGGCTTATTTGGTTTTAAATAATCTTCGAGTTGGGTTTTTAAAGGATGGGAATATTGTTGTTCTTTGGTAGTATTTATTTCGTAAAAAAAGTATGTACGTTACTTTGAAGTGAGCTTGGGGGAAACCTGTCCATATATTCTTCGTAATAAATGATAGTAACCTGTAAAAAGTATCATTAAAACTAATTGTCACTTGTGTTTTGGACTATATGTTGGCAAAAAGAGCAATCTTGTTCAGATCAGTGTAAGCACCATATCGAAAATTATATAAACCTTCAATATATTGACACATCTTTAATTATTATCACTCAGGTTCCTAACTATACCTGACTGGATTACATTCGCTCACCGTTAGGTCCCATAACAGGCTCTTAGCAATCCCCCGGTACGCAAACATTTGCTCAGTCAGCGGAGGCAGGAGCAAGCACTCGTTAATAGTTCACAATTCTCTTTCATTTCAAGGAGCAAGCTGAACATTGTGTTTATTTGTTGCTTACGGCGATTTTGGGGCCACTAAAAACACGGTTTATCAATTGGTACTAAGTATTTTTACGTATTTATTAGTGTCGAACTTTCAGGGTAGAAAACCATCCCGTGTTGGATCCAATTGGCTTTCCAATTGCTGAGAAAATGTCTGTTCGTTTTGTTTTATTAAAAGGTTAAAGTATATTCTTTATTAAATGAAAGAATTTCTACAATTAGCTTACAATAACTATCAAACTGTAACTAATTTTCTGTAAGTTTAATCAAAATATAAAGTCTAACTCTAAAAGGGCATATGGAGAAAGCTGCTGGAGCCCAATGGGTGAGTCCTCTGACTTCGTATAAGAAAGATCCTCGATTCAATACCCGGCTCTGGCATGTACCAATGAATGAAATTTAAAAATTTGCTTTTGGGAGCTGCCCATGCCTTTGAAATTTCGTAAATGGGTACTCAAGTCTCTGACTACTACAGAATAAAAAAAAATGGGTGTACATAAGTCGTGAAGCGTATATTATGTTATGTTATGTAATATAAATATTATTTTAACTTATCCTAACATTTGCCCCTGCAATATCCCAATAAAGAATATTAATAAGCATTTTGCCTTGAGCTATCCGAGACTATACCAAAAAATACACCCGATTCTACTACACTACAGTCTAAAACACACATTAAACTAAAAGACCACTTTCGCTTCATTGACACTCATACAGCTCTTCATACACAATCGGCGGTTATAGGTACTCTTAACGTCATCCTTTTACCTTATAGCTTCTATCTGACTGTTATATATTCGGGACGAATGAGGATCCGTGATCTTCTACCCCTCTATAGGGAATCAGGTGTGTTGTGTATGTATGTATTTGACGACCTCCGTGGCGCGATCGGTTAGCCGCCTGAACGCAAATCGTGAGGTCCCGGGTTCGATTCCCGGAGGAGGCACAGTTAAGAATTACGCTTTTCTACTGCTTTCCAGTCTGGTCGTTGATTATATATACTATATGTATTTACCTATAAATAATAAGTATATATTTCTCAAATATACTTTGACTAGTACCCTTAACACAAGTCTTAAATGTACTTACAAAGGGTCTAGTTCAATTGGTGTAATATTGTCTTCAATACACATACATACGCTTCACGACTTGTGTATACACACTCCCTTTTTTATTATGTGACTACCCGTCAGAGGTTTGAATGCCCATCTCCGAAATTTCGAAGGCATGTTAGGTAGCATTCGAAGCCCGCGTATCACTAGATAGACAGCACCCAACGTGATAGGTAGTGAACCGTTTCGCCGTATATAGGCACTGGCTATTGCCTATATCCCGAGGGATAGGCAGGTTTTTCCTCACGATGTTTTCCCTCACCGTTAGTGACTAATGTACGTAAATGAACATATTTTAAATTTCATTCGTTGGTACATGCCAGAGCCGGGATTCGAACCTAGAACCTTTTCTCATAAAAAGTCCGAGTTCTTACCCACCGGGCTACAGTCGCTGGTGTAATAATGTCCAAATATAACTATTATTATAAACAAGACTCCGTCAATTTCCTAGCCACACGTTCACCATTTATTTATAAACCAATCTTGAAACATGGCCACACGTCCGAGTGAATCAATTGCAATCGCCTCCCCTATAAGTCAGTCGTAACGTATCGCTTACTTGTTTGCGAACACTTGTTTGGCGTTTCTATATTTAATGTAGCAGAATTGGATCCTGTAATGTTAAGGTTTACTTACGTGTGTTAGAATGCGATTATTGGAAAGTTACTCTTAGTTATATATATAAATACAATCTCGGAAACACGATATGTCTAGGTTTCTTTTTAACATACATACACATCGCGCCTGATTAGATGATGATGATGTAGATGGATAGGCTAAGATCACGGATCAGTCCCGAACCTGACAAACTACTTCCACTTTATTGACACACATACACCTCCTCTTACACATTCGGCGGTTATAGGTACCCTGGCCCTACTGGTAATCAATTTAAATTATATAAACAAAGCTAAGTGCGTTTTATTTAGAAAATTGAATAAATATATTTTTATGTGTCCTATAATAAACTAATATATAAAATTATTGAAATGCATGTTCGAATTGTAATATAACCAACGATATACTCTTATTGTGGAGATAGTCTCGTGAATCTTTGGTTACTCTACAATCTGAAAAGGGTTATTACTTTGTATAGAACAAATATTTATATCTCATACAATAAATACCTGTAGGTGAGCCTCCGTCACCTTTTAAAATGTATTACTTGTTATTGGAGTGGTAAATGGAGATTCAGACGATTCCAATGTCTGGAATCGTTAATTAGTTAATATTTCATGCGAATCTCAGAACAAGATATTTCAATTTAGCGCCGTTTTCGTCTGATAAAGAATGTATGTGTTTTCAAGGTGGTCTTACTTTACTTATTTTTGATTATAAGCTCTCATATATATGGGTCGTGTAACACATTATTATATCAAATAATTACATACGTAAAAATCACGTTTGTATTTTAAATAATAATATAATAATTTTTCTAGATGTGTAAAAAATACATTAAAGTTTCATTAAAATTAATTTATTTTTGCAAACATACTAAGCGATTATAACATACATTCTTCAAACTAAGTACAATATGTCTTAGATTATATAAGTTTTATTCTTCTAAGTAATATCTAATTCATAGTTTTAAGAGATTCGCGATTTATACTCATGATTAATAACTAGCGGGACTTATCACGTATGTTTTTTATATAATAAAATTACCTTTATTAACCCGACGTTTCCGCTACGTTGCAGCAGCCATGGTCACGGGAATACTGCATATATCATAAGTCCCGCTAGTTATTAATCATATCTAATTCAAACCAAGAACTAATGATTAAAACTTAACTCATCATACTAATCTCAAAATAAATACAAACATCTAGTTTCCCCGTTTCCTCAACGAACTAGAGATGGGAAAATAAATACCGCAACTATAAAATTAAGTCAAATACAAAATTATACAAGCTGTAAACTGAAGCTCGTTAGCCAATGCACTAATGATAGCGTCATTAACCCTTAAGAAATTGTAGGCTTCGACAAAAAACTCAATGCTCAAACGAAGTGGTTAACAAACCGTGTAAGACTGGCATTATATGGTAATGTAACAGGTGACATGCACGCAATTGCTAATTCATATAATTGGTACATTTGATTAGTTACCTGGCTTAATATTACGTGTTTTACATACATACATGTACATATATTTACGCCTCTACATCCCTAAGAGGATAGGCAGAGACTATCGATTGACACCTGGAATGGTCCTGACAAATCTATCTTGCTTCACTCACACCCATTAACCTACTCATACGTGCTCTTCTGTTCTTAATACTACGTACACCCGCCTTGAAATAAATGGCTCCAATTCGATTTGTATAAGTTCTACGATATATTGACTACTTACCGTGCTAACTGTGCAATTGTTTGCTTTTTTATAAGTGGATAAGTTATATGATTCATTGTACTATTACCACGAATCATACTGTACTAGTGTAGATACATACATACAAACACATCATGCCTGATGCCCTGTAGAGAGGTAGGCAGAGATCAGGGGTCCCCATTTGTCCCGACCCTAATAGACCATTTTCGCTTCATTGACACTCATACATCTTCTCATACACTATCGGCGATTATAGGTACTTCTAACATCACCCTTTTTTAATATAGCGTCTATCTGACTGTCATATGTCTCATTGTGCCAGCCCCTACTTAACCGCGCTTCCACTTCACTCATATATGTTTTTATTATTTTGTCAATATGCTATCATTCATCCGCATAACATGTCCAAACCATCGAAGCATGATCTTAGTCACTACATCTATGTAGTAGTATCATAATATATTATGGAATGATATTTTACAATATACACTGCTATTACAACCAAAAACTAACTGAACCCTAACATTCAAACACACGTAGACGAAAACAAAAGAACATTTCCATCCAACAATTCAAATTCAGAAAGTGTGTTCCATTGACAAAACTTTTATTGTAATATTCAAAGACATTTTTATTATGAGAATGGTTTGCGGACGGCAAGTCAAGGGTGCCAAAGATGAACCATATTGTCTCTGGCTCCCATGTGTGGAGCCTTTTAAGTGTTACCTTTGATGTGCTGGCACTCTTTTCGTGAAAGGAAATGAGACGTGGGAATAACTTGCTCTCGCCAATATATGTTGGCAACGACTTTCGAATTCATTCGCTTGAATTTTCTTCCGTAAATTGAGTTCCAATACTTTTAGTTAATGGCGACGCTTCGGTGTGTTTAAGTTACTTTATCCACGAATTTATGATTGGGTTTGTGTTATATAGGTAAAAGGTGACATGAAATTTGTACTTAGATGTTTGTAGTGGCCGATTTAGGTAATAATAACAAGAGTGAAAACAGTCATTTATTATACCTGTGACATTGAGTACTGACTATCTGGTCAACACGTTGGTTTGAGGTGGCCATGGAATTACTACCTTCGCAATTGCGGAGATGGACACCTGAATCTCTAACTACCGTGCAAGGATTAATGGTCGTAAATGCGTTTGTTTTTGTTGTTTATGTTATTATTGGTATTATTGGTAGTATTTATTAAGTGTTTCGTGATATCGTACAGCATACAGAATTTTGTATTTTTTATTACGAAAATCTACATAGAAATCCATGAAACTTCAATTCCATTGGTTTATGCTCAGGTGGAATTTGAACCCTCTACCCACTAATACAAAGTCCAGCCCCAAACAACTGTATTGTATTGAAAATATATACTTATATATTAAAAATACTAATATACTCGTACATATCCCTTGAAATTCATAATCATACCAGACAAATGTAATTTATTAATCCATATTTATCAAAACAATAACCATACACAATAATCCCTTCCAATCTCCCTTTGCAAGGCCAATTCTTTCCCTTTACCACCTCCCTTTCTAAACAATGGAGGTAAATGCTGTCGCTCTCAAAACAATCGACTGATCACAAAGTCAACAGTCGCAGGGAGCTTTTGTTATTCCAATGGGGCTTTGGGAACACTTTTTTGTGAAAACATTTGAATTTTTGCCCTCAATAATTCATAGGTAAATCTGTAAGTACATTGCACAATATACATATATGTATAACTAGCGACCCGCTCCGGCTTCGCACGGGTATAAAATATATAGCCTAGTCCACTAATTAATGGATGTTATTAATACATATAAACCTTCCTCTTTAATCACTCTATCTATTAAAAAAAACCACATCAAAATCCGTTGCGTAGTTTCAAAGATTTAAGCATACAAAGGGACATAGGGACAGAGAAAGCGGCTTTGTTTTATACTATGTAAAAATAGTAATACATTCACGTCCTATAATCCTTTCCTTTTCGGTTTAGACAGAACCTCGGAGACATGATAATAAGTCGTAGTTCACGTAGCATGAACATTGAGATTGTGAAGTCATATGGAAAATTGGTGACAGGTTGTTAGCCGGTCGTCCAATACATTCAATTTCCCTGTAGTGTCTTAATCGTTTCCTATGACATGCGAGGAAGAACGGCAGCTAGTTAGAATTTTTATATATTTTCACAATATTTCATCTCTTTTAGACTTTTCACATACCTAACAATCAGACAACAAATGATAACTTTCTTCGCAGTTTTGTCGCAAGAGTAGACTAAACGATCAAATTGAATCTATTAGGTGATAGGCTACCAATATTCTATATTAAACCCCATTAGAATTATATTACCAATATTACAGGGAAAGCAATAATATACAGGGTGGCGCATTCAAAACGGTCAGTATGGGAAAGTCTGAAACTATAAGAGATACGATGATTTGTTCTTAGGAACCATGTCACCGATTTCGATAAAAATAAAAACTGCATTCATACTTTTTTTGAAAAAACAACTGTATCCGGTACGGGAATCGAACCCGGTTGCTTTGAAAAAATTATTTGGCCCTTTTCACTTTTTCTTTTTAAATATCGATTGTGTAGGTCTTAAGCTGTAAATGTCTCTATAATACATGGTGTCGAAAATGAATAAAATGCATTGTTTTGGCATTCTTTAGTTAATCATAGTAGTTTACATACAACATAACAATATTCAACAGACATGTAAAGTTGTCTCTATGGCTGTTTGTAGTTTTGTACTTCCCTACTTGTTACATACACCATATCATGTGGCATTAGCATTGCGTTAATCCTTTAAGGAGGTTTTATTATCTACAGTAATCAAAAAACTAACAATCTATTGAAAAGTCCACTTAAAGTGACGTGTTAAACCATATTAGAAAATTTCTTGTGGGATTACGTTAAGGATGAATTTTACAAAACTAGCTATGACACCATTGAAGACCTAAAAGTAGCAATAAAGTCAATTGTAACGCAAATTCATCTCATGAAAATACAAAATTCAATAGTAAGATCGTTACCTAAACGTGTTGAACATTGTATTGAAAACAACGGTGGTCACTTAGAAAACCTACTATGATAAACTAAAGTATGCGAAAACAATGCATTTTATTCATTTTCGACACCATGTTTCATAGAGACATTTACAACTTAAGACCTACACAATTGATATTTAAAAAGAAAAAGTGAAAAGGGCCAAATTATTTTTTCAAAGCAACGGGGTTCGATTCCCGTACCGGATACAGTTGTTTTTTCAAAGAAAGTATGAATGCAGTTTTTATTTTTATCGAAATCGGTGACATGGTTCCTAAGAACAAATCTTCGTATCTCTTATAGTTTCAGACTTTCCCATACTGACCGTTTTGAATGCGCCACCCTGTATATCTCCAAAGCTCTGTCGACTCCTGGAGAAATTATGACCGTGCACCACTAGTGTGCTATCGAATGAAATAAATCTAAAGTCGATTTCCAACTGCAAAGGCTCCTATTAAGAGATTAGCCAACATTTGTAAGGAAGCAAACTTGAATGGGTATAGCAGAGATACAGCGTCTAGTTTTCTAATTGAATTGCATGGAAGTGAGCTATAGATAACGGAAGTGGGTGAGAGAGTTATAGATGGACATAATACTGTACGAGTTAGGTGTTGTTAGAATATTTAGTTTAGATACCTTTCATTTATATTTAGTATTATATATTTATATATATATATATATATATATGATATTATATTAAATATAAATGATATTTTATAAACTTATATATATTATTGTAAATATATTAAACATTAATTAAAATATATATATATATATATATATATATATATATATATATATATATATATATATATATATATATATATATATATATCAAATAAAGATATTTGTACTATTATATTATTGCTTATTTCCACGATACTCAAAGTGTCAAAGTAAAATACAGCACTCAATATGTCTTTATATATACATATCACGCCCGGTTCCATTTAGAGGGGTAGGCAGAGATCACGGATACCCATCTGTCCTGATCCAGACAAACCACTTTCGCTTCATTGACACTCATACACCTCCTCATACACATTTGGGCTAATAACTTTATACTCATGTTATAAATGAGAGGTAAAAAAACTCATTAAAATTTTGGTTCTATCAAAAACAACTAAAGACAACCCCAACTCCCCTAGAATCATAATTAATTCAACTGGTTACTCTTTTCAAATCCCAAACTAGCATGGAAGGAGGCTATCGTATTAGTTACTAAACGAGAGGGACACACGTCCTCTTGAGAGGTCGAAACAGTTAATTGGTCGTAAACCATACTCTTGAAGTCCCCACTAAATATTTATGAACGATCATCCCTATTCAAGTTCAGTCTTAAATGTTAATTGGCATATAATAGTGAAGGGACTCAATTGAATTTATTGGGCGATGGACTAGGAACTTTTAATCAGTTTTCTATGTGACGTCATAGCTGAATATTTATGGTAAAAAGTGACTAAAAAGATGTTATCGTGTCTCTAAGGTTCTGTCTACTCGGAAAGGGATTAAATGACGTGAATGTATATGTATGTAGTGAAGGTTCATAGAGTAGTCATAACGCTTAAACACGGGACAAAAAGTTAAAAGAATTTAAACCAAAATGTATATTTTATAATTATCAGTTTATTTTCAACTTTATCTAGATAATATTTTGATTTATTACCTCATGTAAATATTGTTTAATAAAAACACGTGCTAGTTGCAACGTAAATATAATCTTATTTTTAACTATCAGTTTGTGCTATTGTAAAAGACAATTAAGAGTAATGGTTAAATTTATGGCATTCAAGTCGTAAAATTGTCTGAATCTGAAAATTATTACGTTGTCCCCAAAAACAAATGTAAAGTATGGAATTTTCTGGTCTATTCGCATTTCGATTGAAAGTAGCAGTGTGGACATTGTATGTATCCTGAAACGTAAGTTAACATATTGTACTTTCAAGAATTATATGTTGCTCCAAATGTTTTTATACTTTATCGAACTTTATAGCTTAAGCACAATTCACCCCTTTAAAAAACTTCAACAAAATTTACTACTTCATCTATCCAAAGTCCAGACCATCACAAAACCATTATTTGTCCTCATTTATCAATATTCCCTTAAAAAGGGTTTTAATTATCTCGAAGCAATAATTAAACTGGAGTAAACACAGGGCCATTCAGCTAGGAAGGGCAAACACTAATTATAAGGGACGACCTTGTTCGTGACGTAATTGAAACTTGATACCCGCCACCTGTCTAGAATAAAATCAGGGGTCTTTCGTAAAGATTCTAGACTCAAGCTCTAAGGTAGATTGGACGGGAGTAGAATGAAAGTGATTGTTGTTGTGTATAGTTTAAGTTAGTAGTGGGTTGAAGAGAGTTAGAGTTTAATTAATTTTTTGGTATGGTATACTAATATTTGTAAGTATATTTCTGCTATAAAAAAGAGTTTTTTGTTACCAATACAGATTTAATATGACTTAATATTCTACTTTTTGTTTTGTCCAACCTCAACTAAATTTGCGGATATGAGTGTGTTTAAAAGATAAATTTTTTAACACACTTTTAAGTCCATACCTTTGACATTTATAAACGAGATTTGCTTCTATATTTACGCTTTTTACGATCTTTAAGATTCACCACCCATCACAATTAATATTGAACATCTGATTCAACATCATTGAGACACTATTAACCACATAACAATCAATATTACTCAACCTTCTACTCCCAAAAACTTATTACACGTGCATATAAATTAAGTACTAATAACATTTCATACTCGTACCTTCAAAGTAACTTTAGCTCTAAACTAGCTTGGCAAAATGGTCGCAGATAAACCGTAGTTCCAGTTTGAATCGTCTTAAATAATACAAAGTGCTCGGCGCTGTGAATTAGTGCAGTGCAGACGCACGCCCGCGGCTGTAATAAACTTACCTTTGTCTACTTCTTTGTTGTTATGAAATAAAGATACAGTGGAACGCTTGGGCACACGAATTTTGTTATTTTATTTATTTGGTTCAATTTGATGTGGAAATCTTTTGAGGTGTTTGGGGGTTTGAGTTGCCATGGCAATGAGTAGTTGTTACTTGTTTGGGCACTTAAGCTCACGTTCGAACTATTAAAAGGTTTTCAAATCTGTTTTAGAACTCAACCGTTGAGTACTTGCTACAAGCACTAGTAGTTAGTTAATTAATGTATTGAATTGTACTAATGCTGACTATAATACCTTTGTTAGATTTGGTCAGTTGTCAGGTAAAATGACGTAAATAGTATTATTATATCTATGACTAACTATATAGGTAATAATATTAAAGAAGGAAAATTACACTACACAAAGAGACAAATCCATTCACCTATAACCCAGTTATCCCTAACAACAGACAGATTGCAAACAGCTAGTTCATATTTTATTTACTTTACCGTATTGCCTGCTTAGTTAAGCTATACATAACCAAAGAATGAAGATATTTCCCAACATACTTCAGAGAATTGAACTAATATTTTTTACACAATAAACCTTGGAAACAACACACATTTGTCCCCGACAGTACTCCACGTGTGCACACGCTCGGCTTAGCCATTTTGTTCTTTTGGCGTAACTTTTGAAGTCCGACTGAAAGTGGACAAAAGTCAGGTGTAAAAAACGACTAAGGGGTGATTACCGTGCAAGGAAGTGACTTTGTCGAGATCCGCTCGCTTTGTGTGACGCTTTTCGTGAGACTCTCTATGTAGGAATTAGGATCTTGGGTTCTAATGAGTTGCGGAAACGTGTTGTAGATGTATACTTACATACATCTTTTTATTGTTCAACTAGATGGATAGAACTGGAAGATATTGTTAAATGAAATAAAATTGTTTTTATTCAATATAAGGATCATCAACGTCACTTATTAAAAGTCAAAAAATATTTACTCTCATGAAAAAAATTTACATTACAATGAGAATTAAATATTCTTAAATATTTATAACAATTCTGATTAAACTATTTACAGTTTGTAAAGAAAAACTTAGGAGTGAAGAAATCGTTTTAATGTATATTATTGAGTGAATAAAAATAATACGTATGTATTCACCTTAGCATTGCTATCGGGTTTTAGATGGGATTGATATAATATAATGGCCATAGGGTGTTGGATAGACCGTAGCTCAATAGAGTTCTATTAACCTATCTTTCGTAGTTGCCTCCCATGACATGGCGACATAAAAGCGCAACTACACCTCTGACAAGAATAGGTCTGTATTCAAAATCTTATTTACTATGTTAAGTGTTATTTAATTAGGTATACCTAATTATAATGAAAAAGAATTTATTTTTATAAGGTTTTCCAAAGTGATTAGATTAGTAGATTAGCAGACTCCTTTGTTAATGAATATCCAATACATAATCTTTTGTTATATAACGGCATTCGTAAGTTGTTTAAGTTAATAACCCTTTACCGATAATGACCTATTATTATTTAAGGGCCTATCCATTACTCGTATCGTAGGGCAGGTTCGGTCACCGTATTTCACAGGGCGGGCGTTGGATGCAATAAATAAACTAGTGGTTTTGCGAAGCCTCCGCTGTAGAGGCTTGATTAAAATGGCCACGGGGATTTCACGTTATTCATCGGGTTATTGTATTCATTATTTTAAGGATGTACGTATGAGGTTTTATAGTTTTTAAATATATATATATATATTTGACCCGCTCCGGCTTCGCACGGGTATAAAATATATAGCCTACTCCACTATTTAATGGATGTTATTATGCATATAAACCTTTCTCTTGAATCACTTTATCTATTAAAAAAAAACGTATCAAAATCCGTTGTGTAGTTTCAAAGATTAGCATACAAAGGGACATAGGGACAGAGACAGCGACTTTGTTTTATACTATGTAGTAATATGGGTGAAATCGAAGGGCGGTTACAAAGGCGCCTATTTATTAAGACAAATTACAGTAAGATGAGATAGAAGCGATATTGAAAAAGAGTGATATAAGGAGTACCTTTAACCGCCGAGTGTGTATGACTGTCACTGAAGTGAAAGTGGTTTGTCAGGATCAGGACAGATGCCTTCCCCTCTACAGGGAAACGGGCGTGATGCGTATGTATGGGATGGTTGTTAAAGTGTTCGTGTTTTTATTGTCATGTCTTTAGCATTGACAGGGTAGTGAATATAATTATTATAAATAACTAGCGAGCCGCTGCGGCTTCGCACGGGCATAAAATATATAGCCTACTCCACTATTTACTGGATGTTTTTATACATATAAACCTTTCTCTTGAATCAATCTATCTATTAAAAAAACCGCATCAAAATCCGTTGCGTAGTTTCAAAGATTTAAGCATACATAGGGACAGAGAAAGCGACTTTGTTTTATACTATGTAGTGATAAGTCTGATAATATTAAGTAAGTGCTAGTATCTGAGTAGTAATATCTCAGACTATCTAGTACCAGTTTTAGTAGATAGTCAGATACTTACGACCACCGTGGCACGATTGGTTAACTACCTGAACGCTAATCGTTAGGCCCGGGTTCAATTCCCGGTGGAGGCAGAGTTTAGAACGACGCTTTTCTTCTATATTCCAGTCTGGTCGTTGTACATATATTACTTAAATATACGTTGACTAGTACCCTTAACACAAGTCTCAAATGTACTTAACAAGGAACTAGTTCAATTGGCGTAATAGTGTCCTACAATATATTATTATGACTATATTATATATAATTTATTATTACTTACGTGATTACCAGTGCATTCATAGCTATAAGTTTAAATGTAGTTCTTAAGCTAAGTAATTTGCCTATCACATCTTCACACACTATCATCATATAATAATATAAGACGATGCAATAAACACATAAGGCATTAAGATATACATAGAACCTTGGTCTTTAAGATATGTAAATGTGTATGCGAATATTATGTTAAACTTCCCATAAGATACTGTAATCAAAATATGTATAATGTCCGGATATGCCTTAAGGGATCTTAAAGCCTTAAGGTTAATATGCGTACAAATAACTTGCATAATCCATAAGGGTTGACAGAACCTTAGTGTTATGTTTTGAATATATCAAGAGTTATGTCTTAAGTTAAGGGTGACGTTAGGAGTACCTATAACCACCGAGTGTGTATGAGAAGATGTATGAGTGTCAACGAAGCGAAAATGGTCTGTCAGGATCGGGGCAAATGAAAAATCCGTGATCTCTGCCTATCTCTCTACAGGAATCAGACTTGATGTGTATGTCTTAAGAAATAATGGAGTATTTGCTTGTCAATTGATATTTATGTAAATTTTAAATACTAAAGTGACACGGACAGTTTATTCTGAGGTATTTTTCATTGCGATTGCGATGACAACACATTTTTAAATAGGTACTTAATTCTATAGCTATATCTTTTACCGGCCTATAGCCGGGCTAAAGGCTTTTTTAGCCTAGGACAAACTAGTTTGTCCTACGCCCGGTAAGACAAACCAGTTTAACCTAGCCCGAACTAGTTTGTTCTAAAAATCGGGTTTGGCCGGTAACATATCCACTTGAAGTTTATAGCTCTTATAAGTAAATAGTAAATGTTTTTTCTGTATATAAATTTAATGAAATAATAAGTAAAAACAATCCATAAAAAAAACTATGTTAATTTAGATTTTCGTTTTCCGTCTAAGAAGAACAGGCTATTAAAGTATAGAATTCTCTGAAATTTCTCAATTCTCAGAACACTAAGGTTCAATCAGAATCAATTGTGAGTATAAGGTCAAACGTTTTCCTAGTAGTGACCTATTTCAGTTATTTACGTCTCGAAGTACCAATATAACATATATACTTCAATATCAAGCACATTTCTCTACAGAGGAGTAGGCAGAAATCACGGATCCATATTTGTCTCGATCCTGACGAAGCACTTCCGCTTCATTGAAACCGATACACCACCTCAGATGTAATATATATAATTATATATACAATAAAGCTTATATCATTACTTAAAAACTCAGGTAAGTAATACCTACTTAACATATTTGAAGAAATGTTAAATGGATAAAAAAGAATTCTTTACGTCAATAAAATGATCTACTTCCCTATTGAGAAGATGGCACGTAAACCGTGTTTAACCCCACTAGGTTTACTGGTCGTATAGTATATAATATAAAAAACCTTTCACAATATTTAGATCAGTTAGCAAAAATGTTAGAATGACAGAAATATCAGTCATAAAATGTAAGTCTATTCGTATTATGATAGTTGTTAAAAACCAAAAGTATCTAACAAAATATCTAGTCTTCAACACACACATACGCTTCACGACTTGTGTATACAAACTCCCTTTTTTATTATGGCGGGGTAGTCAGAGGCTTGAGTGCCCATCTCCGAAATTTCGAAGGCATGTTAGGTATGGGTCATTCGAAGATAGACAGCACCCAACGTGATAGGTAGTGAACCGTATCGCCGTTTATAGGCACTGACTATTACCTATCCTGAGGGATAGGCAGGTTTCCTCACGATGTTTTCCCTCACCGTTAGTGACTGTAAATTACGTACGTAAATGAAAAATACATATATTAAATTTCATTCATGTGATTTATTAGTTCATGTAAATATTGATTATACTACAGCTGCGCCCTAAGTGCTTCTAATACTATAAGAAAAGCAGCTAGTTACAATCCATTTAAGTCCTAGACTAGCAAACGTGTACAGTCAACGCTAAAAGTGCAGTCCCAGTAACTTTTTTTTTAATAAGGTTTACGGTTATAATAACAAAAGACGATATTTTTTATTTCGAAGCACGCAAACGTATAGTGGCCATGACAATGCATAGTGGCCCCAGTTTTAGAATGAAAAATATTGTCTTTAGTTCTAATAAACTTAAACCTTATAAAAAGTTACTGGGACTGCACTTTTAGCGATGACTGTACGTTCATGTATCGATATAATAGCGTAGTGTTGTTCCCATTCTACAAAATAAGGTGTAATCACACCGCCGCAGCCGCAACGTTTATTAGACAAGCCAATTTGCTTGTCTATGGAACGTCTGTGTTTAACTTTAAAGTTGGCTTCGAGTAAAGCCTTTCATTAGTCGCTACACAAACGGCTACGAACGCTTATTAGGTGCACGTGTCTATGGGTATGTGTGCAAACTTTATGGTTATAAATAGAGGAGGAAATGTTCATTTAAGTATAACAATACGCGATTGCGGATATGGACATTGACTGTACTACCCCGTAAGGTTTGATGGGTTAGTAACTGTTTTAAAGCATTACGGTTATAGATATACATATAATTTTCGTGGATATAATGCCATCATTTCAAAATATTGGTGATAAATTATCATAACATAGACACAATAAGACTTATGACAGTCAGATAGACGCCCTATTGAAAAGGGTGATGTTAGAAGTACCGATAACCGCCGAGTATGTATGAGGAGGTGAATGAGTGTCAATGAAGCAAAAGTGGTTTCTGTGGTTTGAAAGATGGGGATCCGTGATCTCTGTCTACCCCTCAGAAATCAGGTGTGATCTGTATGTATGTAACATAGTCCATAGAATTTCTAGTACCCCTAAAAAGTAGGTATGTAGTACCTTTAAAAATATATAAAAGCAAATGTATGTACATAAGGTTATTGAAATGTAGTAGCGAAACATAGTAGTTATAACTACTAAAATGAGGACAAAAAGGTAAATACCAAAATAATAATATTTACCAAATTCTGACGGCAATAATTTCCACATGTCATTCTCAACTATCTTATTAAATATGAGGTTAAAATAATCAAAAATCTCTGCATTGCTCTTATATGTAGATAACATTTTATTACGCTAATGTACCTTTTCATAATTATCCGCAATACAACAAAGCGAAAAGGAACAATAAGAAAGAATTTAAGGTTTTTAATTTAATTCCGCAATACTTTAAGTAGTCTCCCGCGGGAATTATTGTTCCAAATTGGAATGTTACCGTTGGCGATGCAATTTCCCGTGTTCCTTTAATAGATTTTTCATGCGGTTTCCCCCCGAGTAATCTTTTCCACTTAAGGAAAAGTTAAAGATACTTTTTCGTTATTTTACAAAACGAAGTCTTTGTTTTGTTATCGAATAATTGATTTAATCCTATATTTAACGAGCTTATAAAATAATGTTTATATCAATTAATATATATGCTATATTTTTATATATATGCTTTAAATTTTATATATATGCTTTAGTTTTCATATATATGCCTTAGTTTTTATCAATTAATAATCAAATATTAGTCAAATATTATTTTAGTTACCTGGTGTCACAATTGTAACCACAAATCTTACTATAAGTAATTATAATAGTGTCCATATAAAAAGTAGTAAAAGATGTTAACATATTATGGCATATTCAGGAATTTATACACAACAAATTAGAGACAATCTTCTCAAAGTGTATGAACATGTATGAGAATTTTAAAGAATGTGATTGAAGCAAGAGAGATTTGTCAGGAGCGTTCCAGGTGACAGTCGAGTCTCTGCTTATTCCGTTAGGAACGTAGAGGCGTGAATATATGTACGTGTGTATTATTCAATTTATAAGATATGCAACAGAAAAAAATCAGCAAGTTTACATTGAAACACAAGACTCTCATATCGTTACTAAGGTAATGACTTTGTAACAAAAAAATTACATCTTTTATGCAAAATAATTATGTATTTGTTCCACCATTATTTCTAAGGAAGTCTGTATATGACAGATTATTGTATTTATAAAGAAAAAGAACCGTTTAAGTGCAAAGGGAAATTTGTATAGTCCAATTTTAATTGCTTGCGTAGGTAATTTACCTACCTCATAATATACAATATATCTCTTTTATTCTATTATAAGTACAACTAGAAAAAAAAGGAAGTACATTACCTAAAACCCTATTTAAGTGCCAAACTAGCTTGGAACTACCCCTTTTCATCCTTCTAGTACAGAAAAGTACCGAAAAATCTCCCTTCCCGGCGGGGAACGACGCTTCGAAATTCAAATTTCACGCATCAGGAAGCATGCCTCTTCAAACGGTTTCCGATACAATGGCGTCACTATAAAACATTCGTGATTAGAATGTCAGCTGTGGTAAGGATTTTTAGACTTGTGTGGTGTCAAAGCGTAGATGTTGCTTTACTATTGATAGAAGACAAATGCGTTCACGGCTATTAACCCTTGCGGGGTAGTCAGAGGTTTAGGTGTCCATCTCCGCAATTGCGAAGCTAGTAATTCTATGGCCACCTCGAACCCACATGTTGATAAGATAGTCAGTACTCAATCAAGCCCTAAACAACTGCGCTACGGCGAATTACTGAGATACGTCGAATTATTTACTTTTGATGTGTACAATTTTGTTACAATTTATTAAATGAAGACATTACTTTATCACCTTTATCGCTTTTAACAAGTTAAACCACTTAAAGTTTACTTATTAAGTATAGTTTGTATCTTTCAGTTCCGAATATGTATATATTGTAGTGTGATAATCTATTTATAAGCCAATTTGGACGAATAAAATGAAATTAGAGATATTGAAAATCAATTCTCCCGGACAATTATATGCAGATGGTTTGTACTAAAAACAATTATTTTTTCTTTTTATTAAGACTACATATTTACACTAAGATATTGTTAGTACAGCATATAAATTATTAAAAGCTTCCTAGAATAGTTCACATGTCTATATTTGCAATTACAGAACAGATCATATTGTTATATGCCCACTACCTGTTTCATTTGCCGAATACTACGGTGAGGGAAAACATCGTGAGGAAACCTATCTGTTACCTGAACAGGTAATAGTTAGTGCTTGTAAATGGCGACATGACTTACCACCTGTCACATTAAGTACTGACTATTTGGTCAACATGTGCGTCCGTGGTGGCTATAGAATTACTACCTTCGCAATTGCAGATTGACACCTGAATTTACCCCGCATGGATTAATGATCGTAAACGCGTTTGTCTTTTTTGTCTATATGTTTTTCCCCATATTTGTATTATATTACACCTCAATTTCCCTTCAGGGTACACAGACAGTCTTCTTGTATGCAATGCACAACTTAAGCTCTACTTGGCGCAGGTATTAATCAAAGTCCTCCGTAAACGGCCCCATTAGTTAAGCGTCCAGCAAGCCTTACGCTGCTATTGAATTGTTCCAACTATAGTTAGAGGAGAAAAAGGAGATGTTTTATATAATGTATACTGGAAACGTAGGAGAGATAGTAGGAGAGGTTTATTGTGAAGGCTTTTTTTATATTTTTAATTTGAATTAATCTTAAAAAATTGCTTGCGTGCAATATAAAAAAATAGACATAAATAAGTACATAAATAGTACAAATATTAATAATTACAAATTTTACTCATAATCCTTGAGCTACAGTCTTGTGCAAACTTCGATCTCATGATAAACAAACAAACGATAATTCATATCTACTTCTTCACGAGTATTATGGTGTCTTAGATGATTGGAAAAATAAAAATCTGAAATACTTTTCAAGTGCTAGTCTAAGGCAAATGAATAATATTGTAATAATAATATTGTAGGACATGATTACACCAGTTGAAGTAGCCCCTTGATAAGTTCATTTAAGACTCGTGTTAAGAGTACTAGTCAATGTATATTTAAGAAATATATACTTATTATGTACAGATAAATACATATATTATTAACGACCATACTGGAAAGCAGAAGCGTAGTTCTTAACTCTGCCTCCACCGGGAATCGAACCCGGGACCTCACGATTAGCGTTCAGGCGTCTAACCGATCGCGCCACGAAGGTCATCAATGAATGCGAAATAGCTGCTATTCTTCTTGTCTTGTATTAGGAAGTGACTAAAGGACAAGAGTACATAAAATCTGTACATGATAGTACATAGTACATGAGTTTGGCAACCGGTTACCAAAATTCCATATAACATCAAAACCACAATTGTCATGCTTAAAAGTGACGTAGGAGCTATTATGCCTTAAGTCTCATCCACCACAAATTATTTATCTAAATAAAACATTAAGCTAATCAAAATCATAATCCTTTCTAAATTGTCAGAGCTTAAACCTCTGTCAGCTGAAAAAATATTTTTAGACACTTCTTTTAATGAACTTTTTATCAGATAAATCAGCATCCAATATAACACTTAGGTGGCTATTCCAAATTCAAATAAGGACTATTACGCTGGTTTTAAAGTATGTACGCATGTGTTAGAACATGTACAGTTACAAAATTTTATAGCAAATACGATACGAATAATCTTCTCAGACAACATTTTTCGACTTCCATTAAATTTATATTTTCCCTAGTTATACAGACTTAAATATCATACACAGTATAAAATAAAGTCGCTTTCTCTGTCCCTATGTCCCTTTGTATGCTTAAATCTTTGAAACTACGCAACGGATTCTGATGCGGTTTTTTAATAGATAGAGTGATTCAAGAGGAAAGTTTATATGTATAATAACATTCATTAATTAGTGGAGTAGGCTATATATTTTATACCCGTGCGAAGCCGGAACGGGTCGCTAGTATATGATACGACATCTGTGTTGTTTCCAAATTTAAATATTTTCCACGCAAAAGAACACCTATTTCAAGGTTCTTATACCTTCGTAATGCGTTCGAGTATTCGCGATAGAACGTTCGAGAACTTCCATTTACATTTATATTTCAGCTGTTAGGCTACGTGAACAAACTTTATTAAAGCCCGGGGTTCCATGTCCCTTGATTGACATTCAACAGTGGGGCGTAAATTGAACACCACTTTCTGTTAGCTACTGCACACTAACGCCCCTAATTCCTTAAGGAATGGATAGAAAATAGGTGTGCAAGAATATTTAGATACATTTAATGTGTAGCTAGGCGAAGATATGTGGAAATTTTGGATATACAGATACAATCACGTCTGTTTATTCCTTTGGGAAGGACAGAAGCTTGGAGACATGAAAACATTTTGAAAGCTAGTATGAATATTGGGGTTGTTATGTAATATGGAACATTGGTGACAAGTTGCTAACCCAAAGCATAATAGATTCCATATAAAGTCAGTCCCTTAGTTGCCTTCTACGACATACTGGGAAGAACGGCAGCTAGTTATTTTTACTTCCAAACTAGTGCGGGATCAATGAGGGGTAAATAAGTAGGAATTTTGGTATATCAGTGATCGCAGTCAGTTCGGTGGTAGAAATTTGCGATACTGGCCAGTCAGTAGCCTAAAATACTTAAGGAAACGAGTCTCTTGGCAATGTCTTTTGACATAAGGAAGAAAATACTCGGATCCTCATTTGTCTTGATCTTGATAGGTCACTTACGCTACATTGACACTCATACAACTTCTCATCATATTAATCAACTTCATTTCCTACATTGTTAGAAGTACACCGCTGGGTATAACACCGAGTGTATATGAATCTCAATGAAGCGAAAGTGGTCTATCAGGATCGGGACAGATGGGGATCCGTAATCTCTCCCTACCCCTATACAGATAATCAGACGTGTTTTGTATGTATGTTTATTTCATTCCATACAACGTTTCACACAAATTTCCCAGAGATTTTTGCAACAGCAATCCACGCAAGTAGCCAGTTAGTAATTAACACATCCCATTTATTTGCATGTATGCATGGACCAACCAAAACTAGTTATGAATTCCATCTACCGAAATTGATATTGCCAGCCACAAAATACGCCGTTAAATTTATTATTTATACCTTCGCTGTCAGGTGTATTTATGTTATGTTTTAATCTGCTTCCTGTGTTGAAAATTTTAGATCTATGTGTGGAAGGCGATAAGGTTATCAAAGGAGTTTTTGAGAAAAATATATAACATACATACATACACTTTACTTGTTTTACACACACCTTTTTATTGTGGCGGGGTAATCAAAGGCTTGAGTCCATCTTCGAAATTTGGAAGGCATGTTAGGAATGGGTCACTCGAAGCTCGCGTTTGACTACGGACAGCACCCAACGTGATAGGTTGTAAACCGTGTGGGCGTATATAGGCACTAGCTATTACCTATCTCGATAGGCAGCTTTTCAAACGATGTTTTCCATCACCGTTAGCGCCTGTATGTTAAATTATGTATGTAAATGAAAACCTCACATTTAAATATAATTCATTAGCACATGCCAGAGGCGGGATTCGTACCTAGGACCTTTCTTATAAGAAGTCAGAGGTCTTACCCACTGGGCTACAGCCACTTACAGCAGCAGGTATTAGGCGATGAGCTGGAAACCTGTCACCAAAGTTCCATGAAAACCAACAACCTAATTCATGCTAAAAAGTCACCTAAGATGTAGAATTATGTCCCCAAGTTTCTGTCCATTTTATAAAAGAGTATGTGTAAGAAAATCAAAAAATGACCTAGAGACAATTTTTAAGCAACAAATAATAATTTTTTGGACATTATTACACCAATTGAACTAGCCCCTTGGTAAGAACAGTCCACAGACTTTCAAATCGCGGGTGCAAAAGCACTTTCTGGGAGAGCTCGGTCCACCTTAGGCCTGACCAATCCAACTACTTGGATTAGTACGGGCCAAGAGCAATCCCATTCTAAATATAAAAAAAAGTACATTTAAGACTTGTGTTAGGGGTACTAGTCAACGTATATTTAAGATATATATACTTATTATATAAGGATTTATACATAAATAGCATATATAATGAACGACCACACTGGAAAGCAGTAGAAAAACGGAGTTCTTAACTCTGCCTCCACCGGAAATCGAACCCGGGACCTCACGAATTAGCGTTCAGGTGTCTAAGCGATCGCGCCACGGAGGTCGTCGAAACAAATATAGTTGAGAAATAAAAAACTAAAATAGTAAAACAAAAATAGTTTCTTTATTTTTATTTTCAGTAATTATGGTACCTACAAGAAACGGTTATAATTAGTCTACAGTTATTATTACGAGTATTTATAAACGTAAACTTCCTCTTTATCACTACATAGTATAAAACAAAGTCGCTTTCTCTGTCCCTATGTCCCTTTGTATGCTTTAATCTTTAAAACTACGCAACGGATTTTGATGCGGTTTTTTTAATAGATAGAGTGATTCAAGGGGAAGGTTTATATGTATAATAACATCCATTAAATAGTAGAGTAGGCTATATATTTTATACCCGTGTGAAGCCGGAGCGGGTTGCTAGTCTATAATAAACGAGTGTGTATATAGGATCCCCATATAAGTGACACGCGTCATTAGTTATGAATATGTTGTGAGCAAGATTGATAGTCGATGGTATTGAAATGAATAGCTGACATGTCAACAGCTTTTAGGAAAACTTATAGAAAGATGTAATGTTAGGGTGAACATGTATATTTATCTTCCATAAATAGTCTGTTATAAATGAGTCTCTAAGAGTTATATAAAGATCATAAATAGACCATCATTTTACGGCGTAGCTCAGTTGTTTAGGGCTTTACTGTGTATCAGTGGGTACAGGGTTCAAACACCAGCTTTTGCCAATGGGAATAAAGTTTAATGAATTTCTATTTAAATTTGACGATAACACATAAATACATTTGCGAAATCGACTGAATGTTACAGTGGGGTAAAACATCGTGAGGAAACCTACCTGTTTCCCTAACAGGTAATAGTTAGTGCTTGTTAATGGTGACATGGTTTACCACCTGTCTTATTAAATACTGGCTATGTATATCTTATTCAATAATGCGTTCATATTTTTGTATGAACCTATTCATAGTAATAATACTAAACAATGGTTGTTTTGCAATGTCTTTTTGTTCTGTGTCTAAAATAGAACGTTAATAGCCAACTTACTTCTAGGCATATCAAAATACAAGTCGATGTTTAGTACCAATAGGTATTCTTCAATTTCTTATATAGCTTTATTTTACAACGTATCAAAAAGCGCCATAAGGTTAATTATATCTTGTTATATACACCTACTGAATAGATAAACAAAATGTATTTGTAAAGATAAGATCATAATTACAATTAATAATTGGTTAACACTATGACAGCATGAATATCGATAAACACAACCGTTAATTGTCTACCTACAAAACAAATGCCAACTTACTACATTATCTCCCATTCACAGTTCCCCATAGAACATTCTATACCAGTGAATCCAATGCTTGTTAGCGGATCGAAAACCCTAGTGGAAATTGATCATAGCATTTTAGTTCGGACGTTGATGGATGCGTAGTCCACGAATGGAAGGAATTAGAAACATCAGTCGACTTGCATTGCAGGGAGCAGATTGAAAAAAGAGTAGGTTAGGTAACGTACTGATAAAAGGTGGCGTTAGTAGTACATATAAAAGGGGAGTAACGAGTTTTATTATTGATTATATTAAGGCGCATTTGGTTAAGGATATGAGGGACAACATTTGTATGAAACAATAGACATAATTATTAAAGGTAAGGGAAATGTTCACCTCATACGGATCAGGGCTTTTTTGTATATTAAAGAGTTTTTGCTTATGCAACTAGGCATTGAGATATAACAAAAAAGTCGTTATTAATACCTATCTAAACAAATACAAAGAATACATATTCACATTTCTTAATTAATCACTTTCGAGATGGAAAAAATATCTAAAACACAAGTATTAGATACTGTTAGCAAAATTATTAATATCTGCTTAGAGTTATTTAAGTAAACAAGTAGGTTTGTAATTTATGTCAGTGTGTTCTACAATTATTGTATATCATTATTTTTTTGCATTCATTTACGTTTTGAAATTTTATGTTTTTGGGAATGTCGAGAATTATCATTGTGTAAATTTTAAGAATTATCAGTAATACTATGTTATAATGTTACAAAAGACTTAGCTCACATCAGAGCAATTTCTGTTACGATAATTTTTAGTTTTCATAAATAAATAAAACATATAATTACACACATTCCTCGCCAAATACCATTTACATCACACCTTTCTTTAAGAATCGTATCACGTAGACGCGCCGTGTGATAAATAAAAAAGATGTCACATTTATTGCTGCCCTGAAGCAATTTTCAGCAGCCGTAATTTGTTTCGGCTACGTGGCTACCACAGCCACATGGTTATCACAATTATTGTGTAGGCTTCATGGGTAATCGGATTTAGAGAAATAGGGGAGATGTGCCTACCTTTATGGGGAATCAGGCCTAATTGTATACATATACATTCAAGTTATTCAAGTTCTTTAATCAGTTTTGGATAAGACAAAACCTCGAAGATACAATATTTCCTAGGTCACTTTTTAGCATGAATATTGGAGTTGCGATGTCATAATGTAACAACTTTTTAAGACAATATATGGAAAAAAGCTACTTAGCATTTCTAGGAAACGAACACAAAAATACCTAACTTTAAAGGGCCTAAGTATCACTTTGATTAAAATTGATGAGGGTACAGCAAATGGGCATGATTTTGAGGAACCCTCCTCACTTATGCAAAGGTTTCGGAGCCTCCAAAGGCTTTCACTATAGGCGAGAGGATATATTGGGTGACACTTTTCGCTAACTGTAAAAGCTTTCCAATTGTTGGAAATACTACTGGGAATGCGATGGGATCTAAGTAGTTTCCATATATACATACGATACGATATATACGTATAGTTTTGGTTGCTAGTTATATTAGACGTAGAACAGTTGTTGGGGGTTGACTCTGTATCAGTGGGTACAGGGTTCAAATCCCGTTAGAGCATGTGCAAATGGAAATGAAGTTTAATTACTTTCTATGTATATTTTCGTAAAAAAATACATTTACGAATTGTTGCCAATACTACGGTGAGGGAAAACAGCGTGAGGAAACCTACCTGTTCCACGAACAGGTAATAGTCAGTGCTTATAAATGGTGACATGGCTTACCACCTATCACATTGAGTACTATCTGGTCAACACGTGGGTTTGAGGTAGCCATAGAATTACTACCTCCGTGATTGCGGAGATGGACACCTGAACCTCTGACTACCCCGCAAGGGTTAATGGTCATGATCGCGTTTGAATTTTAACTAGTTATGTTAGCTATTATATTCTTACAGTGAGCAACGAAAATATGGTATGTGTATCATAAATTAACAAATTATTCTAGCAGTTAAGCATATATACTCTGTTTTTGAACATATACAGCGCATGTTGTAACAAGTAATCTGAGTAAAATAGGATAGATGGTTAATCCATTCAAGTGTGTATAATACGAGTATTAGATGATGGATTGGATACCATTTTAATACAATCATAATAATAATAATAATATTTGGACATTATTACACGAATTGAACTAGCCCCTTGGTAAGTACATTTAAGACTTAAAGGGATTAAGTCAACGTATATTTAAGAAATGTATTCATATTATAAATATATAACATATATAACCAACAACCAGACTGGAAAGCAGTAGAAAAGCGTTTTTCTCAAGTCTGTCTCCACCAGGAATCGAACCCGGGACCCCACAATTAGCGTTCAGGTGTCCAACCGATCGCGCCACGGAGGTCGTCATTATCCTTATACTCTTACGAAAAGTTACTTACATTTTAATGTTTTCAAGGTCCTGTTTACCCCGAAAACACGTATATATTCTATACTAGCGACCCGCTCCGGCTTCGCACGAGAATAAAATATATATCCTACTCCACTATTTAATGGATGTTATTATACATATAAACCTTCCTCTTCAATCACTCTATCTATTAAAAAAAACCGCATCAAAATCCGTTGCGCAGTTTCAAAGATTTAAGCATACAAAGGGACATAGGGACAGAGAAAGCGACTTTGCTTTATACTATGTAGTGATACACAAGGCAATAAACTTACAAATCCAAAGATAAAGGCAGAAAGCAATCACTTTTACTGATTGCTTTCGCCTTCAAGTCACGACCTCTGGGAGGGAGCAGAGATCAAATTAGACGTCCCAATAAACCGAAAGGACAATTAAAATCCCATGCTGATTTGGGACTAAGACAAAGAAAGTAGCTGTGGAAATTCTCGATGTTTTGTAATTTAGTAAATAATATAATAATAACAAAACATTACAAATTATAATTAGATTAGTCAATTTAAAATTGAAACATTATGACATCGCAACCCCAAATATTCGTTCCAAAAAGTGACCTAGGAGATATTATGTCTTCGAGGTTCTGTCTACCAAAAGGAATCAAAGGTCGTAAATGTATATTATATAAAACAAGGAAGTAAACACATGTAAGTAGAATGGAATATTCATGGCAAAGAGTGACTTAGAAGATATTCTATCTCCGATCTCTGTACACCCCGAAAGGAATGAAAGGACGTGAATATATATGTATGTATATAAAACAGGAATCGAACATGTATGTATGTTACACACATGTCTCTTGAAAGCTTTGAAAGGAGGTATTGTGTTTATCGCGATTCAAGTGATAGTTGCACCCCATGCATCGAATGTAGGGCTTTGAAGTGGAGTGCTTTATTGCACCTCCATGCAGTGAATATATACGCACTTACGACTATAATTATCGAAGGGGTAAATAGTAAGGATTTGCTTCGATGGTTGGGATAAGTTATGCGGATGGAAGATTGACAAAAGGTTTTTGCATATGTGGGTGAAGTGGAAAGGTGGTTACGTAGGGACCGACCCAATAAGACATATAACAGTCAAATAGACGCCATATTGAAAATGGTTATAAGTACCTATAACCATCGAATGTGTTTGAGGAGGTGTTTAAAAATATTTAGATATTATACCCCTAATTGCTCAGTTGTATCTTTCATTATGGCTTAAATAAGATTGGTTTCATATGATAAAACAATTTTAGCAGTATATTATGAGTTATTACGTAAAAGTTTTTTTCCATGCTGAAATATGTATACGAACTTATTTTTACTATCTCACTGCTCCTTAGTGATGTTCCGATACCTACAAAGTATCGATACTTACTCATATGAGTAGTACTCAAATCATTTTCCGATACTACTCATATGGGTACCACAAAAGTATCGATACTTACTCGGTATCGAAATTATTTTTAATTATCTTATGGAAATTATTGTTAAGCTCAAAATACACTTACACGGTTATTAATAGGAAGTATGTAGTGATCATCATCGTCATATATAAGTCTGTTAACATTCACTGCTAGACAAAGGCTTCATCACAACCATCAATATTCTGCCTATCCCTCAACAGTGCTCCTTTAAAGCGACACTCGTTACCACCTGCCACGTCACTACTATTTAGTAAACGTGTGAGTTTGAGGTAGCCATATAAGCACTAATTCCACAGTATACAATATAATCATATATACAGAAAGAAGTTTTATAGATTTTTAAATTTTAAATTAAAAAGTTTAAAGTTAGGTGAGAAAATAAGCAGAGTAAAAATATTCGAGCTAACTCGTTTAGGATGTTAGAGATTCATGTACAGTCAACGCTAAAAGTGCAGTCCCAGCAACTTTTTATAAGGTTTAAGTTTATAAGAACAAAAAACAATATTTTTCATTTCGAAGCACGCGAACGTATAGTGTCTATGACAATGCATAGTGGCGCTAGTTTTAAAATGTAAAATAGTCTTTTGTTCTTATAAACTTAAACCTTATAAAAAGTTACTAGGAGTGCACTTTTAGCGTTGACTGTACATGAATCTCTAACATCCCAAACGAGTAAGCTCGAATATTTTTACTGTATACTTATTTTCTTACGTAACTTTAACTTTTTAATTTCCGCCCCACATTCAGCGTTTCTTAGTAAACAACTTACTTACTTAGTAAACAACCATTTATTTAATATATTGACTCCGTATGGAAGTTTGCACAACGCTCATACACTCTGGCATCGAAATCCCGGAAATTACCTTCCGATCCACTGGGAACATACGCTGCGATGCTCGTGGCAAAAAAAGGATGCAGCTATGCAAATAGAAGTGCATTTGTGCCACTTCTGTTTACATAGGAACGGGTAAAACAACGGTGTAAATATTGTACAGAATGTGTAATTTTCTTTGGGATAGGTTGTAAAAGTTGTGAAAGTTACTTATCTGTTAAGTTTTGTAATGACGACCGCCGTGGTCCGATTGGTCGGGTTGTTGGTGGAGGTAGATTAAAGAAATACGCTTTTCTTCTACTTTCCAGTCTGCTCGTTTATTAAATATGTTATGTATGTATTTATTTATCTATAATGGTATAAATAATTGACTAGTACCTTTTACACAAGTCCTAATTGTACTTAGCAAGGAACTAGTTCAATTTATGTAACAGTGTCCTATAATATTATATTATAAATAATATGTGGCCACTGCACATATTAGTCAGTTTTACGTGTTAGTACCCAACGAGACAGGTAAGGTACGACACTTTGAGTAAGACTTGACATGTAGCAGGTTATAGTTTTAAGAGGTTCGCGATTTATACTCATGATTAATAATGAACGGGACTTATCGCGTAAGTTTTTATATAATAAAGTTATCTTTGTTAACCCGACGTTTCGGCTACGTTGCAGCAGCCATGGTCACGGGCATGTTAGTCTACAGGTTAGTCTACCCGTGACTATGGCTGCTGCAACGTAGCCAAAACGTCGGGTTTATAAAGGTAACTTTAGTATATAAAAACTTACGTGATAAGTACCGTTAGTTATTAATCATTTAGCAGGTTATTTCAGTTAGTAAGATTTATTTATACACCAAAGTAGCAACAACATAATCTTACGCCTATCCTTATCAATAATATACAAGAAAAACATCTCATTGAAAACTCACATTTGTATGTATACCCACAAGGAAAAAATCCCGTAGATTATTGACAAGTACAAGCTTATGTATACTCCATATTACATGACACACAGCAGGCAATCAGCAATCGTCACAGATACACGACAAAGACAGTTTCCATCCCTTTGCATTGCAAATCGAGGGCCCCGATAACAATGCATCATTGAAATGTACTCGCGTTACAAACAGAAAACCGAGCGAACTTTTATTAAAGTCAATCTTTTGAACTTCCCTTTGTTATTCGTAAGGCTGTAGAGAGAGTTTGACTCGGCATTGTAAAACATCTTTAGCATACTTAAATTTGTTCGGTTTAATCTCTGCTGTCAGTTGCAGTGACCGGACAGACCGAACTCAACTCAAACTCAAGTATCATAAGGTATTTTATAGATAGTCAGCATCATATCATCACTACGTAGTATAAAACAAAGTCGCTTTCTTTGTCCCTATGTCCCTCTGTATGCTTAAATCTTTGAAACTACGCAACGAATGTTGATGCGGTTATTTTTAATAAATAGAGTGATTCAAGAGGAAGGTTTATATGTATAATAACATCCATAAATAGTGGAGTAGGCTATATATTTTATACCCGTGCGAAGCCGGAGCGGGTCGCTAGTAAGGTATATTTCTAGATAGTCAGCATCATATCATATAGGCAATAAAGTCAAGGAATCTATGGATAGGCTGCTAACGTTTAACAAATTTTCTATACGATATCACAATCCCAATATTAATTCAAAACAGTAACCTAGGAGATAATTCCGTGATTCTGAGGTCTACCCTAAACAGGATTGATGGACGAACATATATACATATGTATGTATGTATTAATCTTCACACCTACTAACTGTTACGTAGGGGCCGGCCCAATAAGACTATTACAGTCGGATAGACGCTATATTGAAAAAGGGTGACGTTAGGAGTACCTATAACCACCGAGTATCTATGAGTAGATATATGAGTGTCAAGGAAGCGAAAGTGGTCTATCAGTATCGGGACAAATGGGGATCTGTGATCTCTACCTACCCGTTTACAGGGAATCAGACGTGATATGTATATATTGAATTGAACAACCAATTGATCCTTACTCCCTATCACATACCTACAGTATCTATTCACTTATCCACAAATCATGTCTCCGCACATAAGGACAAAAGCATACAGTACCATATCACCAAACGTCCCCTAGCATATAAATCGAAGAGCACAATGCCACTATTTACACGCAAGAGGTATCCGCAATAGCGGTGATAAATGCATCCGCCCGCCCATGGTGCGGAAATACTAAATTCCATGCATATTGTTGCCATGCGGAATGCGTGTACGTGTGTCGCGTGGGTAGCGTGCTTTAGGAATGAATAGGTGGATGTACATTTGTTTGACGACCTCCGTTGTGCGATCGGTTAGACGCCTGAACGCTAATCATGAGATCCCGGGTTCGATTCCCGGTGGAGGCAGAGTTAAGAACTTCTTTTTTTCTGCTTTCCAGTCTGGTCGGTAATTAAATATGCTATTTATGTATTAATCTATATATAATAAGTATATATGTCTTAAATATACGTTGACTAGTACCCTTAACACAAGTCTTAAATGTACTTACCAAGGGGCTAGTTCAATTGGTGTAATAACGTCCTACAATATTATTATTATTATTATTATGTAGATAGGCTTGTATTTGAAGCCCCGTAATAGTGTGGGACGTCAAAATAATGATAACTAGCTGCCGTTCTTTTAAGCATGTGTTAGGTGGTTACTAACAGACTAGGGGAGTATGAAATGTATTGAAAGATGGATTACGACCCGATGATCAATGTTCTATATGATATCACAACCACAATACCTAAAAGTAACCTAGGAGATATTTTCGTATATCCGAGGTTTTGTCCATCCCTAAAAGAATTAAAGAATGTATAATAATATAATAATAATATTGGGACACTATTTCACCAATTGGACTAGCCCCTTGGTAAGTTCATTAAAGACTTGTGTTAAGGGTACTAGTCAACATATTATATTTAAGAAATATATTATACTTATTATATATAGATAAATGCATATATAGTATATATAATCAACAACCAGACCGGAAAGCAGAAAAAAAGCGTAGTTCTTAACTCTGCATCCACCGGAAATCGAACCTGGGACCTCACGATTAGCGTTCAGACGTCTAACCGACCGCGCCACGGAGGTAGTCAAAAATAAAAATGTATGTGTAAGATTGATATTCATCACGATGTAAGCGGGTTTTTAAAGAAGAGTGACATTAGAATCCTTCTCAACAATCCAGTAGGAAAGTATGAATAATATGGGCCAAACCAAGGAGATACGATAAAAACTCCTAAGTCACTTTTTAGCATGGATATCCTTTCGATGTTATTCTTGTGTTTAAACCTCGGGGTATGTTTGCTAATTTTTTATATTCATTGTCACAATAAATCAAATATTGTGAAATGCTACAAATAGCACGGTGAATGTTTGTTTTGATTACATTCAAACATATTTGGTATAATCATACACATTGATAAAAGGTGACGCTAGGTGTACCTATAACCGCCAAGAGTGTTTGAGAAGATGTATGAATGTCAATGAAGTGAAAATGGTCTGTCAGGATCGGGACAAATGGGGATCCTTGATCTCTGCCTACCCCTCTTCAGGGAATCAGGCGTGATGTGTATGTATGTATGTTAGAGATTGTAATTTGACATAATAATACCAATCAGTAACCAAGGCAACAGCATCAAACGATATCCTGTATAGAATAAACACGGTCAGTAATCCTCTCAGAGACATTATCATAGTAATGTGTGTGCTCAGCGTGATTGGTGAGTCAAAACAGATATCTCATAAGAGATTATGCATTCAATAGCTAACATGCATTATGGATAGCCTAGTGATAGAATTGTGGTATCGTCATCTAAATGGTTTGGAGTATATTCTTTAACTATAGTACGCGAACAATACGTACACATAATAAATTTACACGTACACATAATAATATGCATTCAATAGCTTACATGCATCATGGATAGCCTAGTGATAGAATTGTGGTATCGTCATCTAAATGGTTTGGAGTATATTCTTTAACTATAGTACGCGAACAATACGTACACATAATAAATTTATAACTTCGTATGGAGTATTATTATTATAGATACACATTGAATTCTAACCATCTAATTCCTTTTCTTCGTGAAGAACAGAAGAGCATGTATTAGAAGGTCTATATACAAAAATACAAACAAAAAACAAACATAAACGCGTTCCAAACCATTAACCCTTGCGGGGTAGTCAGAGGTTCAGGTTTAAATCTCGGCAATTGTGAAGGTAGTAATTCTATGGCCACCTCAAACCCACGTGTGTATCAGATAGTCAGAACTCAATGTGACAGGTTGTAAGCCATGTCGCCATTAACAAGCACTGGTGATTACCTGTTCGGTGAACAGGTAGGTTTCATCACGATGTTTTCCCCTCACTGTATTATTCGATGCATTTCGTAAATGTATTCTTATTACGAAAACGTGCTTATTAATTTATTAAACTTCATTTACATTGTAACATGCTCAAGTGGGATTTGAATGTTAATATATATATATATATATATATATATATATATATATAAGTTAATATATATGTATATGTATATAATTGTAAGAGATTATGCATTCAACACCTAACATGCATCATGGATAGTCTAGTGTTTGAATTGTGGTATGGTATAAAATGGGATAGAGAAAGGGGCATAAAATAATACATTAATAATACTTACATAGAATATTTTGTAATCTATACTGCACGTATAGTTTTAACATATTCATGACTTATACTCATGATTAAACTAACTAACTAACTTAACTAACGAGACTTAGCGCGTAAGTTTTTATATAATAAAGCTACCTTTATCAACCCGACGTTCCGGCTACGTTGCAGCAGCCATGGTCACGGGTAGACTCACGATTAGATAGCATTTAATGTGGAAAATAATTATTACAGATACACGTAAGAGGTCGCCACACGTTCAATGCATTCGTCTTAAGGCAGGTGTACGTAGTATGAAAAACAGAAGAGCATGTATGAGAAGGTTAATGGGTGTGAGTGAAGCAAGAGAGATTTTTCAGTATAGTTCCAGGTGGCGATATAATGTCTCTGCCTATCCCGTTAGGGACGTACAGGCGAGAGGATAGTATGTATGTATAGGCACATGTGTGCAAGGTAATAACGTTAGTAAATTAGTGAAAATAATTAAGGTCAATCAAATCTACTGTACACCGAAAGGTCAGCAATCTTGTACTTTTTGTATGTATAGCTTAAGTTAATTTGTTTAAAGGAATGATGTATACAAAATTGGTTGCCTTTCACAATATAATCAACACCAAGAGAAACAAATAGTTACACCGCTGTTTCCAGACACCGGATATTGCATTCCTAAAGAAAATGCTTCAATAGGAACATGCAAAAAGCGTTAGAACAGACAGAAGCCTTTTCGAAAATGACAATAGTCAGTGCTTGCATGAGTATGTATTGGGTACTGACTATCTGATAAAAGTAGGTTCTATGTGGTCATAAATCTCTTTGGGTTTAATGACAAACTCAAACGCGTTCACGACTATTAACCCTTGTAAGGTAGTCAGAGGTTAAGGTGTACATCTCCGGAATCGAACCCACTTGTAGACCAGGTAGTCAGTACTCAATGTGACAGGTGGTAAGTCTTTGTTGTAAGAGTTTGACTATGTCTACGATTTACTTAGTAATAACAAATACATATATTAACCCCTCAACGTTCCCAGGGATAGGCAGACACAATCGATCGCCACCTGGAACAATCCTGACGAATCTCTATTGCTTCACTTACACCCATTAACCTCCTCAAATATGCATACAACAGGAATATATGTGGGTGAAGTGGAAGGCTTATTTCGTAGGGACTGGCTCCATAGAATACATGACAGTCACTCGCCATATTGTAAAAGGGTGACGTTAGAAGTACCCATAACCGCCGAGTGTGTATAAGGAGATGTATGAGTGTCTATGAATGAAGAGACATAGGTTTGTAAGCGTCTGGACAGATAGGGATCCGTGATCTTTACCTACTCCTCTACAGGAAATCAGACGTGATGTGTATGTATGTATATTAGTAGAATATTGTTGATTCAATTTTAATAAAGTCCCCAACTAACAGACCGGTGCCATGTTCCGGAAAAAGCCTTCCTGTTCGATTTTTAAACGGCCGCCATGATTTCCGGTTCAGTTTTATGTTACCAGCCATTGTAGGTGTAGGTTGAACTTTAGGTTTATTGCTACGAATATTTATTGTTTAGGCTTTATTTATTTTACGTTTTTATATATAACACAAATGTGGAGGCTTCTGTGGTTTAGGGCGTAGAATAAGATATTTGGAATAAAAGTTTCTGGGTTCAATTCCTACTCAATATTAATTTGCAGGTGGATACACACGCAATTATACTTAGATATTTATTACACCGTCACTATCATGTAACTTACGTATCTAAGATTTACTACAAGTAGTTTCTTACTAGTACGACCCTTAATAACCCTTCATACTAAAACTTTCGTGAGTCTTTGATTATCCATCTGCAAGGCATGCGGTTGCGGTTTGGAGGACATTGTGACTAAGATTGAAAAGAGCATTCTGTACGTAACAAGCACTCGCGAATATTTAACAAAAACAAAACTAACAAACGCATTCACGACCATTAACTCTTGCGGGGTACTCAGAGGTTCAGGTTTCCATCTACGCAATTGCGAAGGTAGTAATTCTATGGACACCTCGAACCCACGTTTTAACCAGATAGTCAGTACTCAATGTGACAGTTGGTCAGCCATGTCGCCATTTACAAGCACTAACTATTATCTGTTCGACGAACAGGTAGGTTTCCTCACGATGTTTTCCCTCACGGTATAATATTTAACAATGTTACATCATATTATCATCATGCAAGCTAATGTTTGAAGTTAAATAGCTAGGATATACATACATATATTCACGCCTATATCCCCATCGGGATAGGCAGAACCTATCGATCGCCACCTGGAACGATCCCGATAAATCTCTCCTGCTTCACTCACACCCATTAACCATCTCATACATGCTCTTCTCATTTTGACATTACGTACCTAACCTGGCCAACAGGCAGAGGTGGCGGGAGGTTGTGCAGCGAACCATGTCGGCTGCTCAAGATGCCACGTCATGAAGACCACGACCGCTCTGATAAGAGCGTAACGATTGAGAAGAAGAGAAGAGACCTAACCTGACTTTAATGTAATGTCTCCAATTTGATCTGTATAAGTTCTACGTGGCCTACCCCGTTCAACTCTACCTTCCACTTTTACCTGCTTGTATTGTCACAGTTTACTAATTCTTGGCGTAAAACAAGTAAGAAAAGGTTTCTAGCTCATCACCCATATTTAAAACAAAATACCTGGATGCACCTGATGACGACCTCCGTAGCGCGATCGGTTAGACACCTGAACGCTAATCGTGGGGTCCCGGGTTCGATTCCCGGTTGAGGCAGATTTGAGAACAACGCTTTTCTACTGCTTTCCAGTCTGGTTGTTGATTATATATGCTATATAATTATGTTTTTGTGTATGTATAATATGTATACATTTCTTAAATATACGTTGACTAGTACCCTTAACACAAGTCTTAAATGTACTTACCAAGGGGCTAGTTCAATTGGTGTAATAATATCCAAAAATTAATATGTATTATGTACCTAATGAGATTTTTAGCAAAAGCAACGCAATAGTCATGACGCAAATGAGTTCGTATATTACAGTTGAGAACTAAAGTTACGCGTTGCTAGGCAATATATTATCTGAGCTGACGTGTGTTTAGTCTAGTTTAGTTGTGAAGCGAGTGCTTTGTTTTTTGCTAGCCTGTTTGTAAACTAAGCACAGAGTAATGGATTGGTTAGAAGAAAGGTATGTGGATGTGTATGATAGTATTAGATAATAGAAATGTAGTATTCGGACGATAAAGTATTTATTATTACAAGATGTGGGTATGTAGATATATTACTTAAACCTTACAATACTATTATAACCTTAAAAAATATGTTCAAAGTGAGATAGTAACGTTGAAAATTATATTTACCTGTTCTATTTTTAACAAAGGATCACTACAAATTTATTTTGTATTTAAAATCCAAAATAGGCTTATGTTCAATTTTTTTTATCTAATCAAATATTTTCCTCATCATTTTCTTCAAACTCTAACATACACTTCATATCCATGATAATCTTATAATAATCAGTAGGTTCTGCTTAGTTTTATTAAAAACATATTGAAATATTACAAATATATCAATTATTATCCACTCTACAATATAGCAAACTAGCGACCCGCTCCGGCTTCGCACGGGTATAAAATATATAGCCTACTCCACTATTTAATGGATGTTATTATGCATATAAACCTTCCTCTTGAATCACTCTATCTATTAAAAAAACCGCATCAAAATCCGTTGCGTAGTTTCTAAGATTTAATCATACAAAGCGACATAGGGACAAAGAAAGCGACTTTGTTTTATACTATGTAGTGATTAGATAGGTAATCTAACATCAAACAACATTATACAACACCCTAACAGAAACCGCCACGAACACGTCAAAACTCTACATAGAGACGATAACTTACCCTAACTTGAATGTTCATCTAAACACCTGATCCCGCGACATGTATTACGATTAATGTTTTTTTCATGCCGCGTCATGTGCGGGTAGAATTATAAACGGCGCGGCTGCCAATGATTAATTATAGGCTACCGGGGCACCCGGCCGCAGGTTGTTACTCAAATTCAAATACAGCCTGTATTATGGATGGAATAGATGTTGTATGGAATTGTGTTTAAAGTATACTTATATAGATATGGTAGGCTTGTTTATGAAGCTAAATCGAGAGAAATTATAGGATGCTGATGTGTAAACCTAGCTTGTAAATCAAAACAAAAAAATTTAAGCTTTTAATCGTATGTCAGACGTGTAAATTACTAATTCAGTTACAAAATTTTGATGTTATTTACAATATAGGCTAGCCCGAGCTAATGTGTAATTGATACTACGTATTGCAGTCAGTGTATTGGACCATACGCATGTTTTATAAACGAAATATTACCATTGATACCCGACGTTCCGGCCATGTTCACGGGTCAATTGAATTGATAAGGGACAGTTGAATTGATAAGTTGCGTTTTCTTGTAAAGTTAACAAAAATCAAGTCACACAAAAAACTTATATTCATTTAAATTATATACCCTATAAATAGTAGATTAAAACAATTGCAAGCTACTTTCACGGCTTTCTTCGATAATTGAAACTTTACTGTTCCCAAATAGTCAGCACCCAACGCGACAGGTGTCAAGCAGTGATGCCAACAAATGACTTGATCAAGAATTTCAATAAAACGATAGCCACCTGCATAATTCATGTTAAACAGCGCTTGAATCTTAACGTTTTGCCATCAAACTTCGCTTCGCATTGGATCTGAGTGAAGCTATTTCAATTTGCATCTTGTTCGAAAGTTCAGTAGCTCGTCTTCGCGTCGTTTGTTTTGTTCACTAAGTGATTTTTACTGTTACAGTATCGTGAATAATCATAAATAGTCGTTTTGAGATATTAAGGTACATTTCAGTTATCTAGAGAGACTCATATCGTATTATTGACAGTTAGTAATTAAAAGTACACTAGTCAACGCACACTATGATTCAGAACTTACGTTAAATACGTATTCAATATATACCTGGATGTGGGTAATATTTGGACTGAAGTAAATAAAGATTAAATTAATGAATAGCCAACGTTATAACCAATACAAAAATCATCACTATCAAATAACCTCTTGATGTCGTATAACATTTCCTTTTTCAAATTCAAAAAGGCAATTGAATGACAAAATTTTTAATAATAATCTCTCTCTTAACTACTTGATCTCTCAACTACCCTGAAAAGATTACCACTTAGCATGTAACCTATGTTACATACATCCACCCTATCTTGAGATAAGAGTACTGGAATGTTTAGTCATCCCCGGCGCGCTATTTAGAAAACCGCCATTACTTGCGGTTACGACCTGTGAAATCAAGTTGACAAAGCCGCACATTTCTCACGGCTTCACTACTCTAATGTGATTTGAGACTGTTTATTTTGTGTTCAAATGCTGTGGGAAAGGGGTAAAGAAGAATGAATACTTGTGCATAGAATTTTAACAACACACACACAAAGCACAAAACAAAATCATATTACAAATAATAATAATTTCACTCTTTTATAATTTTTTATTTATGATAAGTCGAAGCCATAATATTTTTAGCAATGAGTTATAGTAGATTAACAATTCTTTTGTTACATGTGAGTTAAGTAGAAGAGCGGTTCCGTAGGGGCCGGCCCAATAGGTCATATGCCAGTCAGAAATACGCCATATTGAAAAAAAGATGACGTGAGATGTACCCATAACCACCAAGTGATTAAAGGAGGTGTATTAGTGTCAATGAAAGGAAGGTAGTTTATAATGGAAATTCCTGATCTTTGATCGTCTACAGGGAAACGCACATAATGTTTACATATTTGGTTATAGAGAATTATAACTATAGAAATTTTGCTAACATTAGACTAAATAACAAACTTCCATTTGATTTTATTTCCCTTACCAACTCAAAAAATTACGGTAAATATTCACAAAAAGCGTAGGCTACACACTCGTCGCCTGAAAGGCCGAAGATTGAGTTTTAACTCGTCGCTGCAGGTTCAAAAGTCGCGCCCAGACGCCTGAATGAGGCATTTGAAATTTAAATTTATTGACGGTACAAGAGCGCCTTGCTTTAGCAACTCAATATCGACTGACTATTCACTGTCGTTTAAATTTCAGCTAAGGGCTTGCTCTGCATATTGCACAATAGAACCTCCTTTTAGGATGTGTTTGTGCCTAGATATTATGATACTAGATGACTTCGCTAAAAGAATGTATGATGCATTAAAAGTCCGTCTAAGGGAGCTAGGATGTATGGGGTGTAAATAAGATTTTTCTAGATGACTTGCATAAAGAGTAGGATGTATTAAATTTATGATTATTAATTGACAACAAATCACAAATATTGTTTTTTCAACCTATAAACAAGGACATTTAATGTACTTCTCTTTAAATTGCAGTATAAATTCCGTTTTATGTTTGTACTCTTTTAAAATTATCTCTTATAGATAAACTTAGGGACTTAGGTATTTCATAATACCAGACGATAGAAAATTATAAAATAGTAAAAGAATGATTGTTCGTTTGTTTACAACCATAGCCACTCTAGTACAAACATCTACGCATTATATCTAGTTAACTATTACAACCTTTAAACAAAATATCCAAATACAAAAACCTTCGCTAATAATGTTCTACTCTTTAGTGATCAACTATACTATGTCCCAGCATTGAATAGGGAAAGCATTGAGAATGAAGCCCCAAACGCTATTTCACGGCAGATATTCCATTGAATTCCTATCGCAATTAGCAAGCCAACTCCGTCGGCAATGAACGGCTACTTCAAACACCGAATATTAAACGTTTAAACATTTATCGCTGCATGTTCTGTATAGAGATTGTGGATGGGATGGGACCAATGTGTGCATCTTAGTTAGGTAGAGAAGTAGTGTGATTAAAATGTAAGAGAATAAGAAATGTTTGTGACTTACAATTTATTATTAATTTTTGGTTATTTTAAAATAAAATGTATTTTATAGTTTTTTATTTACACATATGTTATACGAGTATGTACATCCACGTCATTTAATCTCTTTTGAGTGGGACAAAATATGTTAAATATTATTTACTAAGTCACTTTTTAGTATAAATAGTAGTCTGTGGTGTTATATGAAATTTTAGTAACAGGTTGCTGGCCCATCACGCAATAGATGTGACTGGAATGTGTTAGTTTGATTACGGATTTTGTTATAATAAACACATTCATTGAATATTGGTAAATACTCTGAATATTACATTTTATAGATTTTATTAACATAATATATACATTGCCGTCGTTTAATCCCTTTTGAGGTGGAGAAAATCTACGAGACAGGATATTATTTCCAAGGTTGCTTCATAGCATAAATATTAGATTGTGATGCTGTACAGAACTTTAGTGAAAGGTAGCTAGCCCATTGATCAATAGATTTCATTTACTCCTAGTCCCTTTTACGATATACCTTGAATACTAGAACGGGTCTTATAGTAATGACTTTCTTTAAAAAGCGTTATTCTAGCGTATTTAATGCAACGTTTTAAAAGAAAACGAGTTTTCATTATTTCAACGAAATAGTCAATCCTCGTACAATGCCACAAATTTATATGAACCACTGACAGCATCGCTGCTGTCAAATTTATTGATGTTGATAAATAAATTAACACGCTCAAAAATAGGGTCGTGTCAAGAATAGTTCCAAATTTGGCCACCGGGTCAGAATGTCGCTCTGTTGGCTAGATAAAACTTCTTTGTTTGTATTGTACCTACGAATATTTGGTTAACCATTTTTCTTAGATTTTTGGTCAACGTAAAGTCCCGGGTTCGATTCCTGGTGGAGGCAGAGTTAACTACGCTATTCTTCCGCTTTCAAGTCTGGTCGTTAATTAAATATACCATAACGATGTATACATATATTATATACTTCTTTGATGTATTGACTAGTACCCTTACCACAAGTCTTAATTAAACTTACCAAGCTAGTTCAATTGTTGTGTCCTAATTATTATAATATAATATTATATCGTTATTGAAATATATAATTTGAATGAGAATAATTGCTTATTTTAATACATACGTAGTCAGACAATCTACAGTCTTATTACGCCCTTTGAAATCCTAGTATCTCTTATAAAAATTGACGGAGATTTAGTATGGTACATTTATATACGGTACATTTTTTTCCTACGATATCAAACAGACTCTCAAATCAACTCTCAGATCAGAAATATAAACTTTCATTGAATATGTACAGATTTTCCGCAGCTTAATGACTTGTAGGAAACATTTCGTCTTTGAGCCGGAGTGATTCAATTCTGAAAGTTCTCTTTTTACGGACATGTATTTCCTTCATTTGGAACAAAATTGAACTTCGTAATGAGCTTTTTTGTCGAGCTTAGAAGCACGACAAAGAACAAATCTAGTCCGACGAATATTTTGCTTTTCTGTTGTCGTGTAGATTTTACTTAATACTGTAGCTCAGTGATAGCGGCTGTAGCTCAGTGGGTAAGACCTCGGACTGCGTATGAGAAAGGTCCTAGGTTCGAATCTCGACTCTGGCATGTACCAATGAATGAATTTAAATAGGATAGGTAATAGTCAGTGCCTACATACGTCGATACGGTTCACTACCTATCACGTTGGATGCTGTCTATCTAGTGATGAGCGGGCTTTGAATAACCCATACCTAACATACCTTCGAAATTTTGGAGATGGGTATTCAAGCCTCTGACTACCCCGCCATACAAAAGGGAGTGTGTATACACAAGTCGTGAAGCGTATGTATGTGCGTATGTAAAATACTATTGATATAGTAGGGATTGTCTAAAGAGATATCCACCTTTCTCTCAGACATGTTGTTAAAAGCGTGCAAGGCTATATGGCTAATCATCATACGTTGTATCATACATACAGTAAATCACAAGTGTATTTCAGTGTAATAAACATAACATATCTGGCATTAAAAACTGTGATGGAAATGTAATGCCATAGCTATCTACGACATATTTTTTTTGGCTAAAAGTACGTAAGTAGGTAAGTGTAAATAAAAAGAGATTCTTTATACATATTATATATCCCCAGATTTAATGTAAGTACTTTAAAAAAACAAATGAACAAAATAGAGTAAGCATAATAATGAGTGACATAAATTTAAATGTGCTCGTATTTTCTTCACTCCGAATTGTTTAGCGGCATTTTTACCTTAATGGAAAAGAACTCTTTAAAGTAAAGCGAAAAATGTTTCACCAACGGTTCGAATTAAATAAAAACAATAGGAACCCCAAGGCTTGAGGAGCAAAAGTGTTTCCTTAAGCGCTAATTGAAATAAGCTTTTAATGAAGCCAGTTCCAAAGTTGACAGTCGGGCCCGAGCTGAATAGAACGTTACTGATCTTTCGAGATAATATAGTATAATCTAAAGAGAATGGTCAATATGGTCTAGTTTCCATATAAAAATAATAATCCTGTATTGAGATTCCACATTCATTACGATTATTGATAAAAGAATATTAATGATTGATTATACAAGATAAAGAAAAAATATTACACGAAAAAGAAAAAAACGTACATAATATTACCAATTACAATTTAATGTTACTATAAAGCCACTAACAAGGCGTACTGAAATTCAGCAATAATATTTGTGTGGTGATGGCATTAATATTGAATATTTATTGTCCCTTAAAACTGTTGTCGCCTTATAAAGTAAATAAGTAGTGATCCTAATTATATTATTAATTATTTCTATGATTTAAAATATATCAATTATTTACTAGTTATATTATATCTCTAATTGCTAAGATGTTTAATTATAATTATATCATTTTGTGTATGTATATTTTTTATTGCTTGTGACAGATTCCAAAACGGGTGCTGCCGGAGGAATATAGAAGCCTCTAGTCATCTTCCAAGAGCCTAACTTAAGGCTTACGTTCAAGGCTTGAGTTGTAAATACGGTTCCTCAGAGATAACGCCCATATTTCATTATAAATGAAGTTCAAATATTATGTGGGAGCTTTTGTTACAAGTCCCAAGGGACGTCTTTATGTGAAAGTGATTGTTTTGTTTCGCAGCATAATTAATGGTGGAAGGGAATTGAGATTTTGGATAATACAGTGGGTTAGACGTGTTTTATTTACATACTCATCAAGGTTGCGGTTTGAATGGGACATATAGCTTTAGGTATTAAAGTTATATTGGAAATTTTATAATTTGATTATTATATTATGTTGTTATCTACGTATATTTTTAAGGAATTTTTGTTCACAGTCATAAAATAATGCTTAACTTATTTAAATATGATATTTATAATTACTTTTTAAGATAGCTTATGCATTCCCTATAATTCAATTTATATATAAATTTGAATATAGTGTTAAATATAACTGAAACCTGAGATAAATCTATTTATAATCTATTTGACTGTCGCCTAACGCGACAGTCAAATAGTCACCATATTAAAAAAGGATGACGTTAGAAGTACTTATAACCACCGAGTGTGTACGAGGAGGTGTATGAGTGGCAATGAAGCAAAAGTGGTTGGTCTCTCTGCCAGAACTGGAACCAGGCGTGATGTGTATGTATGAATCTATTGATTAGTTTAAAAGAGTACTTATTACATAATTATATAATTTAATATCATGTATGATTTCATAATGCATGTTCTCTTATTCAGATTTTTTCAACCCCATTCCAGTTACAAATAAACGCAGAATTTGTTCCTGAATACAGAATAAAAGGCAGGCAACGTTCGTAGTACTGCGCCATGAATGCCAACTACGTGTTTCCGTAGTTGGCACGGAGAAGGTAAAATATGTGTACCGTGGTGGAACAATTAAATAAAGGCTTAGAAATTTACGAGCCGACCACTTTTGCTGTGATAATATGCACATAAATTCCCGACCAACTTGAGATACTGATGTGAATACGTGATAAATTCTAACCAGAACTTTGGTTTGGAATTCCAGCCAAACTGAATCGTAGTATAGAATGTATATTGCATTATAATTTATCATAGAACAATGATTAATTAGTTATTTTGTCCTAGTCTGGGGTGCAAAAGAATACAAATTAGCTGCTGTTCTTTCCGGTATGCAGTAGGAGGCGACTAAGGGACTAGGGGTCAAAGGAACCTGTTTGGCGATAGGCTAGCAACCAGTCACAGATGTTCCATATAAGATGTCATTGGAGATATTATCGTCTCCAAGCTTCTGTCCACCACGAATGGGATTAGAGGACGTCCGTTTATAATAGTGTGTTATTTATTGTGTAAGGTAGTAATTCACTAACACTCTCTGTCACTTGGTAACGTGGGCTTACATGCAAACACATTACGTCAGTTCCTTACAGAGGTAGAGATTCCCATTTTCTCGCACCTAATATATTAATTTTGCTCTTTTTACATCCATAGACTATGTGGCTTTCATTTGTTTTGTTAGACCGAAACAAACGACCCTTCCACTTCACTCATATATACATATTTTGTCAATAAACAATCATTTATCCTCATAACATATCCATACCATCGAAGAATGCCCTTTTCAATCTTAGTCGCTACATCTATTTCGTAATTTATATAAAATTTGAGTGACACCCTTTTCAATACAATCCACTACATAATATAAGTATGAAAGGTATGATTTCATACCGGTCGACGCCGCACTAATTTCAATTAAAACTTCTACTGTGGTAACTGTTTAGTTTATGTTTAAGTTGTTCATTATTAAAAGCTTAAGCTATTTTCCTAGTGGTAACAAAAACGTAGAGTTTTATAGGCTAGTGATATACATACATATATACACGGCTTTACAGCCCTAACGGGATAGGCAGAGTATCAACGATCCTGACAGATCTGTCTTGCTTTGCTGACACCATTTAACTTCTCATATATACATATTCTTCTATTTTTCACACTACTTACACCTTGAGAAGAATGTCTAGAAACATAAAGCACTGCTATACATATACTACACAATGAATACATAAATATTAAAAGTAGCTAATGTTGGCGTGGCAGCATTAAATAAAGTCTAGTTTATAAAGTATTATGGACGTATTAGGGACAGGAAAGGACATAGGACATATTGGATTTTAATTTTTAGGAAGGTGTACGTAGCAATAAGAAGAGAAATGGTGTGAGTGTAGCAAGGGAGATTTGCCAGTATTGTTTAAGGTGACGATCGATAGCCTCTGCCGTTGTAGAGAGAAACACCCTGATCCGTATAATATGTATATTTATTAATACATTCCAATATTCATGATAAGAATAACGCAACTATTGAAATTATAATGAAAATACCATATTTTTAAACTGCTTTAGTACAGGGCTTAGCATAGGACATTAAATTACGTATCTATCCCTAAAAGTGTAGGCAGAGATCACAGCCTCCTTCTGTCTCGTTTAACTCACATTCATACACCTTCGCATACCCTATTGTAAAAGGGACTTATGATAGCAGACTTTCTTGCAATAATACGCCTAAGAGTCTCTTGAACTCTACATTGTGAATCCCACACAAAAATTAAGCTTGTTTGAGATTCCAGTCTGTTTTTCTAGTAGTTTATTAAACAGGTCGACAACCTTATTATGAAGATAGGTTGACATCCTTAGAGGTTAAATTGCATTACGAATTTCTGGAAAATTAAAGTTCTTGTGAAATAAGTGATTTATATATTTTAGAAGAAATGTACTTATTAGTATAGTATATTAGTATTTGGAAGTAAGTATATAAGTTTGAATTAATTACGCATTTATACTAGTGCTTTGTTATCCTCCATACAGTTACTAATTTTTTTCACATACTACTTCAGTGGCAAGGAAGACATCGTGAGGAAGCCCACATGTTAAAACAGGTGATAGTCAGTGCCAGTAAATGCCGACACGGTTTACCGTCACATTGAATACTGACTATCTGGTCAACACGTGGGTTCGAGGTGTCTATAGAATTACTACCTTCGCAATTGCGTAGATCCACTCGAACCTCTTACTACCCCTTTAAGCAATAATTATCGTAAAAGTATTAGTTTTGTTCTCATATACTCGTCACACCCGTTTCCCTATTTTGCCGTTTACCATAAACTTATTTATTCTCATTAAACTTTCTACTATCAAAGCTCTAAAGAACTTATACCTCCACCCTTTACAAAGCTAACTAGCTCGCTATATACAGGCATATGTTCATTCTACACGATCACACACACCGATCAATCACACTGTCGAGAATACATTAGCAGTGCCAAATGCTGCCGATATTTGATTAGCCGAACAAATATTCATCGTAATGGATTCGTCACTTGATCGCTTGCTATATAACATACTGAAGCCATTATAAACAGAACAGAGAGTTACAAAGTGTATTACAATAAATAGCACAATAAAAGCAAATGAATATATATTATCGAATTAAATAGATAAATTTGCAAAACAAAATAAAACTAAATATGTACCAATAAAAAAACCTTAAATCTAACAAAATTAAAAAAAATAAAGCAAGTTCCGATTTAGTCTTTGCTTTATAAAGATAAAAACAAATATTTTCATATACTAGATATCTTAAACTCTTCCGTGTATTAAGAGGTTAGGATGTCCATCAAATATATCAATAACGAGAATATAACAAAGGTACTAACCTTGTTTTCAATTCAATAGAATTCGGAGGCTTATGAACCCATAGCCATTATGGCATCTAATCCATATGAAATCCACTTTTCACTATGTGATCAGTTGTCAATGCTATAAGCTAGTGACGTTGCACATTGGGTGTTTATACTGTAGTTCGAGTATACATTTTAGTACTAATTTCAATATGGGAATATTGACGTGTGTTTCTCTAAAGTAATTAATAAAATACTCATGAGTTAAACTTCCGTAATCTAAATTAATTAACTATCACTCTTTTAATAGTGTTTGTTAGGTATACTAACGACCCTTTAAATTTAAATAGAAAGAGAAACGCGTTCATTAACCCTTGCACGATAGTCAGAGGTTCGTGTGTCCACCTCCGCTATTGCGAAGGTAGTAATTCTATGGCCACAACGAACCCACGTGTTGACTAAGTCAGTACTCAATGTGACAGGTGTTAAGCCATGTCACCATTTACAAGCACTTACTATTACCTGTTCAGGAACAGGTAAGTTTCCTCACGATGTTTTCCCTCACCGTTATTTACCTACCCAAACATATTTTTTCAATAACCACTACCTAACAAGTAAGCCAAATTAAAACCGTATGTCCTTGTAAGCCAATTACCTAGGAACATGTCAGTCGAAAACTTTTCCATCAATTTGTATACAACAACTAAAAAGTAGGGTGACCTTTTCCACCAAATTGGTATAGACAGGTTACGTGCTTATTGATTGACAGCCCTCCGCCTTAACTGTTACTGGGTAAACAGGGAAGGCATTTGAAGCGACGTAATTGCGGCTGTCGAGGAATTGAATATCAAAGGGTAATGATTAGTGTAACGCGACCTTAAGGTACTAGAATTTCCAAGAATTAGTTCCAAGTGGAAGGTTTCGACACGCTCTTCTTGTTTAAGTTGGCTGGGTCTTTTTAGGAATACATCAAATTCACAAATTACTCTGGAAGGGAAAAAATATTATTAGGACACTTTTATAGGATTAAGGATAGATAATAATATTATAACTTGAGTTCTCATGACCTGATGCTATGGTTTTCATATTGATTAAATATAAATTCTAATTAGCAATTATAATGATGAGTTTGGACACTATGGACTCTCGTGTCAAAGAACCGTCGCTGGTCTCAACACGCCACGCTCAATGAGGTTATTCGTCGTGCTCTTGTCGCTGTCGACGTGCCGACGCTTGAGCCCGCTGATTTGGCTCGTGATGACGGTCAGAGGCTAGACCATAGTCATAGTCATAGGAGACGTAGAAGGTCTTTGGCGTGGGTATCTGGCTCCTTCCCATCTTGCTGGGTCGTCTTACCGGGCTAGCACTGTGGCTACTCTGGCCGAGTCTCAAAAGTCGAGAAAGTACTCAGCACTTGCCAACGAGTATTGTTTTGTCCCGCGGTTGAGCTTTTAGGTCCTTGGGGTCCTGGGGCTCATCAATGAGTTAAGGTAACATCGTCCCGATTAATTGATATGTGGGGGATCTCAGGACTAAGAAATTTGAAAATTAAGAAATTTGAACTATTCAGAGGGGGAATGCTATCAGTGTCTTACGAACCCTACTACCCTCGGACAGCGATGACTATAAAGATATTTTCTATAAAAATATATAAAACCAATATTTATATCTAAATCTGATAGTTTTAATTTGCTTATAAATAACTTGAATTATATAACTATTCTTGATTTATTATAAAGCAATTAAATTAATGTAGCTTTATATATACCGGTAAAGCTATGTTCATAACATATTGTGTAGATTTAAGGATACTGACGTTTTTTATACTTAAATGGGATATGAACGTATCCCATTTTTCAGACGATGTAGAGCGTTACATTTATATTACTATTTCAACTAAGCATTACGCCTCCCAGCTAAATCCGACCTTTCTCAAATTAGTTTAAATAATAATTTCATCACGTCCTTATTAATTAAAGTGATGGACAGTAACCGCGTCACACATAATGTCATTCATCATTAAGCAGATGAACATCAAGGCTGTACTCCACTAGAGCATATGAATTAGGATTAGAGCACTAATCACTAAATTAGGAGACATATATGCATATTATATGTATATTTGTAATGTAATGCTAATATTAATGATTAATAACTAACGGGACTTATCGCGTATGTTTTTATATAATAAAGTTACCTTTATTAACCCGACGTTTCGGCTACGTTGCAGCAGCCATGGTCACAGCCAGACCGAGTGAAAGGTAACTTTATTATATAAAAACATACGCGATAAGTCCCGTTGGTTATTAATCTAGACTAGTTAGTTATTATCTAAACTCTTATGTTAATATTAATATTATTTTCGGTTTCTGTCCTAAAAGTCATTTTTTGTGTTCTATTAATGCTATTGTTGTTATATTATGTCTATTAATATATGTTAAATAGTTTACTTGAAATTATAAATATGTTTAGTTTCTATCGCATTAGGTTATTGACCTGTAATCATAGGATCCTTATGAATGAAATAAATAAATTATGCTCACGCGTGTGTATGAGAAGATGTATGAGTGTCAATGAAGCGAAAGTGGACTGTCAGGATCGGGACAAATGGGGATCCGTGATCTCTGCCTACCCCTCTATAGGGAATCAGGCGTGATGTGTAAGTATGTATGCTCACGTGGGCTCCGCACTCTCAATGTGGTCTTAGGTAACTTTGACATCTTTTCGTGTGGGTCGGATGAGTTCGCCAAAGCCGTAATAGTTTTTTTTTTTGATTAATTTAAGATTTTCAAAGTCATTATTTCAGCCGACATAATCTTAGTGGTGAATGGCTTAGTAAAGAATAAAAAAAATCATTATTTATGAAATTATAATATATAATGTACGCAAACACATTAGGTATTTGCCTGTATTGTATGTAATACTGTTGTAAATAATGAAAATTATGTGCATGGATTCTAATTTCTTTGACATATATGCATGCAGCGTTATACTTGATGCAATGTCAGGAATATTATCTCTTTATATCAGAGGTTAAGTGTCCACAACTAACAGTACTGATGGTCTCTACACAATCAATAAAAGACAAATCAAAGACACTTTTTACGGGATATTCAGTATACAAAGTGACAGGAGGTAGAAAATGCCAATGTATACAGATAGGCACTGTCTATCATCTATTCCAAGAAATAGGTCAGTCTAAACACGTTTTGTTTCTGTCGTCGTTGGTGTAGTGTCTTTGTGAATAAAGTTTTTTTTTGTATTAATTTATGATATTCCGCAACATAAAACCAGTGCAATTCTCGTTACATTATCAATAAACCACCCCGAAACACATTTATAGTAAGCCTCTATTTTCTTCCTTGATCGAATAAACACATATTTACAATCTATTTCATCTTGCATCTACTACAAAACCGCAGTTTACGAAACCCCCGACAAACGCACGTAAATTACTACGAATTTCTGGCGCTCTTCGCCTAATAGGCTATCGGGGATGTGCTTAGAGCCTTGATGGCTTCTACTTAGCAGCCCTGGTCGTTCTTTAATCTTTTGAGCGCTAGCCCATCGATCTTCGAGAGGACATCAAATCGTTATTAGTACTAGCCCCTTCCTTGGGTTTTAATGGGATGTCGATCGGAGATGGGGTGTTGGAGAAAATAGTGTAATAGGAAAGGTATAAGTTTGTGTTAGAGTAAGGAGGCTAAATGTGAGATAAAAATGAAGGAATAAAATAATGAATACTGAACGTTTTAAGAGGAGAATAAATTGGTCTATGTGTTTAATGTATAAGATGTCCTAAAGTAATGCAATTGTAACAATATGTGCCCAGTTTTGTAAAAAGTATCGTAGCTGGTTATTTCATTTGTGAATTAACATTACCATGTTATGTTAGTTCATAAGAAACCCAAATACAAAGTTTACAAATCTCTATCGAGGCTCTTTTGTGAGTTGTATAATTTAGTAAAAAATATTTGTCACTTTTGATTTAGACGTAATATTCAAGAAGGGTGACGTAAGAAGTATTTATAGCTAACTCCCGGGTTTTAATGAAGTAAAAGTGGGAATCATAGTAGATATCCTTGCTCTCTGTGTTATCCTTCTAGAAACAATCTTAATGGTAGAATGTACTACATTTACAAAAACACCTCACTGTTATCCTCTTTATAGAAAAAAGATTAATTGCCTACCATGTTTAACATTTACCAAATACCAATTCACATTAAAATCAAAATCTGTAACCCATTTCAACACTTATTAAGCACAACCCTGCACTCTTTACTGAAAACAGGCACGTAACCATTTTCACAATAAATAAAACATTGCATTGTTGCCGAATTAACATTAATTAGCACTGCCATCATCAACTCGTTGCATGGCGCAATAAATTAAAGTAACATGCGCTTGTCAACGGTAATCAACTTACTCAATGATTTTTCGTTTTGAATTGAATGAGTGAAGGCAATGAACGAATGAATGATTGATAATTTTATTGTTTTTACTGATTGTATTTGTCTAATTAAAAAAGAACACGCGGTAATGTTGTCACCATTTATAAAAGATGAAGTAAATGATAAAAGATGTATGTTTATATGTCGTTTTCGAATTCTAAATTAAAGTGTTGTCATTTATTTAAGAACCCAGATTGTCCCGTCCTAGTCTGAGTATCTACAGTTTCATTTTTAATATCCAATTTTAGTTGCCGTTCTTCCTGACATGTCGTAGGAGGCTTAGAAATAAAGGGTAAATAGAATCTATTAGGCGATAGGTTAACAACATGTCTCCATTGTTCCATATAAAATTAATTTAATTTTCAAGTGAAAGTTGCTGATAAATAAACTCTTTCCAATACGTGTATTGTTGAACTGCGCTGTTTTTATCAGGCGTATAATATTATGTGTGTATAATGTGTGTTTAATGTCCTGAATTTGAACAAGAATACAATGTGATTGGTCAACACATCATATCAATATCATGATTTTGTTAAATTGGTTATACAAGTATTGATCAATGCGTTTAAATTTAAATGACTGCCTGCAAAATTTTCCACTAAGGCACAAACAAGACTTCAATTAATGGATTCAATTATTTTTACATGTATTTACCTTATGATGACGTCAAATGTGCTTATAATCGCCGAGTGTGTATGAAAATCCACATGAATGTCGATGAATCGAAATAGGTTTGACAGGATCGAGACAAACGGGCATCTTTGATCTCTACTCTCCCCTGTAGGGAAATAGGCGTGATGTGTACGTATGTATACTGCATTAACTTTTCTTAGATACTGTTACACTTGCCAAATAATTAATTCCAATTGCATGTCTTTATATCGAAGCAGGGAAAATGTAGGTAAAGTTGTTAATAGTAAGTTTGTTTAAGGCTTATGAGTACCTTTATAAATATTTTGGCATACATACAACTGATTAATAACTAACGGGACTTATCGCGTAAGTTTTTATATAATAAAGTTACCTTTATTAACCCGATGTTTCGGCTACGTTGCAGCGGCCATGGTATAAATAATAAAGGTAACTTTATTATATAAAAACTTACGCGATAAGTCCTGTTGGTTATTAAACATGAGTATAAATCGCGAATCTCTTAAAACTTTATTGCCAGAACCTCGGAATTATAACAACTCTTAGGTAACTTCTATCAAAATTATAATTATTTTGCTACTGATTTAACCTACGTACATACATACATACGCTTCACGACTTGTGTATACACACTTCCTTTTTTATTATGACGGGATAGTCAGAGGCTTGAATGCCCATCTCCAAAATTTCGAAGGCATGTTAGGTATGGGTCATTCGCAGCCCGCGTATCACTAGATAGACAGCACCCAACGTGATAGGTAGTGAACCGTATCGCCGTATATAGGCACTGACTATTACCTATCCTGAGGAATAGGCAGGTTTCCTCACGATGTTTTCCCTAACCGTTAGCGACTGTAAATTATGTACGTAAATGAAAAACACATTTAAATTTCATTCATTGGTACATGTCAGAGTCGGGATTCGAACCTAGGACCTTTCTCATACGAAGTCCGAGGTCTTACCCACTGGGCTACAGCCGCTATTATACTTAATTGATTATAATTTTATAACTTCTATAAAATTATAATTATTTCGCTACTGATTTAACCTACATACATACATATTTATGTATAAAATCCCGTAAACAATGCAAATGGTGGCATTTTTATGCAGCATCGCAAGTGGGGCTTCCATTATTTAAAAGAGATAAAGAGGCGACAATGTGATAAATTTTATTCACATGCATTAACGTCGCCGCGCCGCATGCAATAAATTTGGACCCCGCCACCTAAGTGGCACGTGGTACCCAGAACGACTATATTCGGTGCCACTCTTTACGTACATGTGGTTTGTATAAACGTTAAAAAAGGATTCAGGTATGTTAAGACTTAGTTAAATTAAGCTTACTGTAAATTGCATACTACAGAAGTATTGCATCAGGGATTCCCGTTAGAATGACGGTTCACATTACATTAGCCTCACAGTATCTTATTATACCATTATACCAGTATCTCATATATTCATTCACGGTTTATAATCCGTTTTTGGGTGGACAGAACCTTGGAAATATAATATCTCCTAGATTGACAATATTACCGAGGTAACTTTTAGCATGACAATTAAGGTTGTGATGTTGTATGGAACAATGGAGACAGGTTGTTAACCCATCGCCAAACAGATTCTGTTTACCCTTTGTCGTCTCCGACGACATTTCGGGAAGAACGGCAGCTACTTTAAATTTTGCGTACCAGATTTGAATAGAATATTAAAAAGAAAACTGTAGATACTCAGACTAACACGGGACAGTGGGACATAAAAAGATGGTAATTAGCTGCCGTTCTTCCCGGCATGTCGTAAGAGGCGACTAAGGAACTAGAGATAAAAAGAATCTATTGGGTGGTTGGCTAGCAACCTATCATCAATATTCCATTATGACATCGCAACCCCAATTTTATGCTAATAAAAGACTAAGGAGATATTTTCATGTCTTCAAGGTTCTGTCCACCCCGAAAGGGATTAAAGGACGTATATATGAACGTATACTTGTAAATGTATGTATGAGATACTCGTATATATTTGAGGCGTATGTGAACTGTCATTCTAATGGGATTCCGTGATGTAGTACTTCTACTACTTTTTTTATTTTTGGTCCAGAGGTTGTCGTTGGCTATCCAGCGGGGCAACGCTGCTAGTGTGCTGGGGGCTTTTGCTTCTGGGTGCTAAATTGTGAACACTAGTAGCATTGTGTAAATTTAATTTAATTTAATTTTAAATATTTGGACATTATTACACCAATTGAACTAGCCCCTTGCTAAGGACATTTAAAACTTGTGTTATGGGTACTATTCAACGTATATTTAAGAAATGTATACATATTATACATAGATAAATACATATATTGCATATATAATCAACGACCAGACTAGAAAGCAGTAGAAAAGCGTAGTTCTTAACTCTGCCTTCACCGGGAATCGAACCCGGGACCTTACGATTAGCGTTCAGGCTGTGGTTCAGTTGTCTATCCGATCGCGCCACGGAGGTCGTAAATATTTACTTTTGTTAGATATAAGTGTTATTAACGTTTTAATTTGTATTATATTTAGTTTTATTTCGTTTGTTTATCTAACTGTTCTTATGTCAATAAAATACGTCTCTATAGGGAAACAGGCGTGATGTCTATGTGTGAAGATTAGAAGAGCATGCATGAGAAGGTTAATGGATGTGAGCGAGGCGTAAAGGGATTCAAGATTGTTCAGAAGGCGTTCAATAGTATTTGCATGTCAGGACGTAGATGTGTGAAAATGGGAATGAATATTCATTGTATATTACATACACCTCGCTCCCAGTATCTGTTGAATAGCCGAATCATATTGAGATAGCCACCTGTCATCAGTTTTTCATATGTATGCTATCACTATACTATTTTAATTACCAAAGTGACCAAGTAGTTCTCACTGATGAATTATCTAATCAGAAACCTATTAATGGATTTAAAATTTAAATACAAGAAGCTGTAGCTAAGTGGGTTAGACCTTCCGGATCCGTCATGTACCAAATAATAAAATTTTAATAGGAGTAGGTATTTTATTTTCATAAATAATTTATAAAACTGTAGGTTATTATGAATGTAAAGTATTTATTATTTTCTATAATTGTACAACTGTTTGTTTACCTAAATAAATTTAAAAAATATATATAATAATTTACAATCGCTAACAGTGAGGGAAAACATTGTGAGGAAACCTATCTATCCCTAAGAATAGATAATACCCAGTGCCTATATATGGTAATACGGCTTACTACCTATCACGTTGGGTGCTGTCTATCTAATGAAACGCGCGGAATGGTCACTCAAGCTTTTGACTACCCTGCCACAATAAAAAAGGTAGTGTGTATACACAAATCGTGAAGCGTGTGTATGTTTTATTTAGATATATATGATCTGTAAGAATGCATTTGAGTTGCACTCACGGGACAGGCCACGCCAAGTTTGAGTGTATTATTGTATTATCCTCATTATAATACATACAAAAATAGAATTCGTATGATTACCCTTTCTCGTGTTTGTATAAAATATTTACTAATCCGATATATAGAGAATACACATGAAGATTCTAAATTGCACTCACTCTTACAATCTTAACCATCGAGAATTGAAGTAAGTGCAAACATACATACATACACATCACGCTGATTCCCTGTAGAGGGATAGGCTGAGATCACAGATCACCGTTTCTCCCGATCCTGACAGACCACTTTCGCTTCATTGACACTCATACACACTCGTCAGCTTTGGTACTTCTAACGTCACCCTTTTTCAATATGGCGTGTATCTGACTGTCATATGTCCTATTGGGCCAACTCCTACGTAACCACCTTCTACTTCACTAACATATATTCCGTTTGTCAATCTACTATCATTCATCCGCATAACGTAACAAGTACATTATTAATACAAACTCCATTTCTGAAGGAGGATATTATTTCTTGATTTATCGAGTCTGCAGGACCGGGGTTCTAATGGCAGGAAACATTTACCACGGCCCTAATGAAAGCTATTCATTCGACTCAATTGTGTTTTTGGAACCCCTTTGTACTTACAGACATCTTCATTACATAATATTTGATGGAGAGAATTCTAGTGTTACGGGGTATGCGAATATTTGTAAATAAATTTGCAATGAAAATAGATAAGAGTACAATCGTAATTTTAAGAGGTTCGCGATTTATACTCATTATTTATAACTAAGGGACTTATCGCGTCTGTTTTATATAATAAAGTTACCTTTATTAACCCGACGTTTCGGCTACGTTGCAGCAGTCAGTTTGCCCGTGACCATGTAACTTTATTATATAAAAACATACGCGATAAGTCCCGTTAGTTATTAATCATCGTAATTTTAATTAAGTATTATGTTAATTTGCAATGTCGTTAGAGGCACTTATAACTGCCGAGTGTGTATAGATGTCGACGAAGCGAAAGCAGTTTGTGAGGATGTGCAATCTATGCCTTTCCCTATATGGGGAAATGGGCGTGATGTGTATGTAAATATACAAATACATTAGCGTTCAATTTTCTTCGAGGTGGACCGAACCTGAGATACACGATAATATTTCTCTATCTTTTATATTAAGATTATTAATATATCTTATAAAATACAAGTGACAGGTTGCTAGCTTATTCCTCAACAGATTCAACTACCGTCTCGTCCCTTAGTCGTTTCTTACTTCCAGGAAGAACGGTAACTAGTTAGCATTGTCTATGTCTCAGACTAGTACGGGAAAATGATGAATATAATATTAGTCTTAAAATGTAAGAGAATATTTGCAAATTAATTTTCTTCTTCAATGTCTAAGATATAAATAGAGTACTAGTGGATACTTGCTTTGAATAAAAGTGAATGGAATCTGCTGGACCATGAGATAGCATAGTCAATTTAATGTGACCGGGATGATATTACAACTCCGAGATTCTTTACAGGTACTATAAGAGCGAAGTATTATCAATATTTTCTTAGAACTTTTAAAACAAAATACACACCACGACTTGTATATGTGCACTCCCTTTTAATGATGGCGGGGTAGTCAGAGGTTTGAGTGCCCATCTCCAAAATTGTGCCCCACGTGATAGGTATACCGTATACAAACACTGGCTATTACGAGGTATATTCAGAGTGCCTCAAGTTTTCCTTTTCCCTTACCAAAATCAGAAATCTTCTAAATGATCTTGTAGCTCACATGTCTAATGAGACATGGAAGTGTTCAAAGTAACTTGTTATATACATACGTACATTGTCCTTTAGAAGGATATTGTAATGTACATACAAGTTTATTTCCGTATAGAAGAGTTTTTTTGTGGATACAGGTAAACTATTACCTCTTCCTAATTTAAGTTATACGTACTTATACATTTAAATTTGTAATGACTAATATTGTATTTAATAGTGTGACTGTAGAAGTGACAGTTGATAAAAGAGTATGAAAGCGAGAAATATTAATGAAAAACTACTAATTAGTTGGGATAAGATACGATTACGTATTTCGAACGTCACCCTTTTGCAATGCATCGCCTATTTGTTATAAAAGAAACAAAATTATAATTAATAATTAAAGTTAAAAAATTAAAGTTAATTAGATTAAGTAAATGTAATAAGTTATATAATAATAAGAATGTAAGAGTTTTATAACATTTTATTAGAAATAAATAGTAAATAGCAAAAATGTAACACTTTGTTAAGTGAAAATTTAAGTTATTTTGGTTTTAATCGAAATACTATTGTACGCCAGAAGAGGCAACCCATGCTGAGACAAATTGTAATAATTGTACACCCTATTTACGCATGTGTCACGAATAAAGTTTCTTTGTCTTTATTTGTATAAATAAGTCATGTTATATACACAAAGTATCTAAAAGTCTAAGAATAAAGTCTAAACAAACACTTTCCATTGTTTAGTGCCTAACTCAAATTGCTTTCAAGTTAATTATGAAAAGTAATTCGACTACTTTTGTGCTAAACTCAAGGCGTGACAAATTGTGGCGCCATTGTCTACGCAAACTTTCTTTTCAGAACCAATTAACAGGTGCCCATAATTTTAGAAGAATTCACCAATTGGACGAGGGAACTAAAAATGACAGCCTTGTGGAAAAGTCGCGTAATTTTTGGCTTGGTAAAATTGCATCGCAGGTCACTACTATGTTATATGGATTTTGGTATAGGGCTACTTTTTTAGTTCTATTATTCAATTATTGATTTATTTGACATTGAGATTTGAGTAGTTGATTCAAATAGTTCACAATTCTGTGGTTCTGATATTACTGAAAAAGCGATGCACTTGTAACGTTGCACTAATAACCCATAACGATGTAATTGCTACTACAAGCTAAAATAAGAAAGAAGACAGACGTGAGCTTATTATCTACATATATTCACATCACACCCGACAAACACAAAAACTATTAACCCATACGGGGTACTTAGAGTTTCAGGTTTCCATCTTCGCGATTGCGAAGGTAGTAATTCTATGTACACCTCGAACCCACGTGTTGACCAGATAGTCAGTACTCAACGTGACAGGTGGGAAGCCATATCGACATATACAAGCACTAATTCTTACCTGTTGAGCTTTTTATGTACATATATACTATAACTTGACTGTATGTAAGCTCTATACTTTATCAAAGTAGGGTTCTACAGGAGAATACTTTGTTTAATTAGCCAGTAAAACTAATTCCATTGGCGTATTGGAACGGCTAATTTGATTTCTGTTCCTTTGGGCGCACTCGGTGGCTGAGGTAATTAACAGGGCGTCCGCTTCACTAACAACCGTTGGTAGTTTTGTCGAACTATCGGTATTTAGCTGGAATAGATATATTTTTAAAGTACGTACTAGTTATTTTTAATATGCAATATATAGTCGCGTAGTAATATATGTATATATTTAAGTACTTACAAAGTTTTTTTTCAAAGGCCGTGTAGAACTTATACAGATCAAATTGCTGAATGTGTTTCTTCTCAAGGCGGGTGTACGTAGTCTGAAGAACAGAAGAGCATGTACAAGAAGGTAATAGGTGTGAGTGAAGCAAGAGAGATTTGTCAGAAACGTTCCAGGTGACGATCTATGCTGCCTATCTCGTTCGAAACGTAGAGATGAGAATATCTATGTATGTGTTCGCGCAAAGCTTAAACTTAACAAAAGTAACTGCAGTGCTGTTGTCTCAAAACCAATTAGTTCTCTTAGATTCAAAGTTTTCTCTGCACAGTTTCACAAACCAAATAGTCTAGTCTTCAAAGGATCCGGAAGAAACAACTGGGGTATTGCCTTCGAGAGATGTAGATACTGAGTAAACTAAAGGACTAAGATTCATGATCGTATAATACATATTACAGACATATACAGACTACCGTCGAGCTGGACGCCTTTTGAGATTACCACAATTAGCTGTGTGATATCATGTTTGAAATGTAATTTAATGAAATGTAATTTTATGTGTTGTGTATTATGTAATCAAATAATTGTCTATGAATTCTATTGTATGTTGAATATTGTATGTAATTGATGTGGATGTCTCAATAAAGATATTATTATTATTAATACTTTCAGAGTAGTAAGAAGGTGAGTATCAGTAATCAACTAAGTTATTACTGATGAAATTTGGTCAATTGAAAGACACGTTTTACCTGGTAATCAATATCCAACAAAAAGGTGGTAATAAATTACAGCGTATAGAGATACTGCCTTTTCAGGGAAATAGGCTTCCTTATGATGTGTATTCTCGACGAAATGAATAACTGCTTCAAAATACTATTTTAATACATACAGCTTTTGTAATTGAGTGCCTTCTAAAGAAACTCTACATATTTTACTTACAGATTGTAAAATTTCAATAAAGTGATAAAGTTGAACACCGTAGAGTCTGGCCATTCATAGTCCATATAAATATCATACCAATCCCCATAGTTTTATTTTGCATACAAAGAAAACTGGTTAAATATTACAAAGATAGATTGACAAGAAGTATTCTTTATCTTTTTCATCTGATTTTATTATTTATTCCTTCATGTAAATTTACATTAAATAAAATTTTATAATCAAGAAAAAGAAATAAGTAACAAACGTTATAATTAATTATAAATATTTTATTTCAGGCGTTCTTCAATCCGATAACCAACCAAAAATATTTTTTCTCAATTGTTTTTTTACTTTCAATAAGCGATTTCATGATCCTTATATAAAGTAAAAATATTTTCGTTCCATTGCATTTTTTTTTTTCATAACGAGAATACACTCCGAAGTTTTACCTTATACATACAACAACAGAAATGTATTACCTTTATATATAGATATATACAACAGGAGAGAGTGTAAGTGAAAACATTCTCTACTTTTTGCATTTCGACAAAAAGCTCATTACGGTGCTCAGTTCATTCCGAAGGGCGGAGATGTATGGGTGTAAAAAAGCACTCACTAGACTTAAGGGCCGGTTATCTTGTTAGCGGAAAGACCTCACACGATGTTTGACCTTTTAAATGTGCAATACAAAGATAGTAAAAGGGCAGAGTATGTATGTTTGTATCTCATATGTATTGTTTATTTTTATTCAATTGAATAGTATGTTTTATTTAATGAATTTGCCAAAAAAATTTATTAGTATTTCAATTATTTTTTCTTAAATAAATAAATACGACTCAAAAACATATTCATACATTGAATAATTGTTACTGTGAGATACAAATAAATATTAGAGATCCTTAATTTAATCTGATCTAGATATTATATGAGTTTGATATATACATACATATTATTTCACAATAAGAAAACTTTAATTTTCAAGTAATTGCATAAACACATATATTTACACCTGTACATCCCCAATGCGATAGGCAGAGACTATCGATCGCTACTTGAAACGATCCTGACAAATCTCTCTTGCTTCACACACTTCCTAACCTTCTCATACACGCTCTTCTGTTCTTCATACTATGATGATACATATACACATATTAAATTACTCATATATAACACAAATGCATCAAATATTAGACTACAAAATCTTCACTTGCCTATTAAAGTATCTACGAAACCACTTTGCTACGAGTACTCCTATTTCGTAGTATAGCGATCACATTTGTTCTTTGACCGAAGCTACTACGAGATCAGTTTGGAAAAATTCGATCATGGCTGCTATATCACACGGAATACGTAATTGCTATTCATACCGAAGCACACGTTCTAAAAACTGTCAATGGAATATTCAGGACATGCTTTTGACAATTTCGCCAAGCATGCTAGTCTGGGATCGTAAAGAAAGTTACCAGCAGGCTGTTAAAAGACAGGAATTTCTAAGGTAAGTCTGGAAGATAACACAGTCGTTATTAGGTTTGTTCTTACAGTTACCTTTATTTGGTTATTTTGAAATAGAAGATAAAGCGTAAAAGGTGCCATTAGAGGTACTTATAACCGTCGACTATGTGTGAGGATAGGTATTATTATGAATAAGTGTATGGATAAGCCGAAATAGTTTTCCAAGATCAATAAAAATGCAGATCCGTGCTCTTTGTCTACTTCTTTGAGCTTATATAATTTATTTATCACAATCTGGACATATCGATGCTTAACCAATCTATGGGGTTGGGCGTGAAGTAATATACTAATAATATATATCCCAAAAACACACACTCTTATATTTCGCACCAAATGGCCCGAGAAATATTCGTACACCGAAATTAAATGAAAGAATAAGCAACCATTACCAGAGACACGCCATCTTTTATTGTGCCAATCTCGTAGTCAGAAAAAGTAAAGCCTTTTACGACGTCGCGGGAACAGTGTGTGTCGCGAGTAATATGTTAATAAGATTTTTCTTGTTACTCAGGTTGGCAACACTTGTTTACTTAATGGCGCTGTTTTACAAGTGAAAATGGAGAAAGAAAGGTTTTAAGGTTTTTGGGTGCTTCAATGAACATTGATCCATAGATACATAACTGGTGGATACTGATGCTTTTACAATTAATAATATTTATTTCAGTATGTTACAGGAAAAATAATACTATGTGAGAAATAAGCTAGGAAAAATAATATTACTACAGTAGAAAAAGGGATTTCGATCCAATGATAGAGCCATAGTTGTAAGACAACCAGTGTCACTCAATATATTACGACGGTCAATGAATTATATTACAGTACTTATATTGCATAAAAAATTTCTGATTTTGAGTTTATGGAGTTTGTACAAGAATAAAAATTTTTCAGTCTGAACGGATGACAGTAGAAAATGAACCACAAACCCCTTTACCTATCGCTTGATAATAGAACACACTTATTTACCAATGACTAAAATTCAGTAAAACGATTAACTGAAATTATTAACCATTATCACAAAGCAACCGCCGCAAACAAATAACAACACATTAACGTTTTCGAATAACACAAAATTAGTAACAAAAAAGTCACAACACAGCCTTTGTTCAATTAATAGCAATGAAGACAAATTATCTGGGAACCTGATAATTAATCGCCGCTGTATCCTTTGGGTGGAACATAATAGAAGGCTCCGTGCGTGTTAGGCCTATCGCGTGATAATCGATCACATTAATTTATCAATTTATTTTGGTAAAAAACTCTTTGTTCTGTGGTATTAACAATACTAAGGAACTATAATTTGGAACTTTTTACTTGGATTCCGATGTTTGTTTCTTTGTTTATAGTCGTGAATAAAGTTATATGTGAGTAAAAAGAACTAAGGCCTAATGTATTTTGATGCATTTACGTACAAATACATATTGAAAGACATTCTTCTCAAGGCGAGTGTATGTAGTGTGAAGAACAGAAGAGTATATATGAGAAGTTAATTAACGTAACGTAACGTAACGGAACGTAAAGGGAACGTATATACTCGTATACTTATTGAATCAAAGTGCACAACTGATTTCCAAAAGGAATTACTTATCTTCACGTTTAGCAAAACTACTGATAATAATAAAGGTGACGGAAAACATCGTGAGGAAACCTATCCATCCCAAGGGATAGTGGATAATAGCCAGTGCCTATATACCCCGAAACGGTTCACTACCTATCGCGTAAGGTGCTGTATATCTGGTGAAACGCGAACTTCGAGTGACCCATGCCTACCTTACATGCCTTGGATTTTTCGGACATGGGCACTTGAGCCTCTTATTACCCGACCACAATAATAAAGGGAGTGTATATACACAAGTTGTGAAACGTTTGGTTTTTTATGTTCAAAAATGGGCCGGCCACGTCTGTCACAGAACCGACGACCGTTGGACCAAAGTGGTTCTCGAATGGCGGCCGCATCTTGGTAAACGTGTTTTGTGGCGTAACCTTGGGGAGGCCTACGTCCAGCAGTGCACTGATATAGGCTGATTGATTGATACGTTGACTAGTACCCTTAACACAAGCCTTAAATGTACTTTGCATGTATTTCCAATTCTACCACTCAATATCACTCCTAACATGCTTTAAAAAGCACAAGTATTTAATAGCCATTTCACTTCAAACTTACACAAACACACATCACGCCTGATTCCCTGTAGAGTGGTAGGCAGAGATCACGGATCCCCATTTGTCCCGATCCTTACAGACCCCTTTCGCTTCATTGACACTCATACATCTTTTCATACACACTCGGTGGTTATATGTACTCCTAACGTCACCTTTTTCAATACAGCGTCTATCTAACTGTTAATTGTCTTATTAGTCCGGCCCCTAACTTCAAACTTCTAATAATCTAACATGCAGAACATGATCTTACAAAATAATGGAGCTTGAATTTCTCGCCGAATAATTTCCTGCAGCTGCTCTTCCCTGCAATATAATGAAGGTTCACTGTGAAGCCGAAAACAAGTTCATACTCAAAACTGATGTGAGAGGTATGCAGCTTCTCGTAAATGAAAACTTGCCCTAAACGTGCTCCCAGCCTGCACTTAAGGCACGCTGAAACTAGGCAGCACTCCGAAAGAAACTAAGTTGAACACTTCAGCAAATAAGTTTAGGACGAAATAATTTCGCAATCTGCTCTACTGTCAACTGAATTTAAAGAGGCAGTTTCTCTTTCAGTTTAGTTACTAGTTTTTGAATACGTATGAGTAATTAATAAATTAGATAAACGATAAGTGGATGAAAGATGTCAACGTATTTGAAGTTATATGTATGTATTATATGGTGATCAGCCCAATAAGACATAAGACAGTCAGATAGACGACATATTATAAAAAATGATGACATTAGAAGTGCTAACAACCGTTGAGTGTGTTTGGACCATGATACACCTGCTGTATGGATGTCAATAAAGCGACAGTATTCAGATTGATACAAATAAAAATCCGTGATTTCTGCTTACTCCTATGCAGAAAAACAAGAGTTATAAGTATGACAAAGGTTAGAATACTATGAACATCTTTTACCCACTCCAAACCCACATTTCATCTTATAACCAGTACTTAACGTAACTGATTTTATATCCATCGAAATGGCTTTCACCACAACCACTGTGCTAACGGTCGTGAAACGTGTGTTTAACTGAATAACAATAAAAGGATTAAGTCTTCTGAAACCACTGGATTACACAGTGACAAAAGCGCAACCTAAATCCAGCGAAGGATTTTGCAAGGAGACTAGTGTTCATACTGTCATAGTTCTACTATCAATAATCCTGTAAGGGCAGTGAAGTGTATATTATGTTTGAGAAACAATAGATTAAATAATAAATTTTGTTGATTCGGTGATGTGATGGATATTGAAATGAGAAAGGCAATCTAAAATCATTGGTTATATTTCCAAATTTGAACATAAAAGTATTAAAAAACGTACATCACTGAACATGAATCGCAGATGAATTTACTAAGAAAGAATCCTGAAATTCAATTTAATATCTGTACCGAACAAGAACAATGACGGACGAGTCGATATAATGGTAATTATAGATATAATATGTAAATACGCATCTCTACCTACCAAAGAAAAATGCGTTCACAACCATTAACCCTTGCAGGATAGTCAGTGGTTCAGTTTTCCATGTCCCTAATCGCGGAGGTAGTAATTCTATAGCACCTTGAACCGATGTGTTGACCAGATAGTCAGAAATGTTACAGGTGATAAACCATGTCACCATTAACAAGCACTAACTATTACCTGATCGGGGAGCAGATACGTTTCTTCACGATGTTTCGCCTCACCGTGTTATTCCGTTCATTTCGCTAATGCACCTACCACATTTAAAAAAATGTGCTGTGTGTTTATCTATACTAATAATATAAAGCTGAAGAGTTTGTCTGAACGCGCTAATCTCAGGAACTACTGGTTCGTATTCAAAAATTTGTGTTAGATAGACCATCCATTGAGCCATTGAGAAAGGCTTTATAACATCACCCTGTTACTAAAAGGAGCGAAAAATATAATATAAACATCAAATTATATTTACAGTGCCATCTATATTTCATGTAATAAAAACGTCTGAAAAAATTAAAATGTGGCAAATTATTTTATATTGGTTGTTGTATGTGGTGGTTATAGTGGTTATATGTTGTAACAAAGCGACTAGGCAGCGTAAGCAAACGTGCCTTTTTATTGAAAAATCCAGTCATTGGCTTAACTAGCTCGTGCATTCGCGACACGCGTTCGAAGTACACAAGATAAATTAATTAGCGCTGGTCAAAAGTCAATTTACATGCTGCCAAAGGCTCTGTGTTGCTACTTGTACTGGGTCATTTAACTGTAAAGGCTTTTGTTACAATATATACATGTATTGCTTAGTATGGGATGTAAATGCTAAGCTAAGTTAGTAATTTTTCTAAAAAAAGTTTTCAAGAATTAGTGCTTGTTTAAAGTGGCAATTGCTATTTTCTATTTTAATGTGACAGTTTGAAGCTTCAATACATATAGATACTTACATACATACACTTTCGCGCCTGTCCGTTCCTAAGGGGATAAACAGAGACTATCGATCGCCACCTGGAACGATCCTGACAATTCTCTCTTGCTTCACTCACACCCATTAACCTTCTCATATGCTCTTCTTCACGCTACGTACACGTACACACGCACCTTGAGAAAAAGTCTCCAATATGATCTGTTTTATTTTATTATTCCTGTATATTTGTTACACCTTAAAGTTATCAAGGAAACCCTAGTCCCTTAAGCACCTCCTACACTTTCCTAAAGTCTACACCTATCTAACCACATAATTCAATAACACTAACACCACTTCCAAAGCCTTATTATTACCCCTTTGTGTATAGAACCCTAACCCACATTATACAACCGGGACCAGTCTGGAGTGGCGATAATAAAACATCCCATTTCAGTCTAGAACACATCTTGTGATCTTTTAAAGATGAAGTCATTAAAGAGACGCTGAGAGACTCGTTAAGGCTTTTACGATCTTATTCGCCAAAGAAGAATATGACGGCTGCAATTCTTGATTAAATTACATATGTATGTATATGTATACAGCCTACAGTCTGCAAGCCAGTGGGAAAGAGCTTTGGCTTGACAAATCGTCAGGATCGTTGTTTGCATAATAATAATATATATTATTATTGATATATATATATATCTTCTTCTCAATCGTCATGACGTGGCATCTTGACCTAATATATATATATATATATAATATTTAGGAAAACAAATAGTTGTATAATTATAGAATATAACAAATATAAAAAAACATTTATAATAACCTACAGTTTGCATTTCTATAATATCTTTATTGAGACATCCACATCAATTACATACAATATACAACAAACAACAGAATTCATAGACAATAATTGGATTACATAATACACGACACATTAAAATTACATTTCATTCAGTTAAATTACATTTTAAATATGATATCTCACAGCTAACAGTAGCGATCGATAGTCTCTGCTTATGAAATGAAATGAAAATCTTTTTATTCAATATACGGATCATAAAATCACTTATTGAAAGTAAAAAAAAAAATCATTTTTTATAAAAAAAACATGTCATTAATATACGCTAGTTATTAAAATAAATCAAATTAAATTAATAAAACTAAATATCCCGTTAAAGGCTTGAATATAATGTGATATATGAAAGATTCCGAATCGGGTGCTGCCGGAAGACCAGTGATACAGCCTAGCTGCATCGTATACTGAGGCAGCACCTTTTCACTGCATCAAGGTTTCCATTTTATTGTTGTAATGTTTGCATTGTGTTCTAATGTAAATATGCAGTGATTAAACTATTTTTCTTTCTTTCTTTATATGTGTAAAATAAAAGCATGTTATGTTAAATTATGCATGTCAGGTGGTAAGGTAGAGGTGACAGACACTAAAAATGCTGTTATTATAACTATAATAAACGGTTATTGTCAAAAATGACCACTTCATATTTCTTTCCCATCTAATACAAGTTCGTCAGAATCTGTTAGAGACCAACACATTTTAAAACTAAATCCCAGTCTACACGGTACTGAACTTCATTAAATTACGCCGAGCTGAATGATGATCGATCACTGTGTTGGCCACTGAAACATAGATGAAATGTTTCCAGCACAAAGATAAATATTTGTTCAGAGTGGATGATTGGTAATAGCGGATTATTGCTTTGTTATGTTCGCTAATTTAATTGTTTTATAATAATGAAGTATAACTAACTAATGTGAGTAAATTGATAAATATATTAATATACATATTTTATATACTATAGTTATTTCCATTTAGGTACATACCTACATAATTTACAGTCGTTAAAAGCGAGGGAAATCATCGTGAGGATACTTGCCTTTGCCTCTGGACAGGTAACAGCCAGTGTCTGTGTACAGTGATACAGTTCATTACTACTCGTGAAACGCGGACTTTGATTCGCTCATACCAAACATGCTACAGAGATGGGCACTCAAGCCTCTGACTACCCCGCTACAATAAAAAGAGAGTATGTACACAAGTAAAGTGTACTTACTTAATAATATTTAATTAATCTAAAGAATCTGCCGGTAAAAATTCAGTTACGCAACATTAGCTTCAACATGAATGAAAAAAGGGTTACGAAACAAATTTATAGGGCCAAAATGGACGGTAAGGTTGGAAGGGGAAAGCCACTAAAAAGACAGAGTATACAGATGAAATTAAAGACATTATTTTAATGTGACATGTAAGAAGTATGAAGAAAAGGATAGCATGTATGAGAAGGTTACTGGATTTGAGTGAGATTCGTTCTAGATTATCCAATGACTAACCTGTACTGGGAATTAGAACCATCAACATGTTTTTCTCTATTATGTTAAGCTTACGAGGTATAATTAAATCTTTCTAATAATGTACAGTGAAAAATAGTGAATATCTATCTGCGGAATATACTGGCTGCATATTTACCTATTATAATGTATAATATATCTGCATTCTTTAAGATTTATTTTAATTGTTATACCAGTATAAATAATCAAAAAAATATATACCTTGGCGCTTGCAAGTTGTCATATTAGAAAGCTTTTGTAAAATTAGTTCTATTCGTTCCTAAAACATAACGTTGACGCACTTTTTTATTAATGACACAAAACCGAAATGATTCAATCGAAATCACGTGCCGTTTAGAAAAATAAATGGGGGCCTTTTCTTATAAATAGATCTGGGAGAATCTAATAAATATATAAAAGAAGGCCATTATCCGTTTCATCTGAGTGACGGGAAAGATAAATTTTTCCCCGTATTGGGGGATTAGTGCGACATCTCTGAACGGAGAAGGGATTTACTAGCGACGTAACGAGGTACCTACAGACAGTCATTAGGTTCGAACTTCAAAGCGGTTTTCTATATGACGAAGATTTATATTTCGTCTTTGTTGTGTATGGGGTATATAAGATAAAAGATAAGATAAAAAGGTATTTATTCGGCGTGTAACAATAAATTCAAAGAAGAATTAAAAGATTATCCGGTCCGGTCCCACTCTCCAAACTCCCATACAGTGGGCACCAGAGCGCACGATCCCACGCGGGTGTTGAGTGTCCAAGAGGATCAACCATGGCCTCACACTAGGCAGCCTGTATTATGAGTACCACATCGAATCAGCAGGGTATTTATGTTGGGTGGTTTCGCCATTTAACTAAGTTAACTTAATAATATAGTATAAAATATATATATATATATTATATATACATATAATTAATAAAATATATAGGTATACATAAAATACTTGAAATAATAAATATGAACTAATATATACTAGTATGTAGATAAATTATAATATTTAAAAATAAAAATTTAAAGTACGTGCTCCAAATTCGACGTAGCTCAGTTGTTTGGGGCTTGGCTCTGTAGCAGTGGGTACAGGGTTCAAATCCCGTTTGAGCATGTACCAATGGAAATGAAGTTTAATGAATTTCTATGTACATTTTCGTAATAAAAACACATTTACGAAATGCGTTGAAGTATACGGTGAGGGAAAACATCGTGAGGAAACCTACCTGTTCGTCGAACAGGTAATAGTTAGTACTTGTTAATGGCGACATGGCTGACCACCTGTCACATTGAGTACTGACTATCTGGTTAATACGTGGGTTCGAGGTGTCCATAGAATTACTACCTTCGCAATTGCGGAGATGGACACCTGAACCTCTGACTACCCCGCAAGGGTTAATGGTCGTGAATGCGTTTGTTTTGTTTGTTTTTGTTTTACGTGCTCCATTTGTGTTATACCAAAGTATTACTAATTTCGGTCAGCTTAAAATAAGAAGCATTTGTTCAGTTTCATCATATGTGAGTCCTAATAACCAACTATTGACTTGTTTTTTGGCATCTCTTACAGATGCTGTTTTAATGTCGCATTTATTAAGTACTGCATTGTATATATAAGGTAACACATGTGGAAAAAAGCGTCCAGCAAAGGATGTACATATTCTGGGAACTGTCATTTTAAATACTCGTCTTTGTAGACGTGACTTGTAGTCATTTGAATTTATCATAATTTTGTGGGCTATTATAACCATTTTTGAAATATATAGTTGTCGTACATTTAGAATTTGGCATTCTTGGTAAAGATTTGTTGTTGCATACCTATAAGGTTTGTGGAGCATTACTTTAAGTACTGATCGTTGTGCTCTTTCGAGTTCTATTAAAGTAGTTTTCGTTGCACATCCCCATGTAGTTATACAATATGTAAGTAGTGATTGGCATAGTGCAAAATATATAGTCTTTAGTGTGTCAAATGAAGCTACGTCTCTCAGTTTTCTCATTATATGAATGACTTTCCGAATCCGACCAGATAGCATAGATATATGCTGCTTGAAATTCAATTTCTCGTCCACTATTAATCCTAGGTATTTTATTGAGTCTGTTCTAGCTATCGATTCACAGTTACAGTTGACATTAACATTTCCTGTACAAAAGTGAATTTTTAGATCAGGAGTGGTTTTGGGAGATGACGCTGCTGTTTTATGGAAACAGATGTATTTAGTTTTCTTTGTATTTAGGGTCATCAAGTTTTGCTGTAGCCATCTAGCAATATCAGCCATTCCCTGTTCTGCTCGTGCGAACACATCGTTCCAGCTACTTCCATGATAAAGAACAACAGTGTCATCAGCATAGCATATTATCTCTGATTGACTCTGATCAAAGGTTTTATGAATGTCATTTACATATAAAATGAATAATGTAGGGCCTAGTATGCTTCCCTGTGGAACTCCAAAAGTAACAGTACTTTGTTGACTTGTTTGTTGGCCTATTTTTACAACTTGTCTTCTATCCATTAAATACGTTCGAAACCAGTTCAAAGCGACACCACGGATACCCATATGCTCGAGCTTTCTGAGCAGAATTGGTATGGAGACCGTATCGAACGCTTTTGAGAGATCAAGGAATATACCCAAACTTTTTTTATTGACATCTAAGTGCGACGATATCAGAGTCACCAGCAAGTCTGTTGCGTCGGCCGTCGATTTTCCATGTCTAAATCCGAATTGTCTTTCCGATATGAGACCATGTCTTTCAGCAAAGCTTATTAAGCGCTTGTTTACTAGTTTCTCCAACAGTTTAGAAAAAACTCCTAAGAGGCTGATAGGACGGTAATTGTCTGGTATGTTTTTATTTCCACTTTTAAAAATAGGACGGATCAATGCTAATTTCCATAAATTTGGGAAAATGCCACTAGCAAGACTCTTGTTATAAATTGTTGTCAGTGGTTGAATAATACAGGTTTTAATTTGTTTTATTAAATCATTTTTTAGCGTGTCCATACCAGGAGCTTTGCCGCTTTGTAATTGCGTTATAAGTTTGTCTACTTCCACATGATCAGTTGGTTGTAGGAAAAGGGATCTAGAAAATGTATAATTAGAGTGGTTCAAGGCTGATGCAGCTAGATCCTTTTCATTTGTGTTTAGATTTGTCAGAGTTTCATTAGCAAGGTTTTGTCCAATTGTGGAGAAATAGTTGTTGCATATGTTCAAAGAATTGTTAGTATCACTTGAATTTGGGATATCTAATAGATCCACAGGCTCTTGATTTATTTTTGTTAAATGTGTAATTTCTTTTATAGCCTTCCATAGCTTTCTTGGGTTCTTACTGTTTTCTTTTATCATATTTTCTTTATATTGATGTTTTAGCTTACGCATAAGGTCATTACAAAAGTTGCGATATCGAATGTATGTCGTTTTTATTGTCAAATTGTTAGGATTATTTTTTGTTTTGATGTGCAATTTATCTCGATTTTTCATACAGCGAATTAACCCTGGGGTAATCCACTCTTTCAGGTTATATTTACTTCTTGGGATTTTCTTTTCTTGTGTGTGTTTATTTATTATTGTATTTAATAAATTGCTAAATATGTCCACAGCTTCGTTAACGTCCATACCATCAAGTTTAGACCAGTCAGTGCCTTGTAATTCGTGTAATATTGCGTTTATATCTCTCTTTAGGTATGTTCTTTGCGGTCGATTTATTAGTCTTTTTTTAAGAGTAATACCACAGATTGTTATTGAGTGGTCTGTGAGATCTGCATCGCAAACGATGCCAACAGCTGGGTCGTTGGTTTTAACAAAAATATGGTCTAAACACGAGCTAATTCGCGTTGGTTTAGTAATCGTTGGTTTGAGTCCATATTCAGCATTTAGGCAAAGGTATTCCAGTGATTCGTTTTTAAGGCGGCCGTCGGCTAGTGGTATAATATTAATGTTTAAGTCCCCCATTGTCACTATATTTTCTTTGTCTTTATATTTTTGTAGTAGTAGGTCAAGGTCCGTCATAAAAATTTCTGTATTTCTAAAAGAGGGAGAGCGGTAGAATGCGAGTAATGTTAAAAAGTTAGGTATTTCGATTACCAAACATTCTGCTTCCATTAGCTTTGGTTCACTTATGTTAACAGTCCATGTGTCTTTCACATAAACAACAACTCCACTATTTTGATTTATGTTATTATCAGTTCTGTATACTGTTTATCCCTGCATTTGTGTTATTATCGAGGATTTATCAATACGACATTCAGTTAGCGTGATAATGTCAAATACCACGCCTGTATGTCTTATATAAGCCATCAAGCTGTCGAGGTTCTTTCTAATACTTCGTACGTTGAAGTTTAAGATTTTAAAGTTATAATCTGGAGTCAGCAATGTCCTGCATAGTGCAGCGTCAGTAATTTGATGACATGCAATGTTCATTGAGTCTAAATCTGTTTCTATGGTCTCTGTGAACATTTTGCAATATAATAATAGTCAATAGCAAAGTATATAATTATACTGTAATTAAAGAAAATTGAAACTACAAATAAGTTATAGCAATTTGTGTTCAAGTATAGAACATTACATGTCATTATGGAAAGCACTCCAAGTAATAAATCAATATGCACCTGAGAGTTCATATTATGCACCTCTATAGATAGTATACACACAACTTTGTAAATGTAGATGAACGATTTCCGTAACAAAAACAAAGCAAGTAATACAATATGAATTTTCCAAAGTAATATTATGTATAAAATAAATATATATATAACTGGTTTGTCTATATACAATTTATTAATACCTGGTATAAATGTGAAAATACTAACAATATATATTATTTTATTTGTTTTTATAATATAGGGATTCAGTGTGATTAGGTAAACAGGTAAATAAATAGATTTGAAATAAAATATGTATAAAATAAGAATATAAATAGCTAGTTTGCCTACGTACCATTCCTTAATAATATATATTGTATCATTCATTGATATGAAATAGAATATGTATAAAATAAAAATAAAAATAGCTTGTTTGTCTTTGTACCATATAATAATAATATACATTGTATTGTCTATTTTTATAATGTAGGGATTCGGCGTTAGTTTTATATTGTAGGGATTTGGAGTGATGTTAATTAAGTAAGTAGTTAAATATGAAAAGTAGGTTAATAATAAGCTTGGTAAGAAACGCAAGCGTGAACCATGCAAGGCAACAGACACATTTTTATCAGGATTGTTATACTCACTGGGGATTTGCTGTAGTCGATGTGGTACATACCTGCGGTAGCAATTTCTCCAGGCGGTCGAACGATTCGATAACCTGGGCCGCTTTACCTTCATTTTTACGCACGTAAATAGATCCTCTTGAACACGTGAGCGTAACCCTGTTGTCTCGATCTGAGTCTTGCCTCCCGAAATAACATCCTATTTGCCTTTGTTAGTCGTTCGTTGAAATAAACTCTCTGTGGGTTTCCAGGCAGGTCGAGGTCGGCGCTTGTCAGGTTCCGACGCGGCTTCGATGCTCTGAGTAGTTCCTCGCGCTTAGCTCTGCGCAGTAAACGCACGACCACCGGTCGCGAGAAGGCTGTATTGGTATCGCCTTTACTGAGTGGTAATGAACGTCGTGGCCCTGCACGTATCGCCCAGTCGACGTCCCGGTCCTCCAGCTCAACTCCAATCTTCCGAGCGGCTACGACAGCAATATGGATTAGGCTTTCACTTTTGTTCTCGGGGATGCCCGATAAATGAAGTTATATTGTAAACCCACGCTGAATAAGTTGTTGAATATAGTTTAATTAGCTGCTTCTGTTAAGTGTAAAAGGTGAGTAGGAGATAAATTAATCCCATTATATTAAGTTTTTATAAGGCATTGAGAAAGGCTGATGTAGATGTACGTATAACCGTCGGGTATGTATGTGAAGGTATATAAGTGTCAATGAACTGAATGGTCTGTCAGGATCGGAACATACCGGGATTCGTGATCTCTGTCTTTCCCTCTACAGGGAAACGGGCGTCATATGTATGTATAAGGCGATGAGTAGATAACTCTAATTGCTATAATGGATTGCTGTAATAATACTTAATCATACAATTGTTGATTCTTTTCAGTGATATTTGTTGCCACTTCACTTTTCACACTCCTTACACTAACTTAATATACCCATTAATAAAAGGCAACTTCAACAAACGCTGTAAAACTTATTCTCGAAACTTCCATTTTAAATTCTCCTACACAAATGCAATTCTGTACGCAGAACAATTTCGCGACTTAAATGCAAATTCTGACTTCTTCCCTCGCAACTAAACCCGTATTTCATTGAACAGGAATAACTTCCCGAGAAGTTCCGAGTCCTACAAACATAAGAGACTGGGCCCAGACGGGTCGCCTAGACTAGATTTATGAAGCAAAACAATATACACAGAGCAATAAAGTTTAAATTTCGCAAAACTCGGGCAAGTTTCGAAATAATTACGCCCGTTCCTTACAGCGCCCTCTGATTTAAACATTCAGTAAACACAGTCAATTAAGGAGCAATTTAATAACGTCTGGAGTTTTGGGCTTTATTTTCTATGTACGGTGAAGTCGTCTGAGATTGCCTATTTATAGACAAAGACTAATTCCTTCACGACCATTAAACCTTGCAGAATAGTCAGATTTTCAAGTATCTATTTAAAAATTTCGAACCCACGTGTTAACAAGATAGACCGTACTAACTGTGACAGGTGGTAAGCCATGTCGCCATTTACAAGCACTGACTATTAGAAGTTACTAGTAGTAAGTAGGTCTTGTCGAAGGCTTTCCTCACTGCTGTAGTCGGTGCATTCGGAAAATGTATACAGAAAACCATTAGTCAAAATATTTCCTCCAATTTCTTGAAGCCTTAACAGTGACACAGAGTCGATTTCCAAACTACTGAGCAACACCGAATTAACAACCGAAAAGAAGCATACAAAAGACTACGGATTTCGTAGTCATGCATTCTTCTTCTTTTCAAAGCAAATGCATTCAGTTAAATAATTAGATATAGATGTTCAGTTATGCATTTTAATCCAATCTTTAGAAATCATTTTCGTCTTAAATAGTGACTTAGGAATACTATCTCGCCACCGAGCATCATTCTAGCGAAGGTAATAAAAGACGTATATGTATATGGAAATCATCTTTTTTCTACATACATATATACTCGTATAATACACGCTGGATATATTATCTCCTAGGTCACTTTTCTCTTAAATTTTGGGGTTGTGTTGCCGTATGCACCAAGGAGGTTGCCATCCCACCACCCGATATATTATATTCATTTTATCCCTAGTCCCTTACTCCTACTAGATGCCGGGAAGAACGGCAGCTACTTAACATTACTTTTACGTCTTTGGTACGGGATAAACGAGAATGAGTTGTCATACTTTTCAGGCATGGTTGTACGCAGCATGAAGAAAAGAAGAGCGTGTGTGAGAAGGTTAATGGGTGTTATAGTGAAGCAAGGGAGATTCGTCAAGATCGAGGTAGCGATCGATAATTTTTGCCTCTCCCCTCAGGGACGTAGAGGCGTAAGCCTTGTGTAAAGGGTACTAGTCAACGTACATTTAAGAAATATATACATAGATAAATACATATATAGCGTATATAATCAACGACCAGACTGGAAAGCAGTAGAAAAGCGTAGTTCTTAACTCTGCTTCCACCGGGAATCCAACCCGGGACCTCACGATTAGCGTTCCGGCGGCTAACCGATCGCGCCACGGAGGTCGTCAAAATATATATATACATACATTCAACGTCCTTATTCCGGTAGGTATAGCCGTGTAAATTGGGCCGTGAATAAAGCAGCTTGTTCCGTCCGAGTGACGTGTTGATATAAGGCGGTCCCCGGAATAAGGACTCTTAGCTCATTCTTTACGTCAGACTTGATGTAGAGGGGTGGATATAATGAAAAAAAGATCCAATTCACTCCACATACACACGGATATAAACTAGCCGGGTTAAGTTAGTAAGGTATATGCATGAAGTTAAGTAAGTTATGTACGTTACAAAAACAAAGCAAACGCGTTCACGAACATTAACCCTTGCGGGGTAGTCAGAGGTTCAGGTGTCCAAAAATCTTCAAAAAAGTGTCTTCGCAATTGCAAAGGTAGTAATTCTATGGCCACCTTGAAACCAGGTTTTGACCAGTTAGTCAGTACTCAATGTGACAAGTGGGAAGTCAAGCAAGCATGTAGGCATGGTAGCAGGTAGGTGTCCTCACGATGTTTTCCCTCACCGTTATATTCGATGCATTTCGTAAATAGGTTTTTATTACGAAAATGTTCATAGAAATTCATTAAACTTCATTTCCAATTTCTATTAGTACATGCTCGAGCGGGATTGGAATCCTGTACCCACTAATACAGAGTGAAGCCCCAAATGAGAAATGAGGGAAAATCTTAACCTTTGACTACCCCGCAAGGGTTCATGGTCGTTAACGTGTTTGTTTTATACCTTAACAACCCTCAATCACTTTTGGGATGTATAGAACCCTACAGATATAAGTTGCTAACATTTAGGAATATTATTCCAGTACAACATAAGATATAAGAAGATATTTTAACATCAACGAACAATTATATGAAATAGTTTTGTTGACCCAGTTACCATGGCAACAGAAAACCTACAAAATAAGTATATGGGCGTTTGTTTGTCGGATGAGCGAAATCTAACTTGTTGGGGATTGCACATCGTTTGGGCCGGATTAGGGGCTTACAATCGTTATTTTCATAGAGAACAAACTCCTTTTCGGAAAATCTGTGTAAATAAAAACGCAGAAATGATATTTACTCATATATATTCCTTTTGTAGTGAAGTGAAAGGGCGGTTACGTAGGGGCCGGCCCAATAAGACATATAACAGTCAGATAGACGCTATATAAAAAGGGTGACGTTAGGAGTACCTATAACCGCCGAGTGTGTATGAGAAGATGTATGAATGTCAATGAAGCGGAAGTGGTCTGTCAGGATCTCTGCCCATCCCTCTACAGGGAATCAGGCGTGTTGTGTATGTATGTATGTAAGTGATATTGACCTATTACTTATATACACATCGTACATCACAATATTACATACGTATTGTTACGGAGTAATACAAAAAAAAGAAATTGAAAATTTAAGTGGGGTTTACACCAAAATTTGTAAATTTAATTGATCGAAGTTTTAAGCTTCATCCCTACATAGTATAAAACAAAGTCGCTTTCTCTGTCCCTATGTCCCTTTGTATGCTTAAATCTTTGAAACTACGCAACGGATTTTGATGCGGTTTTTTAAATAGATAGAGTGATTCAAGAGGAAGGTTTATACGTATAATAACATCAATTAAATAGTGGACTAGGCTATATATTTTATACCCGTGCGAAGCCGGAGCGGGTCGCTAGTAAGTAATATTTTAATAAAATCCTACCCATTCTAACCGGCAGATTTTCACCAAGCTTTTACCCAGTCTGATGATGTCACGTGTTTACGAGAGAGTTTTTTAAAAGATTACACCAGATAACAAACTCAGGCTTTCACATCACGCCCCTGTATGAACGTTGAGTTAATTAACGAATGTCAAGAGGCTTGCTTGATTATGCACGCGGATGAGAGGTAATTAAATTAAAGCCTAAAAGAATTAGGCTTTTTTCCTCTCAGCTGCTGGTCTGGTATAATACATACGTATATTCAAGCCTCTACGTCCATAACGATATAAAATAAACCTTATAATTCAATGTTTGGAATTTGAGCATGCTCAATGCTCAGTCAATAGTATATGCATATGCAACCTCTAACCACCTCGAAAAGTTTTCAGTAATATTTTCCTATGTATACTAAAATATATAGTATTAAAAATAGTGTGATAAGGGAAGGTTGCGTTTTGAAAGAAGATGTAGTGACTAAGATTGAAAAGAGCATGCTTCGATGGTTTAGACATGTTAAGCGGATGAATGATAGCAGATTGACAAAAGGAATATTTATGAGTGAAGTGGAAGGGCGGTAACGTAAGGGCCGGCCTAATAAGACATATAACAGTCAGATAGACGCTATATTGAAAAAAGGTGACGTTAGGAGCACCTATAACCGCCGAGAGTGTATGAGAAGATGTGTGAATGACAATGAAGCGAAAGTGGTCTATCAGGATCGGGACAAAAGGGGATCCGTGATCTGTGCCTACCCCTCTACAGGGAATCAGGCGTGATGTGTATGTATGTATACTATATATTATAAGGCACCATCATAAAAACATAAAAATGCACCTAACTGTTTTATTTCAAGCCTTATCTGTTTCGATATTGCAAATCCTTTGAATTGCGTGTTTATTGAATTGTAGAGGCATATTCCGCTCGTCTTTGGATGTCACTTGAATTATGGGGAATTTTATTGCATAATACGAGGCGCTTTTCACGCCTCAATAAGCATGCGGGCGATATTCGTAGTATGAGCAAAGAGATTGCAAAAGTGCGATTGGTTTTAATTTCAATGCGACTGTTTGAGACTTGGAAAACAATATTTTAGCTGTCAGGTTCGTGTTTGGATGATATGTTAGATTTTTTGAGTATATGATAGTTAAATTTGCAATCTGCCATCAATTCTTAGTGTTGAAAATTATTTAATGTAGATTATTATACTAAAAAAATATATTTTGATTCATGGGCTTTATGTATTTAACTAAAGTTGAACATTTCAATTATTCTTACAACATCTTTTGTATGGTCTCATAGATACATTAAAATAAATACAAAAGTATAGGTAACTTTATTACAATCATTTTTAGGAAATCTTTATATCCAATCGAAGAATATACAGTATTTTCCATCACCCTTTACGACAACCACCATTTATTTTGAATAATTTTTGCGGGTGACAAAATGACCGTTATATTCAAAATGCTATCAATTCAAATACTGTCTCAATATACAATATATTGAGATTTGATCTCGTATTATTTGAGGATGAATTCTTTATTGGTTTCGCAAGGGTTTGTTATTGTGCCCTCAGCGTTTGTACTTCAATGTAGTTTACATAAGTGGCAGCCAAACAAACTGGTTGGTTGATTTTTCATAAACATACCTTCATCCTTTTTATGTTTTAGGGTGGACAAAACCTTGGAGATATTATGACTTCATTTACCCTTTGCGTAAGCTACATGGTTGTGATGTGTGTACTTTGGATAATTTTAAACAGGATTCTAGCCCTGCTAGTTAAAGATTATTAATCAAGTATATAAATATTTTGTCACAATCACTATGGACTCTCGAAAAGAAATATCTACTTCAATCTATTATGTTAGTTATCCCTAAACTTAATGCTTAGTCAACTAGACCAGAACGTGAGTTTATTTTATAGACATACATATATCCACGCCTTTCATTCCCCAACGGGATAGACAGAGACTATCGATTGCCACCTGGAACGATCCTGCTGATCTCTCTTGCTTCACTCACACCTATTAACCTTCTCATACACGCTCTTCTGTTCTCCAAACTACGTACATACTTTATTTTAGCTCATATATATATATATAATTTTTAACACTACTGACTATCTGGTCAACACGTGGGATCGAGGTGTCCATAGAATTACTACCATCGCAATTGCGGACATGGAAACCTGAACCTCTGGCTACTCCGCAAGGGTTAATGGTCGTGAATGCGTTTGTTTTGTATATATATTCTAGAACCATCTGAGTCGCAAAAACATCGACAGTCGATGAATACAGCTAATCGCGAGGGATCTCAAAACATCGCGCGTACATCGTTTGTCAATGTTTCATCCATCTCTCCGTGTTCATTAGTCACCGTCACACGTCTTCGCGTGTGAACTTGATAGTTTGTTTGCCTCTCAATATTCAATACAAACAGAAGTACTTACATTGAGTGTCAATGAGGATATTGATAATCTGTGATGAGGTTGAAGGTTGGTATAAGGAAACGAGCGTGGTAGGCGTGATATTTATTTATAATATATATTGAACTAACCCCTTGGTAAGTACATTTAAGACTTGTGTTAAGGGTACTAGTCAACTTAATTTTAAGAAATATATGTATACTTATTGTATATAGATAAACACATATATATCATATATGAGTATAATCAACGGCCAGACTGTAAAGTAGAAGAATAGCGTAGTTCTTAACTCTGCCTACACCGGGAATTGACCCCGGGAGGTCACGATTAGCGTTCTGGGGGTAAGCGATTGCGCCACGGAGGTCGTCAAATGGGACAAACAGAATACAATCATATAATATATAATCAAAATAATATAATCAATAGAAATACATGATGGTTCAACAAATACAGATTGTAATCTAAAGCAGTGTACACATGCCAACCTAAAGATGTTAAGTACACTGATTAAAAAAACAAAGGAGAGCAAACAAAAAGACACAGAAAAGATAAATTACATATATTATATATAGATAGTGAATTCTACAATTTGGGCACAAGTTTTGTTTGTGTATGAATATGTACACTCAATTTTGAATCCAAGAAAGTACTGAAAGTCTTGCGTTTCAGTTTGTATTTAAATCTTAGAGAACATCAATCTTAAAAGACGTAAACGTCAATAGCATAATTAAATAGTCAAAAACTTCTTAAACTGTATAATTACTGATGACTACCATCATAGTGAGGTTAATTTATAATTCTCATCAGTAAATTATAAACTACGCGTATCTATGAGGAGGAGTATGAGTGTTAATGAAGCGAAAATGATATGTCAGGATCAGGACAGATAGGAATCCGTCATCTCTACCTTTCTCCTAACAGAGAATTAGGCGTGATTTGTATCTATGTATATCTTATAAACTACTTACTAAATAACACCTTACCATAACTTCCCAATCAACAAATATGACAGGCTAGCTGAGCTCAAAAAAAGCGCAAATGTCGACATGGGAAATATCCCGGCGTAATTCCCGCCTGTAGCGCGATTGGAAATTCCAAAAACGTGCATAAAACCATTGACGGCTACGTGACTGCGGTAAGGTATACACAGGAACCAATTTTTGGAACACTCCGGCGAAGAATCACTTCCGTGTCTAGCGAGACAGGGGATATGGAAGCGTATGTGGTGGGTTTAAAGTGCAAAATGCAGTGAAAGGTACGCGAATCTCGAAGCTTAGGCTCGTTCGGTGTTATTGGGATTTGATTGTGGATAACGGAGGAACATTGAGAGATTTTTAGCGTCTTTTACATTGATATATCGATACAAGTCAGATTCGTCTCCAATTTAATTCTAAATTTCAATATAATGTAGTTGTGTATATATTGTATCTTTAAAATATTTCAGTTGATTCCATTATCTATTCCTAGGGATAGGCAGGATTCCTCACGATGTCTTAAGAAGGTAATAATTAGCAGTTTTAAAATATTGAATCAATGTCTAAGGTTGTGTTGAAGAGTTACATTTAAATGAAGATAAAGCAAACATTTTCTTTGGTTTGGTTTGTTGTTAGTCTAGTATAACAGTGATTTCGTATGGCCTTAGATGATTAAGATGTAATATACGAATATATATAAACGGCAATTAACAGATGGTTATATTGCAATCAACATTTTATCGTGAAATATTAGCGGACAATAACTTTATATATAAACAGTCACCCTTAGTCGTATTTTACAAGCCTGTAAGAACATAACATGATGTTCCAGTCGCCATCTTTGTAAGAATATTAATAATACATTCAGGGAGGAAACCGTCTGAAAGATTAAAGTATCAAGGCAGCGGACTTAGACGAATAGGGTTATTCAGCGATTAAGGCATTTAGAATTCAATTAGGAAAGTTGGACGTGCGGTGGCTTGGAATAGCTGCTTGATGGGACGGGCTATAAAACTGTTAGTTCAGTTGACGTGTCCATTTGACGAAAAGTTTGCTTCAGGCGTATGGTATTGAGTTTGATTCCCGGTAGAGTTTGGTAGGTATATTTGGAATGGTGGGTGTTATATTGATTCCGTTATTTGAATACATAAAATAGAATGTATGTAATCTACATCGAATAGGTGAGTTAAGACACTAGAAATGCGACAATAACATACGCAAGTTAAGCCCAGCAGTGAATGGCTTTCTTAATAGTTGATCACCATTGTCTAATTTAGTTAATTAAGTTTTATTTTGAATTGATTAATTGAATTTTGTTTGTTTTAGTTAAACTCGCATAATTTATAAGTTATAATAATAGTTTGGTATTGTATTTGTGGCTTTATAATAAATGCTATTTATTATTATCATTATTAGAAATCAATTTTTTTATGATCGTCTTCCTCTTTGGTACTCTGGTATATATATATATATATATTTGGTATATGTATATATACGAGCCGAGCGTCGCGTGCCGCGGTAGCGGCCGACGAAGTGCCAGCAGCGAATCTCTTTCGTAATAGTTAATCACCATTGTCTAATTATTATCCGTGTTGTCGAAAAATGCAAATCGTCCTGCCCCATATATAGAACGACATACCACCTTTATATAACCACATATATAAAAATAACCTGCCAAACAATTATCCTATAGAACAACGTACAACGGGTGATTATTCATATTGTTTCCCAGAAAAGCCGCCCTCGTTTATTTCCTCATTACCGGAACGCGGACTTCGGAAGACTGACAAACATTTTAATTGGGTGCCGTAAAGTTGCGCTCCCGGAGGTGCGATTTAAATTGTCACTGCCTGTTGGCTTTGTGTGTGTGTGTGTGTTAGGGTCATACGACATTGTATGGAATGCGTATTTATTTACAAGTTTGTTGGTTGAAGGGTTAATGTGTATATATAAAATGACGGTAACCTCGGACGCATAAAAATAGATTACTCTCTAAGTTGATCAATATTTATACTGTCTATTTTTAGTTTTACTTACTAGCTGCATTTACTTATACTAGCTGTCTTTTAAACTTGCAAAGTGAGGTAAATATTATAGCAAAATGGTAATATTTGTCTATATGCTACAAATATTACAAAATCCTAAACAACATCATTTCTAGTGTTATCTTTATCTGTCCTAATTACTATAACAATATTTGCCGCTCCGTCTGGTATAAAAAAATATTTTGATATGTAAGTAATAGTCCATTATATGTTAAAGAAAAGAAATCATTAATAACAGTTGTAGCTTTCTTGAGATAGCAAAAGTGTTCTTGGTGCGATCGTGTCATTATTTTTCTCATTTACACTGTCCTGCGAACCATTATGTTTCGAGAAAATTTTAATCAAAAGAAACTCCCGGAACACTTACTAAATGTAAGGAGATAGCACACTGTAGTTGTTAAACTTAAGAAAGTTTAGCTTTACATTTGCTGTATAATATTACTAACTAGCTGCCGTTATTTCCAGCATGTCGTAGAAGGTGACTAAGGGACTAGGGTTAAATGGAATCTATTGAGCAAAGGGCTCGTAACCTGATACCATGATTTCATCTGACGCACAGCTCTAATATTATTACCAAAAAGGGCCCAAAGAGTTTCCTGTCTCAGAGATTCTGAGCACTCTGCAATGGATTAAAGGACAGGAATGTTTATGTATAGTATTACATAACATGCTTTAACGTGGGAAGTATCGGGATGGATGACAATCTTGTGTTTACATGTTCTGTTGATTTCGAAGAGAGAAAAAATCGTGAGGAAACCTGCCTATTTATAGAAATATGAAAGAGTCAGTATCTCTATATTTCTGTACCACCTGTCATGTCAACCACCTGTCATTTTGGATATTTGTTATCAACTAAAGTGATAATAGGATTTTTTAAATGATCAAAGACCATTACAACTCGTTCATGGTGGATACAAACTCTTCACAAAGGATTTTACGCTCGTAAACGCATACATAATATGTATGTTTTTCCTATATATGTAGAGTAATTTACCTGGTTGCTAGCCCATCATTCAATTGATTGTATTTATCCCTTATTTGCCTCCTACGACATGCTGGGAAAATAGCATCTAGTTAGCATTCTATTGACATTTCAAACAAGTAAGTTCTTTCAGACTCTATTAGCATAATATTATATAAAAGTAATACGCTTTTAAAATAACTAACATTCTAAAACCCTAGTTTAAAATACCAACACTATTTTACCTCCTTTGGATATCGCTAACTATTTCTTAAAGGAATGTTATTCAGATGCACTAAAATTCCTAATTTTAATAATCTGGCGTCTTGAGAGGAAAATCAGTTTGTTAAGGGTCATAAAAGATAGTCATTCACAATTATAGACATACTATTGTATTCTACTTATGTCAGTTAAATTATTAATTAAACATTATATTGAAAAAAGCATCTCAATTCTAGATTAACAACTGGTATGTAATATTATTCAAATTAAATTTTATCATCATAATAAAATAGAAGACATTTATAACAGATATTTGAAACACTTAACAATAAATAAACTTTAGTATAAACAACTTGACATTGGAAGTACTTATTACCGCCAAATGTATACGAGGAGGTGTTTGAGTGTCAATGCAGCAAAAGTGGTTTGTCAGGATCAGGACAAATGGGGATCTTTACTGAAATTCAGGTGTGATGTGTATGTATGTACTATGTTTTATAATAAAATTACAAAACCATTAAGTAACAATTAATTATATAAATATCCTGACAACAGATGACAATGATAATAAAAACTGATATTCAATACCCAACGTAACCTATCTAATATTTCACACATAAATTTCCTCAACCACGAGGCTACCAGTACTTAAAGCAAAGCAGCTCATAAATATTTGATAAGCTCCATACGAGCTTAATTTTAACGTACACAAAGTGTAACCCACTTAATTACAACAAAGACCTCGGGGCCTGTCTCCCAAATCCGCACATTATTAATGGAGTAAGTTTTGACTGAGCTTATCCCGTGACGATGGAGTTGAGACGCGTTACATTATTCAACGACACACAAAAAGCGGGAACTGCTTACGTGGTGTAGGCTGTGAAGTAAGCAGTTATACATATAGCATTTATATAGCATACACATCACACATATAGCAGTTATACATACATACACATCACGTAGTCAGAGATCACGGATCCCCATTTGTCCCCTGACAGACCACTTTCTTCATTGACACTCATACACACTCGGCGGTTAAGGTACTCCTAACGTCATCCTTTTTCAATATAGCGTCTATTTGACTGTTTGACTTATTGGGCCGGCCGCTACGTAACGTACGTAGTTTATATGATAATATTTAGGACATTATTACACCAATTGAACTAGCCTCTTGGTGCGTATAATTAAGATTTGTGTAAAGGCTTTTCAACGTATATTTATGGAATATATACCTATTATAGATTCATACATACACTTTTTTATTATGGTGGGGTAGTCAGAGGCTAGAGTGTCCCTATTTGAAATGAAATTTCGAAGGCATGTTTGGTATGAGTCACTGAAAGCCCGCGTTTCACTAGATAGACAGCACCCACCGTGATAGGTAGTAATATACTTAGATATTGCTAAGGTAAGCCTATAGTCCGTAAGTACCCGAATCGACCCATATACCAATACACTTATAGCTATATATAATAATAATATTTAGGACTTACACCAATTGAACTAACCCCTTAGTAGGTTCTTTCAAGACTTGAAGTGTTAAGTGTACTAGTCAACGTATATTTAAGAAATACATATATACATAGATACACTACATATAATAATATAATCAACGACCAGACTGGAAAGCAGAAGCAAAACGTACTTCTTAACTCTGCCTCCACCGGGAATCGAACTCGTGATCTCACTATTAGCGTTCAGGTGCTCAACTAATCACGCCACGGAGGTCGTCAATATATGATGGGACATTTAATAAGAAAACGAGACTTATCACGTATTTTAATATAAACTATGTATGTATGACATTATATGTACGTTGGGACAGCTATGTTATGGGTCCCTCCATGGCTATTAGCTTTATGTATTCCACACACGTGAATAGTTAAGAAGAGGTCGTTCGCTAGATAAACTTTTTGGTCACTTCCGGTCCCTACGAGTCCTAACGGATATTGGTAGCGCCCTGCAGTGGTGAAATATTCAAAAGATAAAATAATATCATAAAAGGGAAATGAATATAATAATTTATGATTATAGTAGATAAAATGTAGTGATATAATGGGAGAGAATGTTATTGAATTATTTTATTCTTAGTATATCGAAAGACATACCAAAGAGTTAACGTATATTGAGTAAGTGCATACATACATACATACGCTTCACGACTTGTGTATACACACTCCCTTTTTTATTATGGCGGGGTAGTCAGAGGCTTGAATGCCCATCTCTGAAATTTCGAAGGTATGTTAGGTATGGGTAGATAGACAGCACCCAACGTGATAGGTAGTGAACCGTATCGCCGTATCTAGGCACTGTATCGCCGATTTATTATCTGAGTAAGTAATTGTATCTAATAATAGTCCTGCCTGTACAAGAAGCTTAGCTGCATCAAATACTGAGACAGCACCTTTTCAATTCATCAGTGCCTACTCCTTTATTGTTGTTGTGTCGAAGTATATATAAATAATGTTATATCAAAATGTATATAAGCAGTGAATCAATGGTTTTCTTTCTATCTTTCTAATCATAGCATCTGTGCTAGTCTGGTACGTAAAAATAATACTAACTAGCTGCCGTTCTTCCCGGCATGTCATTGAAGGCAACTAAAACACTAGGGGTGAACGTAATGTATTGGGCGATGGGGTACCACCCTGTAACTAATGTTTCATATGATACAACAACCCTATATTTATGTTAAAAAGTTATCTAGGAGGTATAATCGTACTTTTGAGGTTTTGTCCAGTCCGAAAGTGATTAAAGGACGTGAACGTATGAATGGATGATTCTTTCCTTAAAAAACTTGTCTTTTTATCTTTTGATACATCTTACAACATACAAAATGCTGAATTTCCATTCCATTTAAGGCACATTCACACTACACTGAAGCAAATAAATCTCCATACAATTTCGAATGCGAGTAATTATCTGCTAACAGTACAAGTGGCTGCAATAAATACGCGTTTACACCTTCCGAGGCAAAGAGCTTCGCCATTATGTTTAAAGTTCATTAACTATGAAATATCGTCGCAGTCGTTTCTGGTAATTAACAAGTTTCACGACGTATTTCGTTGTAAATCGCTGTAAACCTTTTACCTACATTGTAACGTGTCCTGTAACTGTAACTGTAACTGTGTAGTTAGGGTTTTAAATTGAAGGGAATAATCTGCCTTTAATGTTTTAAAAGGGGAATGAGGTATTAAATACATGCATACATATATTTACAACTCTACGTCCCTAACGGTATAGGTGATAACGATCCTGACAAATCTGTCTTGCTTCACTCACACCTTCTCATACATGCTCTTCTGTTCTTCACACTACGTACACCCGCCTTGAGGAAAATGTTTTCAATTTGATAAGGTATTCAATGTTAAAACCTAATTTATTCGAACGTTAGTTGTGTAGATGATTGTGAATTATTTCATCTTTGTGTCCAACAAACAAAATGACGAAAGAATCTTACAAAACTCTTTGAACCCTTGGGACTGTGGAAACTTGAATATAATAATAAATATATATAGTTCAAAATGCCAATATTACTCGTACAATACACTATATTACAGTTATTCTTACCTAACAAGTCTATGTATATTATCAACCTGACTTGATTTAGTACAATCAAGGTGAAAATGTACATATTTTAAAGCTAAAAAGTGTCACCCGATAGTTTCACCCATGCATCCATACCGGGAACTTTGTTTTTTATTTACTTTGTTTCATGCACGTGTTTGCATTGCCTGTCAAACAGTTGACAATGTATGAGCCTTTGTGATGAATATTTGCTTGAGGAAATAGGCGCTGGTTCTTTGCCAAATTGAAAACGTGTGCAGTTTAACATTAATCTTGCATTGTCAAACAAAAAAAAATGCGTTCACGTTTAACCCTTGCGGGGTAGTCAGGGGATCTCCGCAATTGCGAAGGTAGTAATTCTATGGCCACCTCGAACCCACGTGTTGACCAGATAGTCAGTACTCAATGTGACAGGTGGTAAGCCATTTCCAATCACTAACTATTACCTGATCGGGGAACAGGTAGGTTTCCTCGCGATGGTTTCCCTCACCGTAGTATTCGACACATTTTGTAAATGTATTTTTTTATTACGAAAATGTACTTAAGAATCAATAAACTTCATTTCTATTGGTACATGCTTAAGTGGCATTTGAACCCTGTACCCACTGATACAGCGTCAAGCTCCAAACAACTGAGCTACGTCGAATTTCTTGCATTGTGTAACTTATCATCAATATTCCATGTCAACTATGATAAACATCAATTTAAAATAGTTAATGTTCTATCACGCAATGGACTGATCAATGATTTTTTACATCTTCAATAGATTCTTCAAATAAGTAGAATTTACTTTTTTAAATACTTTTAAAAAAGACCTTAAAATCAACTCAATTCACCAAACATTCACATCTTAACACACACTTCAACCTCAATTATCCACCCACCAAGGAACATTACCATATCACGAAAAACATATATTAAAGACACTCATACTTCGTGTCCTCAACTTTTATTAAATATAACAAAAGATATTCCCCGAGAGCCTCGCTGCAAATGAGATCGTATATTACGTGTGCCACAGTGTTACGTAACGCGGGTAATATATCCTAGTCATGACATTTTGACGGTAATGGCCGCTAACGTGTGAGGCAATGTTGCTTTGAGACAATCATTTATTTAAATAATAGAAAAAGGAATTAGAATTGAGGTGGATTCTGCTAGTCAACGTAGGTACTTGTAAATACAGAAAATGGAGCAATGGAGATCGATCAAGGGTAATGTTACGTGTATCGTATGATTAGTATAACTAAAAGATCATAACGTAGAATAAAGTAGTTACTCTTTCTGTGTTTCATGGTTATTTCAGCATAATTGCAATTCATCGATATTTCAGTAGATTATATTCTCAACTGATTCAGTGACAAGATCCACTTAGATTTCTGTTGATAGGTAACATAAGGATAAGGAATGATCACCATTGTCTAATTTATCAGTGTTTTCGCGAAATGCCTAGGTTTATTGCAAAAACCCGAAATATCAAATCATCACTCTTTTTCAAGCGCCTATCTGTCAGTTATATGTCTTATTGTCATATAGATGCTATATTGAAAAAGGGTGACGTTAGGAGTACTTATAGATGAGAGAGTGTCAATGAAGCGAACTTGCATTGTCAGGATCGGGACAAATGGGGATCCGTGATCTCTGCCTACCACTCTACAGGGAATCAGACGTGATGTGTTTGTATGTATAAAACCATCCTGCGATATATATAATATGACGTATTTTTCGCAAAACTCCAGTGTAGCCAATCCCGAACAACAAGAGCAATATGCAGCGTGATTATGACGGGCAATGCTACTTTCAAAAAGGTAATTCGGGGCGTTGTAAAACGGTGCGTTAACGTTTTTGCAATGGACTAAAATTGCTTTACAAAAGTGCTTTGTGCTGTAATCGGAAATCGTGTGACTGTTGCCATGGTGACGGGGATGTTTATTTTATAAATTTTCCTGCATGTCAGAGCAAAACAATCATATACAGCTTATACATATATAAAGTCATAAAATAGAAATAAACTAATATATATATAATAATAATCCGGGTGCTGCCGGAGGACCAGTGATGCAGCCTAGCTGCATCGTATACGAAGGCAGCACCTTTTCACTGCATCAAGGTTACCATTTTGTTTGTTATAATGTTTGTATTGTTGTAATATTTGTATTGCGTGCTAATGTAAATATGCAGTGAATAAACTATTTTTCTTTCTTTTTTCTTTCTACTATATATAGAATAACAATAGTGCATAATAATCCTTCCCAACATCAATTAGGGCACTCAGAACCTTGGAAAAACAAATCGTCAATGTCAAAAATATAGTATTATAATATCTCAAATATCAAGATTTTGGTTTCTATTGAAAATATTTAATATTCATAACAATTTTCTAGTCCATCGGACCTAATTTACTAAGTCACGTAATTATAGCATACCAAGAAAAAGACGGCTACTAGCATCTATTTTCGACTTTACAATTAAAAAGGTATACATACATACACTTCACGCCTGATTCCCTGTAGAAGGGTAGGCAGAGATCACGGATTCCCATTTGTCGCAATCCTGACAGACCACTTTCGCTTCATTGACATTAATACATCTTCTCATACACCCTCGGCGGTTATAGGTACACCTAACGTATTTAAAAAGGTATATTACCAAAAACCCTTAAAAAACGTAATCCGGTGCACCAAGAAACTTTCGAGACTCCAAACATTCAACTTATGCTCATTTCGCCGGCACTTTTGTTCACCTCAAAACTAGTTGTTGTAAAACTATTCCGGTGCCGACTAGTTTATTACGGCATTAAAGTTCCAACGCCCTCTCACGGCGAGCACATACTTCGGAGTTCGCACCTGTTACTAGTATTTTATTCCCTGAGAACTCTTACAAATTAATTTGATCGCTACCTTTTGTTTATAGCTCTGATTTTTGTTTTTTAATTCTTTAATATACTGTTCACCACTAAAGTGATGTCGGCGAAAGTACAAACACTGATGCCAAGGCATTTGCACTTCTTGTTATTCCGTCGCCATGGTTATGCCAACGCCGCCAGCCGCTACAACCGAAGAAAAACGAGGTGGAAGCTCCAATTCGTCTCTTCTTTGTTCTTCGGTTCGTTCCAGTTGAGGATCTAAATTTTATCCCAAACCGAACATATTTAACCAGTTTGTCATTCCAATTGACTAAATATTCTGCCGAAAAAAATATTTGTATTTTCAACTTTCACTGAGCTGCTGACTTTGTTGACGAACCATAGATGACTGAACTAGTATTTTATTCCCTTGAGAACTCTTACAAATTAATTTGATCGCTGGCTTTTGTTTATAGCTCTGATTATTGTTCCTACATACATACTGGCAAGCGAATGCCTCTAAACAGGATGTGCGTTCTTTACAACTGTCATTGTTTAGAACTTGATATGTTTTCGTGCTCCCACAATGCTTTTAAGTCATCACTGTGTAAGCTTTCTTTATGACTGGTTTTCAATATAAAATTAGGTGCTTGCATATGTGTATCTCACTTTTGCATATAATATGTATCATTGTTTTTATACTTATGTATCTATTTTTTCTTTTTGGTTTAGTTGGTTTCTTGAGGTATATATCTGCTATCATTATTTTAGAACTTGCCTGTTTTTGTTCTCGGTGAAATATACATAATGTAGTAACTTAATTATTGAACCATATACTCTTAATTACTGTATCTATACTTTGTTAATGTTTTGTTCCGTTTTAAATAAATAAACAAATACACGCGAATTATTTTAACGGCCGAGATTGTTTGAGGTGTATGAGTGTCAATGAAGCGAATGTGGTTTGTTAGGATGGGAACAGATAGGGATATCTGCCTACTTCTCTAAAGGGAAATGGGCGTGATGTGTATGTATGTATATATACGCGCAGCACTCCCGTAGAGAAGACTGACACGTGGAGATCGAGGGTCCCAGCATACTAAACAAACAAAAAACTAACACGACAAAGTGTCTCATCGTTGACAACACATATCATACTTATTTTTTTATTCATGATTAATAACTAACGGGAGTTATCGAGTAAGTTTTTATATAATAAAGTTAACTTTATTAACCCAACGTTTCGGCTACGTTGCAGCAGCCTTGGTCACGGGCAGATTGACGTAACCGAAACGGTTAATAAAAGTAACTTTATTATATAAAAAATTACGCGATAATTCCCGTTAGTTTTAATACTGAGTATAAATCGTGAATCATTTGTTTATTATAAGAACTTCTAACGTTATCCTGTTTGGATATGAAAAATATAAAAATATTTTTTCCTATGTACATAATTATATAATACGTAGGTAAATTTTACTTTATGTCATTTAATCCCTTTCGGTTTTGACATCAGGTAGATATACAATGTCCTAAGTTGTCTTTATGGTTACTGTTGGGGTTGGTATGGATTTATGTGCTATGAAAAAATTTATAATAGTCGTCTATGGAATGTCAACAAAGTCAGCAGCACAGCAAAAGTTGAAAATCCAAATATTTATTTTCAGCAGAATATTTAGCCAATTGTGATGCCAAACTGGCTAAATATGTTTGCTTTGGTTTTATATTTATATCTTCTATTGGAAGTGACCGAAGAACAAGGAAGAGGAGAATTGAAGCTTCAACCTCGTTTTTCTTCGGTTGTAGCGGCTAGCACCGTTGGTATAACCATGGCAACGGAATAACAAGAAGTGCAAACGCCTTGGCATCAGTGTTCGTACTTTCGCCGACATAACCTTAGTAGTGAATGGTATATTAAAGAATTTAAAAAAACCTATTAATAGGTTGCTAGCTTGTCACTCAATAGATTCCACTAACAGCTTGCTCCTTAATTTATCGGTATTATTTATCGTTACTATCAAGGTTGATATTAAATTACTATGAAATATTCTATAAATAGATTGTTAACATGTCGAAAAATAGATTACCTTGACTCATACATATATACTCATCACGCCTGATTCCCTGTAGACGGGTAGGCAGAGATCAAAAAACCCCATTTGTCCCGATCCTGACAGACCACTTTCGCTTCATTAACACCTATACACACTCGGCGTTTATAGGTACTACTTACGTCACCCTTTTTCAATATAGCGTCTATCTGATTGTCATATCTCTTATTGGGCCGGCTCCTATGTAACTGCCCTTCCACTTCCCTCATATATATTCCTCTTGCCCTAATGTCTTATTTATCTTCTACGATAAGACTCCATTGACCCCTAATTTCTGAACACACTCCCGTTAGGGACGTAAAAAGATGTTAATTAGCTACCGTTCTTCACAGGATGTTGTAACGGCAACTAAGGGACTAACTTTAATCTATTGGGCGATAGGCTAGCAACCTATCACCATTATTCATATTTATTAAGTGACTAAGAAGATGTTTTTACATTCCACCCCGAAAGGGACAAAGTCTAAAGACACAACTAACCATAATCTTATACCTTACCTTACTCTTAAAACATGGACGTTTCAGAAATTCAATCACTGCCTTTTATCTCATTACTTTTTAAGTGGCAAAATAGGACCTCGACAGCACGTGTAAGATTCACCCTTCATCAATCCTAACACAAATAGAATAGGGTCACGGCCCGAGTTCATTTAACTCGAATCAGGAGTTGTCTTTGTGAATAGAAGAATAAATAGAATTGGCTTCAAGGGGAAATGTACTAAAACGTAGATTGAGATAGTGGTAGGAATATTTCGCTTAATATTTGAGATGAACTTATACGCGTGTCTTTTTTAACCTTTTCAGGGGAAGAAACCTTGAAGAGGTATTATCGGGTGAGATAAGTCTATTATGGAATAAAAGAGGAAAGTTGCTAGGCCATCATCTAATGTATGAAGTTAGATCTTAGTTTAATGCTAAAAAGTGACCTAGGAGATAATAGTCACGTATATCCGAATTTTCGTCCCTCTGAAAGGGAATAAAGGACGTGAATGTATATATAAACCTTAATTACCTCGGTTTTTTAGGGTCGGGACGGATGAAGATGTATGATCTCTGCCTATCCCTTTTCAGGAAATCAGGTGTGTGTATGTAATCATCTCCTACAACATGAAAAGATAAGTAATTGATATTTATAAATCACTGAAGCATAGTACACAACATATTAAGAAACAGAATGAAGATTCAAAATTCAAGTATTACAGCCAATAAAAGATGACAATTCACGTTTAGGAGAAGCAAAATTCAAACGAAACAAAAGTATAACTGTGTATCTCAGGCAACCTTAGACCACATGAATCAAACAAGACACTCAATAGATTTAAAATCTGGAATACAGTGCTCTTGTTCCGGAATTCCTCCAAAAGATAAATAGCTTTTCTCTTTGAACCCAATGTTTCAAAGAATGCACCGCTGGTTTATTTTCGACTTTGCAGGAATAGATTCAATCGGATTTGATGTTCTGTTAGATATTTTGCCAATGTAATGTCCCGGTTGTGTATTCATGTTTGCAAAGGGCATGTTTCATGCTAATTTGAGACGTGAATAGAATGCAATAGTAGTACTTCTTTTGTTCTCGGCATTTCCAATTCTTTAATTTCTACATACATACACTTTACGCTTGATATCCTGTAGAGGGAGAGGCAGAGATCACGTATCCCCATCTTTCCCGAACCACTACACCCTAACAAACCACTTTCGCTTGATTGACACTCATATACCTACTCATACACACTCGTTTATAGTAATATTTTCTAAAACAATGATAATACAATTGTACAGAGTAACACTCACATATCTTAGGAGGTGACTTCTAAACTAAGAATTAGTATAATGGATTGAATAAACCAAAATATAACTACGAATATATTATAATATTACTAGTATGTGTCTCTAAGATTCTAATGAACCCAAAAGTGATAAAAACACGTGTTGGATAGTAACTCAACTGGTCCAGAATTGAACTCTATAAAGCTAGGTATAATTCTGATTGACATTTCACTGTTACAGGATTTAGGACGGCAAGGATTATTTCAGTTACAAGGTTCAACAACCTTTCGATCACTGAAAGGTTGTAAGACAAAGCTTTTACGAAATGCATCGACTATTACGGTAAGGGAAAACATCGTGAACCTACCTGTTCCCCAAACAATCAGTGCTTGTAAATGGTGACATGGCTTACTACCTGTCACATTAAGTACTGACTATCTGGTCAACACGTGGATTCGAGGTGGCCCTAGAATTACTAGATTCACAATTGTGGACATGAAAACTTGAACCTCTGACCCAGCAGCGTTTGTTTGTTTGTATAAAGCTTTTGGGAAGAATTTACGAACTGATAAGTAATAAACATAATCAATGGTTCATTGAACGAAAACTCACTGATTCGTGAAGTAATGGTTACATTAGAGAGAAAAGAAAAATAATCAAACTGTTTACAATAATGGGGTGGTAAACAATATTTACCTTTGTTATTTGTCGGTTAACAAAGGTAATACTTTGTTTATAAAATATAATAATAATAATATTTAGGACATTATTACATCAATTGAACTAGCCCCTTGGTAAGTTCATTTAAGACTTGTGTTAAGGGTACTAGCCAACGTATATTTAAGAAATATATACTTATTATATATAGATAAATACGACCGGACTGGAAAGCAGAAGAAGCGTAGTTCTTAATTCTGCCTCCACCGGGAATCGATCCCGGGACCTCACGATTAGCGTTCAGGTGCTTAACCAATCGCGTCACGGAGGTCGTTAAAAATATACGTCATAATTCGAGAATTCTTGTAAAATTACATTTGAATTGTATTAAAGATTTTCATATGATCTAAAGCTGATATAAAGGTCCGCCATATATTATAAATGACCATGTGAAATACAATGTATGCTCCTAACCGCTGACTGCCCCGTAGTTATAATTATTTTGACGTGCGATTATATAAATTTACATCCTTTAATCTCTTTCATGGTAGACAGAACCTCGGAGACACGATAATAATATCTTTTTAGTTATTATACTTTTTAGTTTGAACATTGGAGTAGTGATGTCATATGGAACATAAATGACAGATCGCTAGCCCATCGCCCAATAGATTTCATAGTATATTAGTCGTAGTAATAGATTTGTTAGTACGACATGCTGGAAGGAACGGCAACTAGTTATCATTATTTTTACATCCCAACTAACACGGGGTATCTAAGTATGATTGAAATTTGAAATTTCAAATTCAGTGGGATACAGTACTAAAACGTTAAGGAACTTGTCAACCCGACACTGATGTTATTTTCTAAGAAATAAGGTTCAGTTTTGAATGTACAAGCTTTGGACCATCCCTGAATTCAGTCGCATACATACAGTTACGTAAATGGCCGCAAACTTTTATATGCGGCGCTAATATTTTGCTTTAACGGGACCTTTGAGTCTGCTATTTATTACTTTACACCTAGATAAGGTCAGGAACATTTGAGGTTGCAATAAAACTGAAAGTTCCCAAAAGATCTGAAATGGTAACGGTTGTAATTGTAGAAGGAATATACTAAAACTGTTAATATATAAAAGTTTGAGAATTTAAAAGCGTACAGTTTACTTATTTAGTAGATAAATTTACATACATACACATCACACCTGATTCCCTGTAGAGGGGTAGGTAGAGATCACGGATCCCCATTTGTCCCGATTCTGATAGACCACTTTCGGTTCATTGACATTCATACATCTTCTCATACACTCTCGGCGGTTATAGGTACACCTAACGTCACTTTTTTTCAATATAGCGTCTATCTGACTGTTATATGTCTTATTAGGCCGGCCCCTACGTAACCGCCCTTCCACTTCACTCATATATATTCCTTTTGTCAATCTGATAAATTTATTACAACTAACTTTATAATTATGTTGTCTATTCGTGGTCGCTGGAAGATAGTTTCACGTTTCGTCTAACAAACTTTAACCTAAACATAAATTTATGAATATAGGTTTTTTTTCGATTGATTATTCGGTGTTGATCTATTTGCATCAAAGAAGGTAATACTCATTGCTAACAAACGCAGACTGTTCAGAACAGGTCAAGTTGTTGTTAAGTAGTTATCCAGTTAAAAGTAGCATCCATTGCATTGGCCAGAGGCTTGGCTGACTATCACTGTCGCTTCGAAGGTTTTTGGCAGCAAGCCTCACCAAAAACACGATGTGCTATCATTTTAATTTATACAATTCATAACTTTCTACTTTTATCTGTACGTTTAACTGCAACGATAAATTGTAGAAACATTTCGAGTTACCTAGCAGAAATTAAATTTCTTGAGTACTTTTTCGCTTTGTGACAAAACTTTTTCTCGTAAAGACAAAAAAGTTGGAGGCTTACAATAAAATCACATCTTGCGGCACATTAAGGGAATGTGACAAGATGACGAGCCCAGCGTGGAATTTCTTCGGATCTCAAAGTTTTTTCTGATTTTTTTTTTCTTTTTTCCTCAAAAAAAAAAACCGTTTTGAAATAGACCGCGGAGAAGTGAGAGTTTTGTACGGAATTTTGACAAAATGTCTTCTTGGGCTAGCAAAGTAATGTTTGGAAACAAATAAAAGTTCGTGAGGAGTTTTCTTGTATTTGGACTGATATTATGATCATTCATGAGATGCCTAGACACCACTAAGTTACGAAGCAATCTGACCTATGCCTGTGCAAACATGTAAGAATGGCTACAATTAATATAAACCTAAATTGACACTTAAATTTTACCCCATTTATTTTTGTATGCATAATTAATGAATTCACACAACGCATTAGTTTTCCATGAGTTTAAAAACCATTTTTTCGATAATTACTAGCGTGACGTATGTTTGTAACAATGTAAGACTTATTCTCAAAACACAGATACTGCCCTTATAAGTAAGTCCCTTTAACACAATTTCCACAATTCCCGCAGAGATCCCGCAGCAAAAACTCCGAAGGGAAATATTTAATCCGCAAAGGATTTCTCAGGATTGATATCTCCTATAATTGCTCTCGGGGAAAATCCTTTGATTAGTACGTCTTGATCTTTAATGATTGTTGTTTGCGTTGCCAGAGAATTATCTCGTGCAAATTAGAGCTGACTGCAATTATTTGGGATTTGTGTTTTGTTATCTGTTTGTTGCAACTGTTTTTCATTCATGTGTAAGGAACAAATACGTGTTCAAGTAAAATATACAAGTAAAAATACATGTGTAAGGTTTTTTTGTCGGTAATAAAACAAATGATCTTTGCCTACCTTTATTTAGATGATTAGAAACGGTCGTGGTGCATATCTAATGCTAGTCTGAGACATAAAAGAATGCTAACTAGCTGCTGATCTTCCTGGCAAGTCGTGGCTAAGTGCCTAGGGTTATATGGAATCTTTTAGGCCATGGGGTAGCAAACTATCACCAATGTTCTATTATGACATCACAACCCCAATATTTGTACTAAAAAGTGAAAGGGATTCAAGGACTTGAAAACAAGACGTGTATTTCATATATTTAATAAGTATAATTGTTATCTAATTAAAGTCTTTAGATTATGTATATTTTCAAAAACATCTTCCCAGACTAAACACAATCTTTTAAGAGTAAAGAAACATCTAGGTTTAGTTATTTGTCCCGTACTAGGAAATAAACAAAGCCTTTGAACGAAGGCTTGAAGCAAGACTACTAATTTGGCGTCTTAGGATTGTGTTGATGCCAAGTCTTTAACCTTAAGCCTGCAATCTCACAGTTTTCACGACTTTGGCAACCCTCCTTATTGGAAAATGAGGTTTTATGTGACAAGTGCCTACATGGTTGAAAAGGCTTTGTTGGTTTGATTAATAGGGATAAATGGATAAAATATTATTTTAATAAAACCGTAGTTATTTTTTCGATCAAAACCACCATGTTAAAGTAACAGGTAGATATTTAATTTTAATGTTTAAATGTTTTTGATTGGTATTTAATATATATGCTGTTCTAAAAGCTAATTCGTATATATATTGTCTGTCGCGAAACGTATAATTCATATAATAGATAGTTCATGGGGTAGTGAGTTATTTTACGTTTATCATTCGATACATAGTTAACATAAATCCATGTCGAACAGTTAAACCACTCACGAAATTTGATGTTTTTCTTTCAAATAATTTTATTTTCCTTAACATAAAATCTTCTTCAGATAGAGATTTTCATATAAATGAATGTACTAAATTCGTTACTACTATCCATTGAAAAAGTTTGTCCGTAAAAAGGCCGAAACAGATTGAAGAGTAATATCTAGGCAAAGGCAATATCACTTAAAGCCGTCCTAGTGGCACATGTGTATGATATTTCTAGTTTTTATGCCCACATAGAGAAGAAGTTTAGCAACAAACGGAAATTACGGATGCCAGTTCTTCATAACAAGAAAATAAAGTATGACTGACTGGCTGGATGACGATGTATACAGGGTGGCGCATTCAAAACGGTCAGTATGGGGAAGTCTGAAACTATAAGAGATACGAAGATTTGTTCTTAGGAACCATGTCACCGATTTTGATAAAAAGAAAAAGTGCATTCATACTTTCTTTGAAAAAACAACTGTATCCAGTACGGGAATCGAACCTGGTTGCTTTGAAAAAATAAATTGGCCCTTTTCACTTTTTCTTATTAAATATCGATTATCGAGGTCTTAAGCTGTAAATGTCTCTATGAAACATGGTGTCGAAAATGAATAAAATGCATTGTTTTGGCATACTTTAGTTTATCGTAGTAGTTTACATACACCGTAACAATAATCAACAGACATGTAAAATTGTCACTATTGCTGTTTGTAGTTTTGTACTTCTCTACTTGTTACATACACCATATCATGTGGCATTAGCATTGCATTAATTCTTTAAGGAGGTTTTGTTATGTACAGTAATCAAAAACTAATAATCTATTGAAAAGTCCACGAGTTAAACCATATTAGAAAATTTCTTGTGGAATTACGTTAAGAATGAATTATACAAAACAAGCTATGACACCATTGAAGACCTAAAAGTAGCAATAAAGTCAATTGTAACGCAAATTCACCACATGAAAATACAAACTTCAATAGTAAGATCATTACCTAAACGTGTTGAATATTGTATTGAAAACAACGGTGGTCACTTAGAAAACCTACTAAGATAAACTAAAGTATGCCTAAACAATGCATTTTATTCATTTTTGACACCATGTTTCATACAGACATTTACAGCTGAAGACCTACACAATTGATATTTTAAAAGGAAAAGTGAAAAGGGTAAGTTTATTTTTTCAAAGCAACCGGGTTCGATTCCCGTACTGGATACAGTTGTTTTTTAAAAGAAAGTATGAATGCAGTTTTTCTTTTTATCAAAATCGGTGACATGGTTCCTAAGAACAAATCTTCGTATCTCTTATAGTTTCAGACTTCCCCATACTGACCGTTTTGAATGCGCCACCCTGTATATAGTCTTGGAAAATAAATAAAGAAAAATAATACATACACATACATTTATTCGTGTTAGTACATGGTAGTAAAAGAAATAAAACGAAAAAAGTATCTACTTATTTCGACAGGTCCCTTAAAATATTTAACTGTAACAGCATGAAATTAATCTTGTCTTTAACTTGTACATCTTGTACTCGCATACAAACACATATCCATACAATAATAAATAAACTGGGGAGCCGTGATCTCTGCCTCTCCAGACGGTCATAAGTACATGTCTAAATTAATATTGATTCTTGTAGAATAACTTTAGGATAGCATCTACTAGTTTCTGTGCTTTATTCTCACAATGTCTGCTTACCTTATCCAAGGTTAAAACCCAATATGTTTGTATGTGAAGTAAACAGAGACTCGCATCTTTGCAAGCAATAAACCATACAGCACTTTTGTTCATTAACAACATTACTGGGAAATTATTTGAAAAGACGCCCCTTAAGGACATCTGCTTTCGTATTATGTTCTTACATATACATATAGACAGTCCTGTGCTAGCTGGGACGTTAAAAGAATGGTAACTAGCTGCCGTTCTTCATGTTGTAGGAGGCGATTAAAAGACTAGGGGTATCGGGAATCTAAAAGGCGATGGGCTGGCAACCTGTCACCAATAATATTTATTATGAAGTATTTGGGACACTATTACACCAATTGAACTAGCCCCTTAGTAAGTTTATTTAAGACTTCTGTTAAGGGTACTTGTCGACGTATATTTAAGAAATATATGCTTATTATACATAGATAAATACATATATAGCATATATGATCAACAACCTGACTGGAAAAAAAAAGAAAAGCGTTGTTCTTAACTCTACCTCCACCGGGAATCGAACCCGGGAACTCAAGATTAGCGGTCAGATAGTACCTTTGAACGACTAGGAAGGGACAACTTACTCTTGTTTTATTAGGGACCGTCTATCTCGGAAACCAAGTACTAACCTGACACGTAGTCATTATTTACAAAATAGCAAAACAAAAGGACAAGCTGCATTCAATTTACATTCCAAACCAGACTGTTCCTTTGTGCTATCACTGTTGTAAGTGCATACACCTTTCCATAGATCTGGCTCCCTGAAACAATCCCTCTCTGATTGTGCCATCAGAAAACCGGAAATTTTCTCGGGGGAGCCAAAGAATATGCGCGGCGTGTCCGCAGAAATAAAAATGAAACAACGCCGATAAGTTGCCTTTGTGAATAGAGATGGCGTTGGGTGTATTGAAGAAAGCGAATAAAAAGGAATTGGTCATGTTCGTTAATGGTGTTTGCGATTGGAAATGAGCGGGTAAAAGCTCGTATCGTTGAATTTTAATTCAATATGACATTGCTAAATTCATTAGACTTGGTAATCTAATCTATTTTATCTAATTGTGACCTTTTAGATTATAAATGTAAATAAATTAAAAAATAAACTCAAACTATACTACGGTGAGGTAAAACATCGTGAGGAATGCTACCGGTTCACCGAACAGGTAATAGTACCTGTCACATTGTGTACTGAATATGTGGTTAACACGTGGGTTCGATGTGCCCATGCAGTTACTACCTCCGCAATCGCGAATATGGAAACATGAACCTCTAACTATCCCACAAGGGATAGTGGTCTTTTTCGTTGTATATACAGATTCTCTTATGTTTATAATGTTGGAGGATAAGATTATGTAATTCATGTACCTGTAAAATCTGTTTGTGTGATATACTTATATATGATGTCGCTATATATAAATATATAAGTAGCCACTAGCTTCCATTGCACCCCGCAAAGACATTTGCAGTTAAAGCGTCTGCGAGCTAATTTAGCGGAGAGGGCAGCTGCGGTGTCGATTGCTTTTTATGTGACCAGAGAATGCAACTTAGCCTTGTACCTAACTTAGATTGGGTCACAGACGATAGGTTTATACACTAATAAACTTATAAAACTAAAGCGGAAGGTAGAAAAAATAAATAATAATAAACCTATACCCGTCAAGTAAGTATGAGGAGGTGTATCACTGTCAATGAAGCGAAAGTGATTTGTCAGGATCGGGATGGATGAGGATAGGTGATCTCTACCTATCCCTCTACAGGGAATCAGGCGTGATGTATATGTATGCATATACGGTAGAGTTGTATAAGATAGGTCGCGTAGAACTTATACAAATCAAATTCTTAGCGTGAAAACATAAGAGCATTTATGAGTGTGAATGAGTGTGAGTGAAGCAAGAGAGATTTGTCCGAATTCCAGGTGGCACCTGCTTTACATTTGTATCTTGAACCTGCTTCATATTTATATCTAAATCTAAACCCAATAACTTGTATGGTAAGGTACAAACCATTCGTAATTTTGCTTTAAAAGATTACCCAATTGAATTATAAGATACACCATAAATAATTTCAAGTCGTATTTTTACCTAATAAAACTTTTATACTTTCCTACGTGACTCAGAGGTTGTGCTCCCAAGATCCTATTCCTTCCTTAAAGGAATATTTATGCGAGTTTCGTTCAATATTAATTTTGTAATATCTAATTAATTTTAAGCGCCTGCGGGGCTATATTTCAGTTGAACGTTAAATTATGTTCTCGTTCCTGCATAACGTTTCGTGCTACGAATTTCGCACGACGCCATTTAGGAATATCGAATCAATTAAGGTGCTATTGAGCTATGGATTGGTAAGCCTTATTTACGTCACATCACGTCTGTTTAATATTATAAGATATGATATTGATTACTTTATGGTAACCAGCGGCTAACACAATTGTCGTAATTTATAACATAATATGTGTGATTTAGTCTATTGAGAAAAATTGACATCTTGATATAAAAAAAATACATTTAACAGTATCAACGAAGGCACAGGTTGAAAGAGCAACATGTGTTGACTAGTTTGATGATTATTATATTTAATAATATTTATTACACTATTGCACTGATTGAACTAGCCCCTCTAGGATATATAATCAACAACCAGACTGAAAAGCAGAAAAAAAGCGTAGTTCTTAACTCTGCCTCATCTGGGAATCGAATCCGGGACCCCCACAATTAGTGTTTAGGTTGTTAAGCAATTGCGTCACGGAGGGCGTCGTATAATCTTGATAATTATCATTTGATACTTGGAACAATTCGTTTTTACTGTTTGAAACTCAGAATCAGACAAATTATTATGACTGAATCTCAATACGTATGTCATTAGTCTATTATCTGAAATATGTACTCACACATCACAACCTCTTTCCTTTAAACGTGGTACAGCAACCCAATTTTCCCTATCCACAACTAACGAATAAATTTACCCCTATCGATCGTAACACTGTCCAGATAATGTCGTTAATATTTCTGAACCCATTCCCATTTCCGATGTATGTAAAGCATGAAAGAGCTTCCCGATTGAGATTTAAAGCGTAGTTAAAAGTTCAAAGCCATAAAAAGGAAGCTTTCGACATCATGTGAGCTTTAACCTACGTGATTTGGTTCGAGCTTCACTATACAAAATTAACGCTTTTAAAACTCTGCTAAACTGGCAGTTTTTATGTAAGTTTTGCTGGTGTCTTGTTGGTTTGGAACTAGACTTGAACTTGATCAGCTGCCTATCTGATGGTATAATATGAAAGAATAATAAAAGACAGATGATTGTGTTTAGTATTCATTTGATTTGTCTGATTTGATAAGTTCGTCAATTGTGTATGATTTTTTAGACTGTGTCCTTAATATTATTATGAAATTACATAGAGTTTTAAAAATCTCTTATTTATTTGTTTATTTATGTTCACATAATCATCAAAACTCTTGAGCGATCACTAGTTACATTAATATTGTTTCACAAATCAGTTTTATTTTACTAGAGGCTACATCATTCTTAATTTATTGAAAACTCCCATAGATCTTTGCACTTCACAACAAGTTAATGAAACTTCTCATCTTAAGACACCTCTCAAGACATACAAAGAAAAGCATATCACATACATACCTTATCTCCTTTATATTATATGTATATTTTCTATGACAGTTCGTGTCATTCAAACCCTATTCCCTCCTTAACACCGATCATGAGCCATTGAAATAACCCGCGCTTACAGTCTCACATAACGTTCCCTGAGAGATTAAAGCAATTATCTTAATTGCGCTGGGGCGTTATGTCTTGGCTAATGTGATAACGCAAGAAGAAGGATTGCGCTAAATGGGTGCGGCTTCTAGATGATTCTGTTGCCGACAGAGAAATATGGCGGTGTTAAGGAATACACTGATTTGGTCTTGTACATACTTATGAATAGCACAGTATATGATATGACTGTGTAGGAGTTAATGTCAATGAAGCGAAAGTGGTTTGTCTGGATCGGGACAGACGGGGATCTGTGATCTCTGACTAGTCCTGTACAGGGAATCGGTCGTGATCTGGGTGTATGTATGTTCTTTGTTATACAGAGAAACATATATACAAACGGATGATATATATAATAACAGTATTTGTAAATGGTTGCATAGTATACCAAATGTCACATTAGATATTTTAAGGTTCGAGGTGACTATAGAGTGACTACTTACGCATTTGTATAGATGGATATATAATTATACGACAACCACACAAGGGCTAAAGCTTGATTGTTTAGTTTTTGATATTACCTATGAATAATTAGTCTGTTTGTAAAGGTATTAGGATATCTAGAGATAGGGTACCTAATCTCCGTCTAACCTCTATAAGCATAACTAATAACTATGTTTACTTTACTACATTCTATTATCTATTATCAATACTTGATATTCCTCCATTTATCCACCCCTAGAAAATTCAAATCAACAACTTCATTGTACAACAATTAAAAACTCTAATATACCTCCATATACAATAGCAGTATTAAATAGAAAGCAAGAATACAAGTCTAAATTTCACTTCCTAGTATTTTATAGAAGCGTATGTATTTAATGTTCAATTAAGATTACGAAAATGAACACTGATTGTTCAACATTCAAGAACTGAACTAGGGAAATTCGCTCTTATTCAAACCATGATAAAGCTGAGTATCCATTGGAGCAAAAATAATCATACAGATATAGGTACGTGTCATAAGCTGCTTAAGAGATTTGATTGTTTGTCATTTATGTATCCCCTTTGTGAATTGTACTATATTTACAGTACATTCTATTGTATTAAGAACTCATTTCCTATTGAGCCTTAAGGATTAGAAATGATTTGTTCTATACATAATACATGTTATGTTCTTTTCACAGCATGTCTTAAGACTGTAAGAGGAATATTTTTTATGTTTATAATAAATTTAATACGTAATTTCTGCCATTATGATCAGTGATATCTCAAATATTCTTATATCTTTATTCATTAAGATGTAAATCTAAGACGAGGCTCAGTCAGATAGACGCCATATTGAAAAATGGTGACGTTAGAAGTAACTAGAAACACCGAGTGTGTATGAGGTCTTTGAGTGTCAATGAAGCCGAAATGGTGTAATAGAAGTGGTATAGCAGGAACGTAACAGATGGGGATCCGTGATCTGTGCCTACCCCTCTACAGGGAAACGGGTGTGAAGTATATGTATGTATAGCTAAATAAGACATTAAACATTTCTAACTATTCTATGAGCATGGAATATAGTAAAAAATTTTTAAACGAATTTAATATACCTCCTAGGAAACATTATGTAACATATTTTTTAATAATGAAAACCATCTGAAAAACATGGAAAAATTAATAAGGACGTAATTAAACTGATATTAAACCAGCTTTTCCTTTACAACCGTAGCATTACCTTTTTTGCGCTAACCTAACTTTATCCAATTACAGGGATAGGCATGTTTACCCACGATATTACCACTCACAACATTTGGCTATTCCAAGAATGATATCAAACAAAAAAGTGTGGGAATTTATAGCGGCAACAAATCAAACAAATGTACAAATAAATCAACTTTAGCAGGTGCGAAATATGTTCCAGTATTTGTTCAATTATTCTGGCAAAACATTTGCTCAAATCCCGTGTTAGATGGGACGTAAAAGAATGCTAACTAGCTGCCGTTCTTCCTGACATGTCGTAGAAGGCAAAAACTAGAGGTAAATGGATTCTATTGGGCGATAGCCTAGCAACCAGTTCTTTTACATATGATGATACTACCAATATTCATACTATAAAGTAACCTAGGGGATATACTATCTCCCAGGTTCTGTCTACTCTGAACGGGATTAAAGGACGTGAATGTACATGATGTATGTTTATCAATTATATGTATATGTATGTATGTATGTGTACGCTAGTCTTATAGTTATTGTTACGTTTGTGGTGAAATCGACTGATGGTTTGAACGATTCAAGGTCCTTAGAGAATTGGTAGTTTATTATCAGTGATACATAAAAACGATTAACAATATATCAAGAGTGATGTCATAAATTTTATTCTGTTTTGTGTAGTTTGAGGTTTTGTAATAGTGGTTGGTTATTTGAAATAACTAGATATATCCAACCCAACTTGACAAATTCGACCATAATATTGAAGTTTGGTGCATGTATATTGTATCCAGATTGACAAAACGAATATATGTGAGTGAAGTGGAATGAATAATCGTTATTACGCAGGGGCTGAATGTACTTACCGAGGGACTAGTTCAATTGGTGTAATAATGTCCAAATATTATTATTATTATAAGCATTAGTTACACAATATTCATAAATACATCATACAAATCACGCCTGATTCCTTAAGACGGGTAGGCAGAGAACATGGATACCCATTAGTCGCGATCCTAACAAATCACTTTTGCTTCATTGACACTCATACATCTTCTAATACACACTAGGCGGATATAGGTTAACACCTTACTAAAACTACCACCACTAAAGTCACCTTTTTTCATATTTCAATATGTATAGCGGCTATCTGACTGATATGTCTTATTAGGCCGGCCCCTACGAAACCGCCCTTCCACTTCACTCATAAATATTCCTTTTGTCAATCTGCTATCATTAATCCGCATAACATGTCCAAAACTTATATTCTGTTCATTTATCCACCATCAGATCTACACGTGCCTTCCATTAATGTATTAATACTCTTAATTTATCTTATTAATTTCGAGCAGCGTTGTAGCTATAATTCAGTCAAACGCTGAATTATCTGCCGGCGTGTTTTGCATTTAATTAGCTATTTCATAGGAACTTTGCTCTGCAAGATCCTGTCTTATTAAATTGAAATTTGCATCTTTCAATTCTATTGAGAGCAAGCTTGCATTTATTTAGCATCCATAATCTCCGGATGTGTGGGCTGAATTTTGAATAATGTTCGTTGGTAATTTAAGTTTGGTATTGAGTTGATATTATTGAAATTAGTAAGCTAACGTAAATAATAGTCATATCGTATATAATAGATTAAATTCGTATAAAAGTCGAGGTGGAAAGATAATGCAACAAAACATTTTGATGGATAAACCACTTATTACTCACAATAATAAATCTTTACAATGCACGAACAATAATTAGAGTAAAAACTAAAGAAAACCACTGATCAATATTCAAATATCAATATTTAGATGATTCCTTAGCAAATTCTTTGTTCCAAATGATAAATTCTTAGTCGTAACCCTCGTTACTATAACAGTCAACACAGGTTTTAAGTAGTTTACAGAATATTAAAACACATAATGTACGAGTAACTAACTAAACCTATAGAAAGAAGCACTACTCCTTCATTATAAAAGACAGTTTTTTATATAAAAAAGCAACAGACTCGTTTAGAAGAAATCTGGGGCAAGTTTGTCTTCAACTTTGTTATGTTTGATCGAGTGCCAAGCAACACCTATGAAACTCGATATTCTAGCACAAACTAGAACAAGGTAACACTGGAATATTCATATCTAGTCCCCTTTGTATCCAACACAAAATGGCGATGTTTTATTCTACAAAGACAAACACGTTCACGTCCGTTAACCCTTGCGGGATAGTCAGAGGTTCAGGCCCATCTCCGCAATTGCGAAGGTAGTAATTCTATGGACACCTCGAACCTATTGAGCAGATAGTCAGTGCTGAATGTGACAGGTGGTAAGCCATGTCGCCATTTACAAGCACCGACTATTACCTGTTCGGGGAGCAATATAGATTTCCTCACGATGTTTTCCCTCACCGTATAATTCGATGCATTTCGTAACTGTGTATTTATTACAAAAACGTACATAGAAATTAATTGAACTTCATTTCCATTCCATCATTGTTATATTCTGATAGTGCACTTGGGCTGCTTGTGCTGATGGGAACTGGTAGGTGTAGGAATTGAGTGCGTTGTTGAATTATGGATTTACTACCTCTCGGATTGAATGCTGACTGTATTTGGCCATGTTAAGTTTGATATTTAGTTGTTAAAATTATTGACATAAAATCTGTATATAATATATAATATGCCTGTGTATATATATATATATATACGACATCAACCCTTGCGAGGTGGTAGTAGATGATTGAAAATCTATGCATTTATTTTTAAATGTATGCTATTTTTTGTGAGTAATTGTAGCGATTAAACATGTTTTTTTTAAACTTAACATGTGTAAAGGATTGTTACAAATAGTGTTTAATATAACATCACAACCCTAATCTTCATATTAAAAGTGTTCTAGAGATATAATGGTCCCTAAGGTTTTGTCCACCCCAAATCCCTTTAGAGGCCGTAAATATATAACATATATATATGTTTGTGTGTAAAGAGTAACCGTCCCAAACGTAACTAAAACTCACCTCAGTTACCGTCAGTTTACACCCATAAAGGTAACATAACGAGAGCTGTTCACAAGATCTGTTTACAGTGACACCAGCGGGAATTTTAAAGGTGTTAAGTCGAAAGCCGTAAAAGCCAACTCCGAACGTTGTTCGGCTGTAAAAATCGACGTGACCCATTCCCAGTTCAGTTCAGTTTCAACGGTCTTTTTCGTTTAACCAGCGTTGCTACCAATAAAATGTTCACTGCAGGTTTTGTTGTCAGTAAACGTGTAATGTAGCTATAGATTTTGGTCTGATGTAGTTAGAGATGTGATCAGTACTTAAATTTTGAAAACTGTTTATTTGTACTTAGGTCATAAAGCAGTTATTTAATGACATTGTTGATGTTATTGTTTCATCCCGTCTTTACTTTTCAAATTATTGAACATGTCAGACAAAGATATCATTATAATCAAGTCTTCTAAAAGTGACATAATAATGACTATATTAAGAATATGTACTGATACGACTAAAAGAATCTATAAACAATATTAAAAAAATTACCAAGCTATACCATTTTATAGAATGACGACATAATTGCATCTGTATGTTTAAAAATCTGTTTGTGTTGATTCCCATTCTCGTACTACGAATCCGTAAAAAGTAAATCAACGTCGCGAATAGGCGGCAAGCCTCCGCCCAAATCCTGACAAATGTGAAGCTTTGTCAACTTGATTTCACAGGTTGTAAACGCAAGTTATATACTACCTCCAAATAATACGCTAGGGAGATATTTCTGTATAGCATAGCCGTGAGATTGTAGATTTAAATTATAGTTTAGGCTAAGGAACGAGAGGTATTTTTAGGTATCGTCTCACCTTTTTATCAATATTATTAAACTTCTTACAGTCATTTAGATATCTCAATACATACGTATGTATACATACACATCACGCCTGATTCCCTGTAGAGGGGTAGGTGGAGAATCAGGCGTGATGTGTATGTATGTATCTCAATACTAGCCTTATTTTTGATTTAACAAAAAGCCCATTTTAATCCTATTCTTTTATCTACCTATAAACAAACCATGGAGTTGAAAGTAAACACATGTACTTCAGCAAAGGAACCCTTGCGGGGAAGTCATATCATCGTATTCCCAAGCCCACATTTCAGGAGTTGGTGGATATTGACACCTCAAACACACGTTCACCATATAGTCAGCGCCCAATATGGCAAGTTCTACCCTGTGATTCAATTCTAAGGTTAAATATGAAAGTCATGTACTTAAGGGTTTGTCGGAATATCAGCGTTGGCAGTGTGAATTTCACACAATCAACATTAGCTGAGACAAATCCTATTCACACTTGCGCGGGGTTGCCATGTGCGCTTGGTTCCTTAAATGTAAATTATTATATATTATTGTTTTCTCTATTTGTGTCTACTTGTGTCTATTTGTGTTACTGCGTCTAGTGTGAATAAAAGGAATTTTATTATTTATTTTATTATGTATGTGTATTTCGAATCTACAGATGAATGATGATCAATATAACTGATGTACATGAATGAATATCAAAATCTTTTTTTATATTTTTATACCATTCAGTACTTGCTTACTCAATAAACCCAGTTCCATTGAAACGATATCAATAATTCTTTCACGACCCAAAGGTAAACGCTTTCGGATTAAATCCCCAAACATGAGCCACCTAATCCTATTTCATTTGTGAAATGGAAATCATCAAATCCAGTCAGTGGAAAATGACATCCTTGAATTGAATAGTACAGGATTTGTTGACGTAAGTTTATGCTTAGTGAGGGACGGCTTAGTGTACAGATTTACATGCCTGTTGCCATGGTAACGTGGTATCAAGAAGGGATTTTGTAAATGTATGAGATGAAACGTATGTATGTAGATGTGTATATGATAAAAATGTTTATATACGTACAAATCACGCCCGTTTCCTTATAAAGAGGAAAGCAGAGATCTTGTACCCCATATGTCCTGATTCTGACAAACTTTAGCTTTATTGATACTCATACACACTTGGTGGTTATAGATACTTCTAACCTCATCCTTTTTCAATATGGTGTCCATCTGATTGTTATGTCTTATTGGACCAGCGTCTACGTAGCCGCCCTTCCACTTCACCCAACAATGATCAATGTATATAAAAACTAAAAATTAGTTTGAACTAATGAGTGTAGATTTTCTTTAAATTCATGGTTACAACGTATAGAAACCTATCGATATTAGGTCAAGTTATTAATACTAGCATTGGGTGAAATTTTATAAGGAAAATAATTCAATGCACATGTACACAAAATATAGCTAAACGCACACCAAAATATAACAAAGGTTAAGTTTGAGACTGTATTATTTTGGTGTGCAAAATAGAATTTTTTGGTAGGCGTTTAAACATAAGCCATTAAATATCACGATACTCTTATTAACTGGCTAACTAAAAGTCTGAAGAAAAACATATTTTGTGTGTTAATAAGTTTTAATAAGTAAATACAAGTAATGAAGCTTTATATGAGACTCAATGATATACTCTGAAATGGTTGGTTCAGTAGCAAATATGAAAGAACGCAATATTTCATTTATCAATACGTTTTATTGAAATTCCAGTGATTTGTAGTAGCTGGCGTATACCTTTATTTTATTGAGTTCGATTTGATTTTCAATAACTCTGTAGCTTTTGTCTACGTTTGTTTGGATTTGTAAGGAACTAAAACATTATTGGTCTCGTAGCGTAGCAACGTATGTTAGAAATACCGTACTACTCGTTTTACCAGTGATTGTGTATAAGAAGGTGTATGGATGATTATGAAACGAAGTGTGATTGAGAAAAAGATAAGAAATGGTTTGGCAGGAAAATAGGGACTCCTAATCTCTAATAGCGTTGCGTTTGTCACCAAACGTAACATACCCAGCTGAGTTAGAACCTTTTTGCTGCGACAACAACATGCACAAGCTATACCCCCTAGTTTGTAAGTTTGATTCGTAAAATATTTGTATTGTGTATGTTTTTGTGGCTGTAAATAAATACTTTATTATTATTATTATTAATAGCGCTGTGTATGAAAACGGGTGACATTTTTATGTATATAAGTTGGTTATTACAATATATTCCAGACGGCGAGTGTTACTTTGAGTACTGACTATCTGGTCAACACGTGGGTTCAAGGTGGCCATAGAATGACTACCTCCGTGATTGCAGAGATGGAAGTCTGAACATCTGACTACCCCACAATGGTTAATGTTCCCGAACGCGTTTGTCTTTTGGCACTCATGAGATACTACTATAAATATCAAATTACTTATATTGTTTTTAAGCGTAGTATGTTGTATATAAGAATATGTATGAGAAGGTTACTTTATGTGAGTGAAGCAACAGAGACGTTAGAATTTCTATCCATTACAGACTTAATCACCTGTACAATTTGTACATAAATACAAGAAAAACACTTTACTACATTACCATTCGTTACTCTTGATATCCGACATCCCATTAGGTCGAAATGAAGTTGAATAATTCACAAAAGAAATACATTCCGAACCAATCCAATTTGAGCAGCCATCACAAATCTCAACTTTGGTCTGATTATAAAACTTTGCTTTGAGTGGCGCCGGCCGGCCCAAGTAAAGCAATTTCACTTTGCATCTCGTTGAGTCAAGTAGTTGTCGTCTGTCTCGCAATTATATGTACTTCATTATTCAGACACTTCATTCGCTTAGCATTTCGTACTATTTAAGCTACTTTCGTAGTGTACAATCTTTGTAAGAGGGGAAAATTAAAGGTACATGAAGTATAGCTTCGTGCATTCAGTTGGTGTGCGTTAGTGTTCAATATTTTATTTATTCTCACAAACGGGTATCAATATTATAGAATCAATCAGCCTATGTCAGTACCCTACTAGGTGGACTGATAACCTGAAAAAGGTCGCTGGTAGTAGTTGGCTGAGGGCCACGAGTGAAATATCATACATAATGCCATAACCAAGATAGTCCTACTAAATACCATGGAGAAATTCTACCTCTTAACTGACCACTAAATGCTAGCATAAGCATGTATAGGTTAACCACTCGCTCCCTCTATGATCCTGAACAAAAACCCAGTAAGGTGTAGACAAACGACGTTGTGAGCTGCATTGTCCGCACTGTTCGGATGCAGTGGACTGTCAAAGGCGATCTTGGAACAATGATCTTTACGGTGTAGCGATAGACACTGTATAAGGGTAGTTGTCCACTAGTCTTATGGTTTTTTCATATGTTTGTATATGTATAAATGACATTGCAACTCCAATATTTCTACTGACTATGCTAAAAGACTAGGTGATAATAATTCTCGGAGGTTCTGTTCACCTCGAAAGGGATTGAAGGACGTGAATGTATGTACATATTCGTAGAATGGTTTTCAAGTTTGGTAAGACATGCAGAACTGTAACATCTCATTGAATTGTAAAATAAAATGGAATAATAATAGGTCTTAACATTGGTAAAACATCGGTTTCTGTTAGAAAAACGATGAAATTAAGCAATATTCAGTAAGAAACCCTACATTTAGGTTTCTAAAATATTTATTCATTCATTCTTCATCTAAAATGTGTTCAAAAAATGCAATTTCTCTACTGGATACACAGAAATAACACTCCTAACCCTTAATAACTTTATATTTACAGACTCTCATTTAGTTTTTAATGTGTCATACGTCTTATATTGGTACGGTGGTATAGCGGTAGGTGTATGATGATTATCATTTGTAGTCTGGGACGTAAAAAGAAAGCTAACTAGCTGCTGTTCTTCTCGTCATATCGTAGGGGGCGACTAAGGGGCTAGGGGTATATTGAATCTATTGGGTGATAGGCTAGCAACCTATTATCAATATTTCACATGAGATCAAAACCCGAAACCGATAATACATGCTACTAAATGACCAAGAATTTTTTTGTTTAACGACGACAATTTATGTGAATGTATGTATAACATATAATGTTATACTTTCTAGATATACCTTCTCTAGTGGATCAACACCCTTACAACAGCTTTCCTAGCGAAACAACACTTTAGTATTCAGCAAAGACTGTGACTTCATTTGTAGTATAATTTTGTTACCTTACACTGTTACTATTTCCAATATTGTGGTACTTCAAAAACATTACCTTTGGAAATTGACGTGTCGTAAAAGGTGAATAAGGTTGTATGTGCCTAATAGGATAGGCAGAGACTATCGATCGCCACCTGGAATGATCCTAACTAATCTCTCTTGCTACACTCACACAAATTAACCTTCTCATACATGCTCTTCTCATGATTAATAACTAACGGGACTTATCGCGTATGTTTTTTTATAATAAAGTTATCTTTATTAACCCGACGTTTCGGCCATGTGACCATGGCTGCTGCAACGTAGCCGAAACGTCGGGTTAATAAAGGTAACTTTATTATATAAAAACATACGCGATAAGTCCCGTTAGTTATTAATCATGCTCTTCTGTTCTGTTTTAACACTACGTACACCCACCTTGAGATAAATGTTTCCAATTTTATGTGTTCCCGGCAAGGTGGGAAGACGACCTGCGCAGGTTGGCCGGCATCGAATGGATGCGAACGGGCAGTGACAGGGAGAAGTGGCGTCATTTGGGGGAGGCCTATGTCCAACAGAAGATTGATACAGACTGATGATGATGAAGTTCTACGCGACCGTAATGTTTGAAAAAGGATGAAGAGAGGATTTTTCGTTTTTTACAGATTTAAAAGTGTCCGAGATCTATAAAGTTAGAAGTGAAACGAAAGTCGTTAATTAGAATTCAAAAATTAGGCTCTCTCTCTCTCTTAGGGCCTCTGTAGAGAAACATGCGTGTTGTTTATATATATGTATATACATATAGTACCTTTAACCGCCGAGTGTGTATAAGGAGATGTGAGGATGTCAATGCAGCGATAGTCGTTTGTTAGGGTCTAGAGGAATGGGTATCTATCATGGAGTAATTAATAAGAAGAGTGGGCCTTACGCAATTCTTGAATTGAATTAGCGTGGCATTACGCAGGGTGAAACGAGGTACTCGAGATGGAGGGGAGATATTACAACCAATCAAAACACGGCATCGGCCAATCAAATCAGGTATCTTTTTTCTACCACATTTTTAGACTCCGCGCCAATTGTAACACACCATTTGGACTCCGCACCGCGTAACGGGGACCGCTCCTTTCACCGGGTCCTCTTTATATTCTAACCTTCTGGTAGGAAGACAGGTGTGATGTGTATGTTCGTATATATATATTATATATATATATATATATATATATATATACATATATAGCAAAAACTTTTAATTCGAATCGTAACTTAATATTTCATTTCTATAGATCCACCTCTTGCATCTTAGTCACCTCCTACGCCAGTAAGGCAGGTAGTTAGCATTCTACTAACATCCCAGCGTAATATTAAGTTAGGCTAATTATATAATGAAAAATAACGAGGAAGGATATGGTCAACCCAAATCCCCGCAGTACGCGTAATGAAGTATTCACATTAATCTCAATTCCCTACCTGTCACGTTTTAATTAGGATTTGTTCCTCAAAACGTTGCTTAGCAACGGCTGTAAACAAACAGATGAACAATGATTTGCATTTTAATTTGCTCTGGGGTTTAGTGTGAATATCTGCTTTTCTTTCCGGTGTGTTGTAGATATAGAATTAAGGCTTTCCTTTGATTTTTTAAGATTGGAATTTGAATACCTGACTACCTGGAAAGAGCTTAATATCTACTCTTTTTGTTAACATAAGTAACAAATGCTATTATAAGGTACTTTTATTCATTTATTAATTTATTTGGAAACCTAACGGATACAAATTATAGTTTGAGTATAAAGTATAAGCCTTAGAAATAATAATTCAATTTGTTTCAAAAATGGTTCCACAGTGAACAAAACATGGTAGAAAGGTTTTTTTACTTATTAAAAGCCAAAAAAAAACTACGTTTCCGAACTATATATTTGATTGTATTTGTAAAATTGTAAATCGACTTTGTTGGAGACGCAACGTGGTTTTTAGTTTGTTTTGTAATTGAAACGTTAGTCATTATAATTAACCAGGTTTAACAAAAAATAATAATCTTTATGTACTTTTTAAATCGTATATTTTAAAGCTTCACTTAAATTACGGGTAACAATTCTTATCATCACATTAATTACAGGGTTACATAAACACAACATACTTTGAGTATAAAACTTTATTTACAAACGTTTAAATTTAACCTAAAAGTTAAAATACATACATAACTTAACTATAACGGCTTGGTCTATATATATATATATATATATATATATATATATAGAGTAATCGCATTTCTTAATCTTTTCAAGATGAGCAGGAACCCAAGTCTACTAATGCGTTTTATCACAAACACAATTCAATATCAGATCAGTATTAGTGTGAAAATGGTTGATGGATAATGTGTAATACTGATAAGATTGATATCAGAAAAAGTGTCAAATTTTTCTATCAAAATCGTGCAATTTGTCACTTTTGCGATTCTCCTACCAACTTTACATCATAACTGATCTGATAATGAACTGATATTTTGTAAAAAGCATTATTAGAGTTGGGCCTCAGAACAACGGAGATGTGATCATATTTAGAACAATATTAGCAGAACTATCGGAAATAGTTCTCAATTTGATATCAGTGTCCGTTATAGAGGTACACTATTGTACCTAGGAGTTTAGTTCTTACGATTTGGTTTGATTATATTAGATACAATATATGTAACGTCAGACTTAATAAAAACAGAGTTACAATCAAAATCCACGTAATTTACGTAATGATTTCAAATCCCTTGCATGTAAATATGTGGCAGCATGATTTGATATTTCGGGTTTTTGCAAAAGTCTCAGGCATTTTGCGAAAAAAAACAGATAATTAGACAATGGTGATCAACTATTACTAAAAGCGATTCACTTCTGGCACTTTATCAAATACTAACCTAACCTAACTTACTTAGATTTCTTTTGATAGGTAACATAAGGATAAGGAATGACACCTTAGTGTAAGTATCCGTTTTTTCGCAAAATGCCTAGGTTTTTTGCAAAAATCCGAAATATCAAATCATCCTGCGATATATACAACATATTATACCTTTCTTCAAAAGTTTTACTTACACATACATTATAATATAAGTTACATACATGTAAATATTTAACATAAATTTACATACTAAAACTATACATACTTATATACAACCAAAACAAAACAAAACTAAACATCCATTTACAACCATTACACGAACCTTTAGACGACGCATAATCAGATTTAGGATTATTAATACAGTCTCTAAACTCACTATAGTCACTTTTGACTATACTGCAGTAGTGTTCGTGAATACAAGATGAATCACAGTCTTGGATACTGGTGGTATGTCGAACATGTAATGCGCTGAGATACCTGTGAAATAAAAGTTGGTTACAACTAATAGAAATTTGGGATATACCTCGCCACTTATAAACAGATACAGGAGGTGTATGTAGGCGTGTGAATGATAAGTGTTTGATGTTCTAAATTTATGAATGAATAACCCTCACCATTAATAGGTATACACATAATTTCATGGTTTTATTTCAATAAAATATATTAATTAGTTGTTGGTTCAATTTCAATAAAATAAAATGGATTTGCTTAATTTCATGGAAATAAAACTAGCAATAGCTATTTGCTTTTCTTTTTTAGCGTTTCTCATAACTTCACTGATTTATATATAGGCTAGTTTTTTATAATAATAATAATATTTGGACATTATTACACCAATTGAACTACCCCCTTGGTAAGTTCATTTAAGACTTGTGTTAAGGGTACTAGTCAACGTATATTAAAGAAATACATATATATATATATAGATAAATACATATATAGCATATATAATCAACGACCAGAATGGAAAGCAGTAGAAAAGCGTAGTTCTTAATTCTGCCTCCACCGGGAATCGAACCCGGGACCTCACGAATTAGCGTTCAGGTGTCTAACCGTTCGTCGTCAAATATACTTCTAGTCCCTTAGTCGCCTACAACATGCCGGGAAGAACAACAGCTAGTTAGCATTCTTTGTACGTCCCAAACTAGCACGGAACCTATACAGATAGACAGATAAACCTTATCTACACTCACTTGGCCGTGATCCGTCGGTCCGCCAGTCTTATCTTCTCTGCCAACAGATGGAGTGACGTGGGGCTCACCTCTCGCAGGCTGTAGTATTGTGTTAGGTTGTACTCGACTGTCCACCGTACGTCCTCTGTGTCTATGGTGCTTAGGTCTAGGTAGTATTGGGTGTAGTCTAAAACCTACAACAATTTGTATTTGTATAGAAATAGGCTATAATTTAGTTACTTAATCGGCCGATATGTTTGCCTTACTGGGTGTACTACATTTTCCTTAATAATTGGTACTAAAGTTCACGAATCTCTATTGTTATTACTCTAGCTTATAATCTTTATAGTAAATTTTAATTGCACCTATCTGTCTTAGTTTTAACCAGGTCAACCTCTACGTAACCGGTCTATTCAACCAAATATAATTATACCTTCCATTCGAACCGAAACTCATACTTTATTCAATTCATGTGAATATAGTATCTTATTACTAGTTTTTAAACAATTTAATTAAAACATTCTACGAGATATTAATTTTAATGACAATCACTTACATATCCACTAGTAGTATCAAATTTGTACAGCCTGAGTCCAGGGTTGGTAATGCCATTGGTCCCTCGTGGAGTCAGCGACGGCGCCAGGAACGCCCACGATATGGGTTGACCTAAAACGTTACAGTTGTCAGATTCGTTTCAAAAAATGATAGATATGATATAATAAATATTTATTTTCGCCTCTCCGAGACCTGTGGTGATCCAAAGGCTGGCACTTACCTCGGTCAACGCATTAGTTAGGCCATTCAAAGAGGTAATGTTGCCAGTTTGTTGGGGACCGTGCCTTTGTGAGGAGCTAAAGGAGATATTTTTCTTTTAAATAGTTTTATTCCTTCAATGTTGTACAATTTTCCCAATAAAGAAATATAACTTAAACTTAAATATATATTCAATAAAAAGTTTAATATTTATAATAAATACTAGCATTAGATTAGCTCTTTTACGATTTAACACATCAAGTTTTTATAAACTTATTTTAAATAATATGTCTAAACTTATGTCAAACACAAAAGAAATAAAACGTATATATTATAAAAACGTAGTATATTGTATATATAAGGGAATGGAACATATTGGGTGATGGGCTAGAAACCAATGTTTCATTAAGACATCCAGACCCCAAAGCTAAAAAAGTGATCTAGGAGATATACATATGTATTACCTCCGAGGTTCTATCTACTCCGAAAGGCATTAAAATACGTAATGTATGACTACCTCAAATAGTATTATAGAACATAACTATGTATGTATATCCTAAAACCTTACAACTAGTCCCCACCTATTACCCAATCCCTTAATCACATTCAACCAACTTACTGCCATTATAAATGAGCCGAAACGTGTCGATGTGTCGTTGTCCGTAGAATTGTCCCACAATGACGTCATGATAATGTCGGATTGCGTTTATCAATCGGGCGTTCGCACTGGGGATTAGGTCGCCTGTGCCTCTCGGGTAGGCTGATGCACTCTCGCCTAGTCCCGGACCCGCATGGGCTACTATGTAGACCTGTTGAATAAAGATATTTATATTTACGGCATACATTACGAAATGCGTCGGATACTACGGTGAGGTAAGACATTGTGAGGAAACCTACCTGTTCCCTGAAAAGGTAATATTTAGTGCTTCTAAATGGCGACATGGCTTGCCACCTGTCACATTGAAAACTAACTATATGGTCAACACGTGGGTTTGAGGTGGCCATAGAATTACTACCTCGGTGATATCGGAGATGGACATCTAAACCTCTGACTCCTCCGCATGGGTTAATTGTCGTGAACGCGTTTGTCTTTATTTACGGCAACTTTGTGTAATTTTATTTCTATAAGGTTCTACAATAACTGGGATTTAGAATGATTAATTAATTCTTACAGAACGATATAAATGATAGACAGATACTAAACTAAACTTGCAAACAATCTATGTTTGCAATTAGTTTGAAAGATTTTATTCTTAGCAGTTACAAAGAGGACATTTCTTTTCATTTGGCGGACTTTTTATGTTTCACTGTAAACAGTGATCGTCTAGTGTTTCGGATCCCCTATTACAGGCAGAAGGTACATTATTTAATTTTTCAACTCAAACATAGAAAGTCCGCAAAGTCCGAAAGTCTTAACTATCTGGTCAAAATTGAATATTCATATTATACATACGTACCTGTGCTTCACGACTTGTATATACACACTCCCTTTTTAGTGTGGCGGAGTAGCCAGAGGCTTAAGTGCCCATCTCCAAAACTCCGATGGCATGTCAAGTATGGGTCACTCAACTACAGTCGCTACATGATTTTACTAAAAACTTATATTAACTTATGACTTACTTTTTAATATCAACGCGTAATCTTTATCCCAATATAATTTTAAATCTAATTACCTTTTCATTCTTCCTCCTAGCCGTACTCAAAACTTGTTCCAACCACTCCCATTGGTCCTTAGCTTTGCTTGGACTACTCTTAGGATCTTCTGTCCATAGATTACTGTTCAGGACCACTATGCGAAGCTTGCTATGGGACTGTTCGATTGTGTAGTAACCACCTGTGAGATAATATTCATTATAATATTCTATAATAGTCAATAACCTAATTAGTTTAATTTATTTAGAATGACATTATTAAATTTAAATCATCAATGTATTACAAGATGGTATAATATATGAATGTATATTCTTTTATGGTATTATTTATTGTATGGCTAATCAACTTATTTGCTTATTCAATAATACTTTGGGAGTAAATAGAATATTGATATAGTAAATAGTTCTGATCCTGTCACGAAAATGGTAAAGAAAATATTCATTTCTTTACTAATGCTAAATTAACCACGCAAATATATGTTTCAATTGAGGTAAACGAAAATAGACGTTACTATCTTACGTCGATCTATAATTAAGTTATTACCTTCAACAACAATTGGAAACAAAGCTAGTTAATTATAATTTTATTTAAAACTCAAGCTAAATAATACATATTATGCAATGATTAATTATTATTTATACGATAATAATACGATACTGATATTTTTCTTCAACTTCTAACATCACCTCAAACTACTTACCAGTCTCAAAAGTCTGCAGCGCTTCAGTCGGCAGCCAATGCATCCACATGTCTGCCAACCACTTAGAAGGAGGAGGGTCGTGATGTCCCAGTGCTGGGAACACGAATTGACTGCTAAACGTCCGACTTAGAAGATCCGTGACGTTTCTTAGTGCACTGCGCTTTATATCTTCTGGAAGATGCTGTATCGACGAGACTATGTCCCTAGGGCAAAGAAGTTATTTTAGGTGTAAGGCTAAGGTGATAATAGTTAGGGTAGTCCCTTGGTAGGTTCATTTAAGCCCTTTTTTTAACACTCGCGATTTATACTCATTTTATTTACTGGGTTGAAACGTCGGACAAAATAAAGGTAATTAGATATCTTTATTAATTTATCGTGATATAACCCGGTCTCACATAGTAAATAAAATCATTTAAGACTTGTTTAAGTTTATTATACAAGTATATTTAACAACATACTCGTATATGATATCGTAACCCCAATATTAATGCTAAAAAGTGACCTGAAAGTATATATAATAGGACAGAACCTCGGAGATAATATAATATCTGCTGGGTCACTTCTTAACATGAATATCATATTGCATATTGCAATATCATAATGGAACATTAATGACAGGTTGCTAGCCCATCGCCCAGTACATTCTATTTACCCCAAGTCCCTTAGTTGCCTCCTACAACACAACAACAACTAGTTAGCATACTTTTTACATCCCAGACTAGCGTAGAACATGAATACACATATTAAATTGAGGTTATTAAAGTGGCTAAAAAATATAATTATATACAGTCTGGATACATTTCACCCCATAAGAGGTTTAGGTCGTGTACAAGTACGAGTATATACTAAGCAATCACACTAATATAACAGCCTACATATCCATCCAATATCAGACAACCCCAAACTATCTGCCAATCTTTCCTTACCCCGTCCACAGAACAAATTCCAAGTTGTCCGTATGCCACGTGGCCATAAAAGAGGCTGCACTCTGGACCAGTGCCCAGGAACTGTCACAATAGCGGCGTTTATGCTCGTGGTTACGCTGTCCTACCTCTTTGGTAACGTGGGTGTGCTTGCAACCTGTGTTAAGGAAAGGGTATGAGATAGAAAGATAGGAAAATCTTTCGTATATAACATTTGACAAAAGAAATAACTGATATTCAATGCATAAATACATACTCGTACATATTAATTAATTTAATGAATGCTTAAAGTGACAAAGGAATTTTTATGACCCGGAGGCTATGTCCACCCCAAAAGGGTTTAAAGTAGGTACGTGATTGTATATGTAAGTATAAACTTTTTACATTTTCTTTTATGCCTTTAGTGGATAATAAAACCTCGGAGAAATGATAATATTTTCTAGGTCAATTCTTTAGCTTGAATATTGGTATGGTCACGTTAAAACCATTATTTTATTTTGGTTAATGTTTAAAACCTACATTAATAATCACACAAAATATTACATGTTCGGGGAACAGGTAGGTTTCCCCACAAAGTTTTCCCTCAACGTTATAGTTAGTGCTTGGAAATAGCAAGAAGGCTTGCCACCTGTCACATTGAGTACTGACTATCTGGTCAACACGTGGGTTTAAGGTGGCTATAGAACTACTACCTGCGCAATTGTGGAGATGGAATCCTGAACCTTTGACTATCTTGCAAGGTTTAATGGTCGTGAACCCGTTTGTCTTTTGTATAAATCACACCTAAACAGACACGTTTAATAATACATACATACATACACATCACGCCTGATTCCCTGTAGAGGGGTAGGCAGAGATCACGGATCCCTATTTGTCCCGATCCTGACAGACCACTTTCGCTTCATTGACATTCATACACTCTCGCCGGTTATAGGTACACCTAACGTCGCCTTTTTTCAATAAGTCTAATAAGTTAGATAAAACGTGAAAAAACAATTATAACTTTCTATATTCATTTGTGAATAAACATGAAAATAACAGAAACAGACGTTTGAATTATTCATGGCTTCGGTAGGTACAGAGCTTTGAATAACTCAAAAAGTTTTCGCGCAAAAACTGACTATGTGACGTGGACTAATGGACATTATAGATTTTCCTAAGAACTGAATTAAAATATCTAGTATATTTACATATATAAAAAGACAAACGCATTCACGACCATTAACCCTTCATTAAACTTCATTTCCATTGGTACATGCTCAAGCGGGATTTAACCCTGTACCCACAGAGACAAGCCCCAAATAACTGAGTTACGTCGAATATATATATTATTGTACTCTAAGGGTTCACAGAATCTCAAAGATATAAACGACTAAAACTACAGGCATTCACTTAGTTGTAGATAAAGACGTGATTAAACTAATCACTTAGTCTACTTACTTGGGTGAACAAATGGTAAAACACTAAGAGAATATATACATACTAATTCACGTCTTTTAATCCTTTTCGGGATAGACAGAATCTTGAAGACACGATAATTTTCTCCAAGGTCACTGTTTAGCATAAATATAAGGGTTGTGATAACGTATATCGCCGAGTGTGTATGAGGAGATGTACAAGTGTCAATGAGGCGAGGATGGTTGGTTGGATCGGGACAGAGGGGAATCCATGATCTCTGCTAACAGCACTACTGGGAAATAGGCGTGATGTGTATGTATGTGTATGTGAAGCGTTCCAGTTGGAACTACGCAATCGCTTCGATGCACTAAAGGCCACGGCAAATGTTGACGAGAACCTGGATGATGTAGTGAGGGTTCTTCGTGAAGTGGGTGGGAAACACTTCAAGGCAGGACGAGGCAGCCGAAAATCTAAGCTCTCAAGTGAAACCCTGGAATTGATGCGGATTCGACGCACAATGTCAGAGGGAGCTTCGTCAGACACCCAACGTCTCAACAAGACCATCCGAAAATCGGTGAGACGTGACCTCCGAAACTTTAATGCTCAAATTATTCAAGAGGCTATTGAGCTAAATCGGGGGTCTAAAGTCTTCAATAAAAGAATGGGTCGATCTAGTCTGACGAAGCTGAAAACCTCAGAGGGCAAGACCGTCACCTCAATTCCAGGGATTCTGGCCGAGGTTGAGAGCTTCTACGGCCGTTTATACGCCTCGCATGCCACGAGGCCCCCACCCGATACGAGGGACCCAAGAGCTGCATTGGTGCGCCATTTCACGGACGATCTTCCACTCGTGGACGTAGACGAGGTTGGGAGTGCTCTCAGACAACTTAGTAATGGGAAGGCTCCCGGCGAGGACGGAATCACCTCTGAGCTTCTCAGGGCGGGAGGATCTCCGCTCCTTGAGAGGCTCAAGGATTTGTTTAATTCCGTCATAGCCAATGGGACTACTCCGAAGGCGTGGAGTGGGAGCGTAGTGGCCTTATTTTTCAAAAAGGGCGACAAGGCCCTACTGAAGAATTATAGACCAATCGCGCTCCTAAGCCACGTCTACAAGTTGTTTTCGAGGGTGCTTACGAATCGTCTCGCCTTAAGATTTGACGCCTTCCAGCCGCCGGAGCAGGCCGGATTTCGAAAAGGCTATAGTACCGTAGACCACATTCACACGGTGCGGCAGGTTATACAGAAGTCCCATGAGTATAACCGGCCGCTGTGTCTTGCCTTCGTGGACTACGAGAAGGCCTTCGACTCGGTCGAGATCTGGGCTGTTTTGGATTCACTGCAGCGATGCCAGATCGATTGGCGATATGTGCAGGTGCTGAGGAGCCTATATAGTATGGCAACGATATCTGTCCAAGTCCAAAACCAAAAGACGAGTCCTATACAGTTGCTCAGAGGAGTGAGACAGGGGGATGTTATCTCCCCAAAACTGTTCTCAAACGCACTGGAGGACCTCTTCAAAACTCTGGATTGGACTGGGATGGGTATCAATGTCAATGGCAGATACCTCACGCACCTTCGCTTCGCTGATGACATTGTCTTGATGGCGGAGTCGCTGCAGGATCTGCAGGAAATGCTGCACAGTTTGAACGCTGCCTCACGGTCAGTCGGTCTCCGGATGAACTTGGACAAGACTAAGGTCATGTTCAATGAACTTGTGGTCCCGGAGCCGATTGCGATCAATGGAGAGGCGCTCGAAACTGTCCAGGAATATGTCTACCTGGGCCAAGTATTGCAGTTGGGTAGAGACAGTTTCGAGCGGGAGATTTCCAGAAGAGTGCAGCTGGGCTGGGCAGCATTTGGGAAGTTGCGTCACATCTTCTCGTCGCCACTGCCGCAGTGCCTGAAAACCAGGGTTTATAACCAGTGTGTCTTACCCGTAATGACATACGGATCCGAGACGTGGAACATGACCGTCGGGCTAGCCCACCGACTACATGTCGCTCAGCGAGCAATGGAGCGTTCAATGCTGGGTATCTCGTTAAGGGACAGAGTCCGGAACGAGATTATCCGGCAAAGAACCAAGGTGATAGACATAGTCTATCGCTGTTGTAAGCTGAAGTGGCAGTGGGCAGGCCACGTCTGTCGTAGAACTGACGACCGCTGGAGTAAAGCGGTTCTTGAGTGGAGGCCACGTCTCGGCAAACGTAGTGTAGGACGCCCCCCTGCCAGGTGGACCGATGACCTCAAGAAGGTTGCTGGTAGTGGCTGGATGAGGGCCACGAAAGATCGTATTTTGTGGCGTACCCTTGGGGAGGCCTACGTCCAGCAGTGGACTAATACAGGCTGATTGATTGATTGATTGTGTATGTATGTGATATCATATTATGAAATATTGATGACAAGTTGCTAGTTCATCGCCCAACAGATACCATTACCCCAAGTTTCTTAATCACCTCTTACGACATACCGGAATGATAAGAGAATAGAAATCTTTGTATGGGATTGACTTACGTAATAGTGATATCACGTGATCTTTTGAAACCCTTCAGGGGCTCAAGTCTTCCAATGCGTTTTAGCACAAACGCAGTTCAATATCAAATGAGTTTTAGTGTGGAGTTAGTAGTGGATTAGCAAAAATGACAAATTTCGCTATTTTTAAACGAAATTTGAAACTTTTGCTAATATCTATGGTGAACTGACATTTTGCAAAAAGCATTAGTGGACTTGGGTCCCTATTGGGCTTCTCCTAGATTATGTTAAGAAAGGCAGATATTAAGCATAACATTAATCATCACCCACACAGTCCCGTTCTAGTCTGGGACGCAAAATAATGCAAACTAGCTGCCGTTCTTCCCGTAGTCGACTATATGGTAGGACGTGACTAAAGGACTAGGGTCAACGGCATCTGCTGGGCGATGGGCTAGCAACCTATCACCAATATTCCATATAACATCACAACCCTTATATTCATGCTAAAAGTGGCGATACAGATGTTATAGTGTCCAAGGTTTTGTCCACCCCGAAAAGGATAAGAAGACGTGACTGTATATGTATGTATTAAGTGGGATTATTCTAAGCTTGTGCTAAAAACTTACCTCTATGGAAATCAAATCCATGATGAAATGGGTCATAGTGGATGTCTGTGATATGCCAGAAATAACCTGAAAACAAATATAAAATATAAACTTATACCTATTAATAAAATATAACTACATAAGTCTTAAGATCGTAATAAAAATACATTTACGAAATGCGTCGGATACTACGGTGAGGGAAAACACCGCGAGGAAACCTACCTGTTCCCCGAACAGGTAATAGTCGGTGCTTGTAAATGGTGACATTGCTTACCACCTGTCACATTGAGTACTGACCATGTTGTCAACACGTGGGTGAGAGGTGGCCATAGAATTACTACCTTCGCAATTGCGGAGATGGACACCTGAACCTCTGACTACCCCGCAAGGATTAATGGTCGTGAACGCGTTCGTCGTGTATCTTTTGTCGTAAGATTAAAATGAATAGTTCTGTGCTAATAAGGGACGTAAAAACATTGGTAACTAGTTGCCGTTCTTCCCAGCATATAAGGCGACTAAGGGACTAGGGGTAAATAGAATCTATGGAAGAATCTATCTATGGGCTAGAAACCTGTCAACAATGTCCCGCTCCGGCTTCGCACGTGTATAAAATATATAGCCTACTCCACTATTTAATGAATGTTATTCTACATATAAACTTTTCTCTTGAAGCACTCTATCTATTAAAAAAACCGCATCAAAATCCGTTGCGTAGTTTCAAAGATTTAAGCATACAAAGGGACATATGGACATAGAAAGCGACTTTGTTTTATACTAAGTAGTGATACTATAGTTCATCATATGTCACTTTAGTTGGTAATTTAACTTGATTAATTGCTGGTATTGCCCCTTATACCTAGCACCTATAACCGCCGAGTGTGTATGAGTAGGTGTATGAGTGATGTGAAGCGAATGTGGTCTGTCAGTGGGACAAATGGTGATCCGTGATCTCTGCCTACCACTCTACAGGGAATCAGGCGTGATGTGTATGTATGTATATGTATGGTCCCTTGTCCTATTCTAGTTTGGTTTACTGGGACGTTGTTCTAATGGTAAATAGCTATCTTTCTTGTTGATATGTCATAGGAGGTAACTAAGGGACCAGGGGTATATGTAAATTATGGTAGAGCAATCTCTTAGCAATTGGTACGTTAATGTATTTGCTATGACTGATATTTAGGCTGCAATTTTGATGGGATATTATGTTTTTGTAAGTCTGTCCATCCCTAAAGAGCACATTAAAAAGGAGGAGTTTATACCGTGAAATCTAATTATGGTATGTTAAGCTTATAATGGACATTTACAATACACAAGTAACTTTAGAGAATGATAAAAAGTTACGTGGAATCTAATTAAGGTATTTTAAGAATTAAATGGACATTTACAATACAATAGAAACTAGAGAATGATAAAAAGTGACATTCCATTATCTTTGTCTACCCCTTTAAAAGAAATTAAGCATGTGTGTATATTTGTACCTTAACATAGCAACGCAACTAAATTCCATTAAAATAAAACCTTGCGTGACACTACAATTTCAGTAGGCACTTCGAAGCGAAAGTATGTAAATTGATTATTTTCTTACCAATTTTCGCATGACTCACGTTCGAAGAAAAAAGGATGCCAATGAATAAGAAACACGATAATAATCTCATTATACGAGTGCCTGTTTACATTACAAAGTCTCAAGGCGCTTTTCTTTATAGTAGCACTTCATATTCATACTGTACTGCTTATTTAAATAATATTAACGTGGGACGATGAAAAGATTGAATATATTTGGCTGATGTTTCATCTAAGAATTAAAATAAGCACTGATTAATAAATAAACAAAGTCAGAATCAGTAGCAAATATGTAAATAATGCTCTTCAGATTTAATTATTCAATAAAGTATTTAATTTAAACATAATAAATTTATGACTCTAAACAGAATGGAACCAATTATTGGTACGATAACAAAAGTATATCAAATAGTTATGAACACTTCAAATAATTGGGATAAAACTATGTTTAACAAAGTAAATAAAATTATATTAAACTTCAATACGTTTTACAAAACTGACAACACTCTATTTACATTAACAGCTGTTTGTTACACGAAAATCAAAAGACAAACACACTAAATTCCAATAAACTTTACATTAATTTTGACTGTAACATTTATACCGTTTACAGTTCGTTTAATTTACAATTTTGTAATTTTTACCGGACGTTTTTTACAAAGCCGTTCCGCAAACACGTCAGCCGCGTTTCACAGCACTCGGTAACTGGTAAGAGTACGGAAAACTCACAAAAGGAAAACTCATCTATAGAATGAGTTTCATTGTTTGTGCGGAAATATTATTATGATACCGTTCCGAGCTAGTTCCTGTGGACAAATGCATTTTAGAAATATATATGTAATGTAGATGACTAATTTGTAGTTTCAATAATAAGATTAAAAACAAGTGTGCAATTTATCGGCTTCTTTTAATCAAATTCTTAATTAATGGTTTAATTCCATAGTCAAAATTAACTTATGTACTAATATAATAGGACAAAATTACTCCTTAAAAGTTAGAAGTAAATCTATCTAAGAGAAGTTGCGTAGTTAAAGCTCATCTTCAAATCTACTTATCGAACACTATTCAGATATGTAAGTGCATCTAAGAATTAAACTTTATAATACATAGTGTTGTAAAGAACTCGAGTCTTTTAGTCTTATTCGATAGACTCGACTCTATTTTCTAAGACTCAGTGAACTAACTGAACTCGGAGTCTTGAGTCGAGCCGAGTCTGAGTCCTATCATGAAGACTCGAGCGCCATTATTGAACTCGAAACCTTAAATAGAACTCGAGTGACTCGAGTCTTATAAAGAGCTTGAGTCTTAAAAGAGCTCGAGTCTTCTTCAAACTGGTCTTCGAAATGCTGACAGTGATTTATTTAGAATAAATGTCTATACTTATATAATAAAGCTGAAGAGTTTATTTGTTTGGTAGAACGCGCTAATCTCAGGAATTACTGGTCCAATTTGGAAATTGTTTCAGTGTTAAATAGCCCTTTTATTGGGGAAGCCTATAGGGTATATAATATCACGCTATGACAAATAAAAAATAAAAAATAGCCTTTTATTGGCTGCTTTAAAAAGAATGACTCAAAGCGGAAAAGAACTCGAGCGCGACTCGGCGCGTAAAAAGGACTCGAGCGCTAAAGAAGACTCGAGTCTCGAGTCTCGCGTTCAAGAGCTCATATAGACTTGAGTTCTTTATTCTTAAGAGTCTTATTGTTATGAGTCGAGTCGTGTAATGCAGAGTCGAGCTCTAAATTTAGGACTCAAAGACTCGAGTTCTTTACAACACTAATAATACATGATATGGTAGTATAAATCAAACAACTGTAATTTTTGATGTTTCTTTAATTTTTAACATTTAAATTAATTTAAATTTTAAAATAATTAATTTTTAACATTTAAATTTTTAACATTAATTTTGTTATATCTATTGTAATAATGTATCTGTGTATGTGTTTATATGTATGTGTGTTTATATATATATGTATAAAATTAAGCCGACTTAACCGCAAGGTGTATGGCATATTAAGAAATATAAAATAAAATATAAATAAATATGTATACTAAATATTAAATTACAACAATACCCAAGCCCCATACAATTAAACCTCGTACCTTCTCAGAAAACTGAACAAATAAGTCCACTGGAGGAATAATAAGTTAAAAAAGTGTGATACAGATCCTCCTCTGATTGTGGCTTGCGCATTAATTTCCGTCCACACCGGCAGGGGGCGTCTGTGTTTCATGGCCTCGTTTGGGAACGCTTTTGTTGGTATTTTTGCTTACTTTGTTCTACTTAGTACTGTTTTGCTGGACTTGTGTAGAATGTTTGATATCTTGGTGTGCTATTTGATTGTATACATACCTATGTTAACGTTCACGTAGATATACACATTTATTTTTAATACTTTTTATTATACAATAATCATGGGTAAACAAATTAAAACTATAAACTTAAAGTAGAAATAAAAATTATATAGAAAATATCCTTATAGTCATCGCTGTCAGAGGGTGGTAGGGTTCCCAAGACACTGATAGCATTCCCCCTCTGAATAGCAATGCTAATTCTCTGAGTGAAGAATGCTCCAGCCCTGGGATCCCCACACTTATCAATTAACATGTATTGTGTCCAAACCGAAAAACTTAGACTAATAAAAAATTTTCAGGTTGTATACAGCCTCTGACGTAAAATCATTGAATCACTTTTGGAATAACTATTAAGTTTATGTGAGTATTTAAGTAGATAACGTTATATAATTTTATTTACATGAAGTGATTCATCAAATTAATAATAGTAACTAAATAAAGATTAGAGTTAACTAATAATTATACATCATCATCATCAGCCTGTATCAATCTTCTGTTGGACATAGGCCTCCCCCAAATGACGCCACTTCTCCCTGTCAGTGGCCGTTCGCATCCATTCGATGCCGGCCAACCTGCGCAGGTCGTCTTCCCACCTTGCATACATATTTTTTAATTATTTTATTTAAATAAGTTTTAAGTAAATTGCTGACAGGTTGCTATCACGTTATCCTATGAAGTATTTACCCTCAATACCTTAATCTCATTGTCCTATACACCACAAAGGTTTCACATACACGCGACAGTTTAAGCTTAAAACCTTCATCGTGTTACCATCTTAAAAACCGATTGGAGCCTATTTTTTAAGGCTCATATTTTACTGTCAGGGGATCCGTTTATAAAACGTCTCGGCTGCATTATAAGGCAGCTCTAGCGAGACAAGCTACTTAATGACACATCAATCTTCTTTACCGCCGAAGCCCATTAATACAAATCCAGTTCTTATCCCGTCTCTTGTTAAATAATAACAATTCATGTTTGCCAGCCTTTATGGCTTGATCATTTATTTTCTTTCGCATCTGGTGTTTCGATTTTAGACTCTTACAAAACGAATTACACTAGGGTTTTCCTGTATAATTATGACAGTTAACTCCCGTTCTTGTATGTGACGTAAAAAAGGCTAACTAGCTGGCGTTCTTCCCTACATGTTCTCGGAAACTAAGTAACTAGGGGTATATGAAATACTAACAACCTATCGCCAATATTCCCTATGACATAAAAACCCCAATATACATGCTAATAAGTGACCAAGAAGATGTTTTCATGTCTCAAACGTTCTGTCCACCTCGAAAAGGATTAAAGGACGTGAATGTATGTATGACAGTTAAAGTATGTGGGGATGGATGTTAGTATAATTAAATTAGAAGCGGATAAAATAGGGATATAAAACAAGAAACAAAACTATACAATCGTTAAAAATGAGGTTTAATTCCAACTGACGCATATTACTGAGAAAATATTATTATTATTATGATCCTGTTTAAATGCGATGGTTTGGCCTGGAAAACATTCACCAAATTACAAATATTTTATTAAATAATCTAATCGTATCGTTTATAAGGAATAACTACCTGTCACATCAAGTACTGACTATCTGGTCAACACGTGGGTTCGAGATGGCCATAGAATTACTAACTTTACAATTGCGGAGATGGAAATCTGAATCTCTGACTACCCCGCAAAGGTCAATTGTCGTCAACACATTTGTTTTTATTGTTTGTCTTTTAATAAGGAATAAATATTTACAGATTAAAGCTGTATATATGTATTTCAAGAACGATATACGATTATTAATAAAAGACTTATAAACTTACCTTCATTCTGTTGATGACAAGATAGACATTCTTGTTATACCAAAATAAATCTTCCTATTTGTCTTAAACAAGTTGGCCACATCCCATTTAAATCCCAACTCAGCACATAGTTGTATCGTTTATATTCCACATTGGATATAAAATACCAATACCGGATAAGGTATGCGCAATTTCGATTATTTACAATTAAATTGATGACGTATGGACGATTCGAAAACGTCAGCACACGCGGCGTTATTGGAATATTTCAAACAACTTAATGAAGCCTCCTCATATAAAATATCAATGGGAATATTAAAGTTTTTAATATACAAATATGTGTTACTTTATATAGTTTTCCCTATTTACCTCATGTGTAAATATTTGGTATGTCCATTTCCATACAGAGAAGTAGACAAACGTAATATTTTGAAAGTGTTTTTATTTCAATATCTATTTAAAACCACATTTAACTAAACAGAACCGAAATATAGTATTTCATTTAAATTTACATCTTCAAACCACTTTCGTTCCGTGCTAGTCTGAAACGTAAAAAGAATGCTAACTAAACCGTTCTTCCTGGCATGTCGTAGGAGGCGACTAAGGGACTAGGGGTAAATGGAATCCATTGGGCGATCGGCTAGCAACCTATCATGATGTTCATAATGTCATCACAACCCCAATATACATGATAAAAAGTAACCAAGAAGACGTTTTCGTGTCTCTTAGGTTCTGTCCACCCCAAAAGGGATTAAAGGATATGAATTTATATGTATTATATATGCAAACCACTTTCGTAATACATCCTTAACAGATTCAATACGTTAACCAGTTCCCAGATGGTCCTCTCATTTAATTTGACATACTACGAGGAACTAAGGCTTAATAATACCTCCGGGTCCGTAGTTACTTTTAATTACAAGAGATCCCCTTGCCTCGATCGTTCTTGCTACGATTATACGAGTGTACTACGGATCTGATGCTACGGACAGGAGATACTACGAAATTGAGTTTCTAACGTGCAAGGAATTTGTTGTTTATCATTTGATGGATTAATATATTTTTGTTCTTGTTATTACCAAGTGAAGTGTTATGTATTAAACAATGATATAAATATATAAATTCTACTCAGATTTTTCCGGTGAAATTTATAACCTAGTGTCTTATAGGTTGAATATGATGTAATATTATACTTTTACTAAATGAATACATGTGAGGGAACTTGGAATAAAGTGAGGGAAAACATCGTGAGAAAACCTAGCTGTTCCCCGAACACGACATGGCTTACCACCAGTCAAATTGAGTACTGACTATCTGGTCAACATGTGGGTTCGAGGTGGCTATAGAATTACTACCTTCGCAATTGCGGGGATGGAAACCTGAAGCTCTAACTACAATGCAAGGTTTAATGGTCGTGAACGCAATTGTCTTTGTTTTTTGAATATATGTATATGCTCAGTTAGCAAAAAAGTTTTATATAATCAAAAAGTAAATAACTAACTTTTTTCACACCTTTTTCTTTCATCTACTAACTGCCTTTTTAAAATATAACCATGACAGTAAACGAAGCCTATTACATTATAAAAGACCCTACTCGACCAATACCCTAACCCTTTATTAGGCGTTAGACCACTTGAACTCTGTCTGTGATCATCTAAGACACTCGAGTAACAAAAGGGAAAGTTTCACCACCTTTTGTTATGTCAAACTGCCTCTCCAGAAGGCTCTAATTACCGCCCACTCAAGGCAGGAGTGGAAGTTTTAAAATGTTTATTGTGAAACCCGGCCCGGTTTAAACAACAAAGACAGGAAAGAGGTCCCAACCTCCTTGGTAGCAAAAAGGTTGAAGCCTCCTTTTTGAATGATTGAATCCTCTTTGACGAATGACAGATGAGGTGCTTAATGAAATTGACAGGTGATGTACTAGTCTTTTGGTTTGGTAAGGTTCTGTATTGGCTCTCGAATTAGTTTCAAGGTTGTTATTGAAAGCTGGGTAATTACAATACCACGTGTAATTTCCTGACTCTGAATTTTGGTTTGTCGATATTTCTGTTTATCATTATTTATTATGTAACTTTTACTTAAACCATTAGTACTGGCTCTATTGTTTTAACAATTTCCTATCCTGATAAATAGGTAATTTCATTATTTTTTTTAAATAATTTACATATACACCTAGTTTCAGAACTTTAAATCAATTTTAAAGAAGACACAACTTCATAATATATTTTTGATCACTTTTAGCATTAGGTACCATGAAGGTTTAAGTAAATACTAATATATTAGAAGTAAGAAGCGGATTTAAAAATAATAATTCATTATTCATTCAATTTACATATACACGCAATACTTGCTTTACAATAGCTACTTAAAAGTTGATCTAGTGAAACCCGGATTTCGAGAGACCCACACCTAACATGCCTTCGAAATTTCGGAGATGGGCACTCAAGACTGACTACCTCGCCACATTAAAAAGGGAGTATGTAAAAACCTAAATTTATTTTATTTACTATGTGAGACCGAGTCGTTTCACGATAAATTAATAAAGATATAAATACCTTTATCAATTTATCGTGAAACGACCCGGTCTCACATAGTAAATAAAATGAGCATAAATCGCGAGTGTTTAAAAATAAGCTTAATTTATTATATGAATAGCAGATAAACTCCAAAGTATCGAAAATAGATACCAATATAATTTTCCTTGGGCGTACTAAGCGATAAGTACTTGATATTAATTAATATATCAGGTGGGTTCCCTACCTTATAAAGGAGAAGTGGGCACTGAACTAAGTAGAGTTAAAAGGTTCTATCTCCAAAGCAAGCTCAAAATAGTAACTGACGTGACTGCAATTATTGGATATGTAGGCGGGGCTTAAGGATGAATGGGGAATAGGATTTCGTAGGTTTTATAATCAATGCAAAATATGAGAAAGTTCTTTTTTTAATATGTTCTATGAATATTTTTGCAATAGGTGTTTGGTTTAAGGCAGCACATCCTTTGGAAGAAAAGTAAAAGTATATACATACATATATTATGGCCACTATTGAAGTAGGCAGAGATCACGGATCCTCATTTTCTTGACATAATAAACCATACCTTAACCCTCATCATCCTCACACTTAGATATGAACTTGTAACAAATAGTAAAGGAATCGTTAGAAAACCTGTCTATTCTTCACAATAGAAATGGAATAATTCTATTATAAGTAATATGGTAATTAATATTCTGGTGATCGTTACCAGTCATGTCAGAAAAAAGAAGTACCTAAAGTAAAGATTGTGTTTCAAAACCAAAACTATTTCGAAGCTCAGCTTATATAACACAACCTAGGAATACTCCAAAACTAGTCCTGAATTTTCTTACCCACTTATATACATACATACATTTACGCCTCTATGTCCCCGACGGGATAGGTAGAGACCATCGATCGCCACCTGGAACGATCCTGACAAACCTCTCTTGCCTCACTCACACCTATTAACCTTCTCATGCATGATCGTCTGTTCTTCACACTATGTACAACCACCATGAGAAGAATATCTCTTATTTGTATAAGTTCTACGCGGCCTTCCCCGTCCAACTCTACCTTCCACATTGGCTGTATAGATTCCTTTTGCAACCCTCCTTTCATCCATCCTCTCTATGTACCCAAACCACTTTAACATACACTTGTATGCCATGCTAATAAATCAAGGCTTTCCTAATACATTATAATGATTAATAGAAAGAGTAAATGTGTAGCATAAAATTCCGATTCCCTAACATCAATACGTCATTTTATGTTTCTGCCATCTCTTTAAATGTTATTGGTTCCGTACGTGACGCAGATGTTAAATTTCAGTTGCATTAAACATGAGTGGTGCGAACGTTAGCTTACAGCGGAGAAATGCCGTACTTAACATACATAAGGTTTTCTTATAAAAATTACACATACATACAAATTCATTCGCGTTTTTAAATCCATCTTAAGATAGAGCTTTGGAGATATAATATATCCTAAGTCACTTTTAGCATCAATATTGGGGTTGGGATATCATAATAAAAAATTGATGATAAGTTGCTAGCCCATCGCCATATTATATTTACCCTTTACCCCTAGTCTCTTAGTCGCTTCCTAAGACATACGGGAAGACCGACAGCTAGTAAGTAATATTTTTACATTCCAGCTAGCACGGGATTAAAAATATACAAATTCTGGTGAACGAAACATTCGGCTAGTTTATATATGATTCGATTAAGATGATATTTATTTTCTTATTACAACTCCATTCCCTTAAATTATTGTAGAGTTATATATTTTTTTAGTTAATATAAGACCAGATATCCTTTATTGTATTATTTATTGTAATATTGTATGCAAGTATAAGCAAAATGATACCTTTGTATGCCAATTATAAAGACTAATAACTTTTCAATTATAATTAAGTAAGCAACGTAAACATATCACAAACTATAGCTGAAATAAAGCAAGTAATAAATAAACTTTCTTCACAATGTTAATTCATTAGTATGAATTGAGAATAAAATCGCCAACAGCTTACGTTCAAACAGCTCTCAAGCTAAAAACGAAGCGTATACTCGATTGACGGTTCGTTTTGTCATATTCCAAACATGTTCCCCGCCTTAAGTGACTTCGAACATTATTGGTTTTACTTTTGGATATTGAGGCTTTGGCGCCAATTGAACGCTACGTCGACTGTTTGCGAATTAACTGCCAATGGCACTAATGGTTTGAAAGGCTCTAAATATAAGGTATGTATGGTTTGATATGAATTTGTACTTATAATTCCTATTTAAGTTTGTTCGTAGGGTTTTACTCCTATACCGTATTATGAAAATTAATTAACGAAATGCATCGAATACTACTTGTTCCTCGAACGTGTATTAGTCAATGCTTGTATATGGTGACATACCTTACCACCTGTCACATTGAGTACTGACTATTTGGTTAATACGTTGGTTCGAGTTGGACATATAATTACTACCTTCGCAATTGTGGAGATTGACACCTGAACATCTGACTACCCCGCAAGGGTTAGTGGCCGTGATCGTGTTTGTCGTTGACGTATGACGCATAAATAAGTAATACATAGAAGAACAGCTTATGTGTTTGTAATAGTCGAAATTAGTATGAATAGATTAGGATGAATAGCGATTATGCATTAATGATCCTCCTTGATTAACCTTGCTTGATCTCTTGTATTTCTATTTTCTAGAGAAACAAACAACATATTTTATGGTTGTTGTTGTTCTTCTCATTACCCTAAAAGAATTTACTGACAGGATTTACTTTATTTTAATCGATCAGTTTTCAATTAAACTAATAATTGAACTAAACACTTAAACGATGTGTAAATAGTGCCCCAGTGGTCTTGTACCCGTACAATCTTAACAATATATATGTTTTTTTAACATCACCAAACAAAAGTACTATCCCTTGTAACAAAACAACCTGCTCTCTCGGGTGCACTAGATAAATGGACCCTTTATCTCACAGCTTCCTAAAACTTCGCAGCCATAAGTTAAAAAGAGGTACTGCGACGCCACAATAATATCGGAGTTTTTGTATACATACATACAAATAATAATAATATAATAAATCTTTATTGGAATCCACTCAAATTTCATAATTATTGAATAACAATTAAATTTCAATGCATAATTTAACAAAATTTAAAAAAAAATAACAAAATTAAGTAAAAAGTAAAATTAAAGAAGCAACCAAACTGTAGCGATTGTATTGTGGGATCCCAAAAGGCGACCAGCTCGGTGGGCAAATAATGCCCTTCACCTGATGGAGGTAGTAAGAGATCATGAACATTGATGTTAACCAATTCTGGTAAACCACTTTCGCCTCAATGATATCTGAATACCGTCCACCTTATATATATCGCAGAATGATTTTGTATTTCGGGATTTTTTGCAATAAGCCTAGGCATTTTGTGAAAACGCCTATAATGAGACAATGGTGATCGTTCTTTATCAGTAGCCTTTGTTACCTATCAACAAAGATTTAAGTAGTAGTTGATCACCATTGTCTTATTATCCGTGTTTTCGCAAGCTGCCTAGGTTTTTTTCGGAAATCCGAAATATCAAATCATCCTACCATATATACTCGTATATAAAAGTTATATGTGGTTCTAACGTCAACCGTTTTCGTGGTCGCGTCGTAACGTTACAGCGTATGTATATCTAGTTACATATTATAAAACAAAGATTCCGAACTGGGCTATATTAGAGAATATAATGAATTTAACAACAAAAACCTATATTGCAATGAAGCAAAAACTGAGTAGGGAAAGCTGCCTTTTTAATCTTTACTAAGCCTTTCAATATGAACACTAAGCCTGCTAACAACTAATATAAAATTGATTCAATCTAGTTATTAATAAAAGCTTAACTGAACCAGGATAATTAATTAGAAGAATAAAAGGACAACTAACTAAAGAGACCATTATTTGCTATATTAACTCATTAATGATAATAAGGAGAATAAACAATAAAGAGTGCATTCACTTCAACATAGCACACCTATCAAGTAAGGTAAAAAAATTAAGATATACACAGATAGAGACATTATACATACACATAAACATTCATTTTCTTTAATCTTTTTAGGAGTAGACAGAGCCTTGCGATGCGTTGCGATGTCATAATAGAACATTAGTGACAGGTTTCTAGCCCATCGTCGGGTAGATTCTATTTACCCTCAGTCCCTTAGTCGCCTTCTACGACATGCCGGGAAGAACAGCAGCGTATAACAGGTCTAGTATAATATGTATGTATAGCTTTTATTAGGTGTTCAAAGCTAAAACTAGTTTGAAATCCAAGACCTACAATACCTAGCTACCTTCAACCCCGCATCAACCCGAATCCTGTTACGTCAATTCCGTAATAAATTGCTGTTCTTTTTGTTTGTATTTCTAATACGCACTTCCGTGCTCCGTCCATGGAATAACACAAAGATCAGGGTTACCCCAGCCTCAATTTATCAATATTATCCTCCCCACTGACGTTTCCTTTGTTCCAGTTAGGAAGAATAATGCGATAACCCTTATTTACAACTTGGCAAGATGCAACTGTCTTGATATTAACGGTTTTGTTTTTACAAATACAGCATTTATTACTATTTATTTAGCTTTGTTTTGATATTGGTAATCATTTGTTAAGGATTACAGTATTTAGCAAATTTCATCATACAACTAAGGGGCATATTGTTATACTATCCATAACTGACCAATTGTATGTAAAGAAGATATGTATTTATGTTGATTAACAGGATCGGCAAAGTTAAACCGTATAAAGTTTAAAAAAGACTATCGCGATCACGACCATTAACCCTTGCGGGGTAGTCAGAGGTTTTGGTTTCCATCTCAGCAATCACGAAAGTAGTAATTCTAAAGCCACCTTGAACCCACATGTTGACTAGATAGTCGGTAGTCAATGTGAAGAGTGGTAAACCATGTCGCCATTTACAAACATGTAGTATAAAGGTCAATGAAATTAAGGTTCTAAGAATACATATTTCATAGGACAACGTGATAGCAACAAACAAAAAAGGTTTCCTCATGATATTTTCCCTCACCGTAATATTTAGTTTAAAAAAAACTGATAATGTGCCTTTTAATAATTTTAACAAACAGAAGGATTGTGTGTTCAAGTTTCTATTTAGCGCTAGATGGATTAGCTTTAACATTATACATTATTATTTAATGTAAACAACGGAGACGTGACTGATAAAAAGAGCTAGAGATCAGCGCGGTATCTAGCCGAAGGATTGCTTTAAAATCACGTTTTAACACTGATGTTCTTCTCGGTAAATAATCTTGTGACATTGGATATGCCATTTCAAAGAACGTAGAGCTTCCGAGAACCTTTCATGAAATTTTGCGCGTTGTTAGGAACAAAGATAATATAAAAAGAACAGATTTCTAGCTAAGTCAAGACATATTGTAGGAGGTGTCTTAGGGTTTCTATTTAACACTCGAAATGTTTCTTACAGATCAAAAAACTAATGTGACGAAAAATGGTTGAAAATTTTTATTCATTTTTCACGGATAAAATGAATGTATAATAACTGTGTACATTTACATTACATGCATATACTTTCACGTCCTTTGGTCCGTTTCACAGAAGAGAAGAGTGCACAGAATCTTGGAGATGATTTCTCCTAGCTGATTCTAGGGTAGTGATTTCATATGAAACATTGAATGAAAGTTGTAACGGACACTTAAAATTTTAGTACCTAGTACTTTAATATACAGAATATATATCATTTTTTTCCTTATGCTAGTTAATGATCACAATACTTTCTTTTCCGTAATCCTAATAAATAATACTTGCTACCTTAAGAACAATAACATTTTAAGCAAACGTGATAACTGGCTAACATTATTTACATATAAACTAAACAACTCTAGCAATATTTAACTCTGATTTCAGGTCACCGGGATCAACTTTAATGTCCCTGATACCCAGATACCCTTCTCACTCAACATTCAATGGGCTAGCAACCTGAACTTTGTCACTAGTTTATTCTGACGTTTGACAAGGATCCCGCTACCAAATAATTAGATAGATTCAAAATGGCACGTGTAAATAACTTTTGTTTCACTAATGTAAGCATTAAATGTGACGTTCTTTGTTTGACAGCTTACTGAGTAATCAGTACTTTCCTTACTTAATAAGTAATGAAGGTTCTGAAAAATCTCTCTTGCTTTACTCACACCCATTTACTTTCACATAGATGCTCTTCTGTTCTTCACGCTACAAAGTATACAGATATATAGTAGAGTACGTACTTAGTTCTTTGCCTTTATAATAACATTGGTTTAACTAACATTGGTGATTGGTTAACCACTTGAACGCTAATCGTGAGGTCCAGGATTGGATTCCCGGTGGAGGTAGATTCTTGTTCTCCTATCTGGTCCATGATTATACATAATTAAATAATACATATCGATCTTTAATAGGTATACTCGTATATTTCTTAAGAATACAGTTAACTCAATACAATTCAATTATACTTAGGAAGATGCTGGTTCAATTGGTGTAAAATTTTATTTAAGTTAAGTTAAGTTAAGGTAAGTTAAGTTATAATGTATGTCCTTTATCAGATTGAACAAAATCTTAACGGCTAATGTCATATAAAATAAGCGTTGTACAGAGTTGCATTGCATCTGCTAAAGTATCTTGTTTCATTTTAGAGCTAGTGTTCAATAAGCCAATAAATTCTTAAGATACTGACTATAAGTACAAGGATATAGTTTAGTAACGATGGTTTTTGATCACCCACTTTTACCTGATAGTCAAAATCCAACGTGATAGGTAGTAAACCATGTCTTCGTACAATAGTACTGGCTTTTGCTTATTTTGAAAAATACGCAGGTTTCCTCACAATCTTTTCCCTCACCGAAATCAACAGCACAATCACAATGTAGACGGTCACCCATCCAAATACTTCCTACGCCTGTGTTGCTTAACTTCAGTTATCGAACGTCAGTCACTATCGGCTGCAACTACGTTATAATCACTACTATTAATCGCCCTATTCATGTGCAAATCAGGTTAATGTGTGTCGCATTGTCTTTATAACAACATCATTGAAAATTGTCAATTGGTTGCATATTATCAACAAGCCTATTAGAGTTAATAATTATTTGATAATTGGATTCTATACTAGCATAGTGGATATATATGTTATTGCTGGTATTAATCAGTTATTTTAAAAGCGGTTTGAGTTATTAGTTGGTGCGGTAGCTACGGGTTTTGGGTTCAAACTCGATCGGAAATTGATGTGTTTGTTACTTAGTACATAGACTTACGTCCTTAAATTCGTATTTGGGTGAATAGAACCTTGGAAACACGATTAATATCTCCAAGTTAACTTGCTATTTCTAGGTATTTCAATAACTTACATATACGTATAATTCCGTGTTCCGTAAACTTACACACACGTTCACGATATAATTCTATATCACTTTTACGGTGAAGGATAACATTGCAAAAATACATACATACACCTCCTTAAAGATATGAAAACAGAGGTCACGGAATCCTCGTTTAATCAATCGTAGCAAACCACTTTCGTTTAAATAGTGTCTGTACATCCCAATACACAGTGTGTTAAAGATATTTCTAACATCATCTCTTCATACACACTCTGCTGCTTTATGTATTTCTAACGTCGCCCTTTCTCAGCATATGGTCTATTTATAGTTTTAAGAGATTCCCGATTTATACTCATGATTATTAGCTAACGGGACTTATCGCGGAAGTTTTAAATAATAAAGTTATATTTATAGAGTTTCGTCTTTTTGATTACAAAACTCCCTCTTATTTTGAAAACGAAACTTCAGTCCACTCATTCAAAGACTACAGCCTTATAATACCCTATTTACGGTCAACAGTGACACGAGGCTTTGATGCCCATAGCTCTATCCCGTAACCGCATCATAGGCTTAAGGCTTCTGGCTAACCGGGATTTATTGGAGTGCCACTCTAGTACTGAATCTCTGGACCGTGTTGGCTTCGTAGAATGGACTGGAGGCGTCTTAGGGAGCATTGTTGTGTATACATATTATTATGGACAAATAGACGCCATATTGAAAAATGGTGTAAGATTGTAATTTGGCACTGGGCAAAAAATCCCTGAGGCTGGAGTTTATTGTTGGTTCTTCTCCAAGCTAGGGCTTCCGAACCAACGGTAGAGTCATAGTTGTAAGACAACCAGTGCCATTCAATATATTTCAACGTTCAATGAATGTTCTATTACTGTGCTTATATTGAATAAGAATTTTTTGACTTTGACTTTGAAGTATTTATAACTGTAGACATTTAACAGTTAGATAGACGCCATATTGAAAAAGATGAAAAAAGTATCTATTACTGTCTTCCGAATGTGTATGAGTGTCAATGAAGCGAAATCGATTTGTCAGGATCGGTACAGATGTGGATCCGTTTCTGCCTACCCTTCTACTGAAAATTGACGTGATTCCTATGTACATATGTATGTAAAAGGGTAAATATAGTAGGAAAGGTTTATCTAATGGAGGCAGTCCCTTTCACATTGTTCATGTAATAGTATTCTTGTCGATAGGTTAGTCATACGTATACTCAAGATTAGATATATTAACATCATCCTTTTTCAATATGGCGTCTATCTGACAGTCATATGTCTTATTGGACCTTGCTCTACGTAACCGCTCTTCCACTTTACCCTTTTATCTATTAGATTGAGATACTTTAGCGTTACCATTGAGTTGCTGTGTCAAACTACATACATATACATTCACGTCCTTTAATCCCTTTCGGGGAGGACAGAACCCTTGTGATAAGATAAGATCTTCTAGGTCACATATTAGCATGGATATTGTAGCTATGATGTAAAATGAAATATTGGTGACAGATTGCTAGTCCATCGCCCAATAGATTCAAGTGTCAAATGTCAAGCTATAGTGTAATTCACAGCCACACTTAACTCGTAATATCAATTTGCATCTCATTTGAGAGTCATAGACAGTGCCTGTCAGGTTATTAACAACGAAATTGATGTTGGATATGCTTAATTGGATTCGCGGTGAAATTCCGAGGTAACGTCGGAGCAGTATAAGCAATGAGATGTGAACGTATTAAATTGGAGACAACTTTGTACTGAGTCGGATTCTGGGAAACAAATATTTGATTTGCAGTAGAAATGTTGATTAAGAAGATGGGTTGAAGTGAAGAAGGGTACGTTATACTAAGAACAGACAACTTTAATAATTATCTTTATATTATGAATAATTGTTGATAAAAATTGTTAAGTTTGAATTTAGATATGTATATCAGTTTTTCTATATACTATTGGAAATTAATATGAGATTGTGAAGCTACAAAAGGTAATTTATGTATAGTTCGATAATTGTCTTAAAACATTTAAATCTTGTTTACAAAGTCACATAACTACTTTTATTTCCTCATTCAATAATAATAATAGTTTGACACTATTACACTAATTAAACTAGCCTCTTGGTAAGTTCATTTAAGACTTGTGTTAAGGGTACTAGTCAACGTTATTTAAGAAATATATACTTACTATATATAGAGAAACACATAAATATATCGCATAAATAATCAACAGCCAGACTGGAAAGCAGAAGAAAACGTAGTCTGAACTCTGCCTCCACCGGGAATCGAACCCGGGACCTCACGAATAACGTTCACATGCTCAACCATTCACGCCACGGAGGTCGTCTAAAAAATTCCATTAGATTATATACCTACACCTACATGTCACTGATACTCCAAAGCAATGACACCTCAACCTCATTTTCCAACCTAACCTACGTAACACTTGTAAAAAATCTTTCCACACTAAAGTTTAAGATTACACCGGACCAGGGATTCGGGCCTTATTGTGGCCATAAATTAGTTGAACAACAACAGTTGAACCGACCCACCTTTTGGGAAGCAAACGACGATGGAGCATCGGCTAGAACCAATTTATCGTGCTGAATGCGATTACTATGTGGCTCGTAAATGTCTCCGCTGTATTTATTGGACTAAGACAAGAAGGTTAAGGGTAGGTTAGTTACTTAGGTTACGTGGCAGATGTATTTAATAAATATTATAAAAATTACCTTTATTATTAACGGCGTTTCGGCTACGATGCAGTAGCCTTGGTCACGGGCAGACTATTGGCTACCAAGGCTGCTGCAACGTAGCCGAAACGTCGGGTTTATAATAAAGGTAACTTTGTTATATACAAACTTAAGCGATAAGTCCTGTTAGTTATTAATCATTTAATAAAAATGTTTGATTATAGTGATACTGCTGTGAGGGGAAACATCGTGAGGAAACCTGCCCGTTCCCCGAACAGGTAATAGTCAGTGCTAGTAATTGGTGAAATGGCTTACCCTATCACAATGAGTACTGACTATCTGGTGAACACGTTGGTTCGAGGTGGCCATAGAATTACTACTTTCGCAATTGCGGAGATGAACACCTGAACATGTAACTACCCATCAAAGAGTTATCATTGAGATTTTAAGGTTTTGTTCACCCCGAAAGGGATTAAAAGAAGTTGTATCAATATGTGTATATGACTGCTATCCACATTTAAAAGATGTCTAAAAGTGTATATATATATATATATATATATATATATATACATATACATATGAAATGTAACAGTACCCTTCAAGTATTCATTGTTGTATGTAGAGGTGTATTAATTTTTAGTAAAATGTTTTTTATAGATTCGCGATTAAATCGTCACGTTTACTTCATATAATTGAATATTTGTTATTCAGTCAGGTTAAGCTATCGTTGAAGTAATGCATACATTCATATATTGCATTAATAATTTCCCACTAGATTCTACAGATAATCTATAAAGCCTCTTTCATACTTGGACATATTCGTATGTGAGTATAAGGGATATTTATGTATGTAACAAACTGTTGTTTCCCGATAGAAAAACACTACAGTAATGAAAATAAAGAACCTTGTAAAACACAGGATTTCCCCGGAGGTCCCGCCAAATGGATTTCCGCTGTCTCGGGGGCCACGCAGTCGAATAAAGAACAATCAAGTGTTGGCAAATCAAATAACATACTACAAATATTAAATATGGGAATGGAATGGAACTTGTTTGGGGACATACAATACACACATCGTATATATATGTATTTGACAACCTCCGTGGCGCGATCGGTTAGACACCTGAACGCTAATCGTGAGGTCCCGGGTTCGATTCGCGGTGGAGTCAGAGTTACGAACTACAAATGTCTTCTAGTTCTCCAGTCTGGTCGTTGATTAAATATGCTATATATGTATTTATCTATGTATAATTTGTATACATTTCTTAGATATACATTGACTAGTACCCTTAACACAAGTCTTAAATGTACTTACCAAGGGGCTAGTTCAATTTGTGTAATAATGTCCAAATATTATTATATTATTATTATACAATATTATAATATTGTAGGACTCTATACACCAATTAAACGAGTCCCTTGCTAAGTACAATTAAGACTAGTGCAAAGGGTAATCGTCTACGTATATTTAAGAAATATATAATTATTATACATGGATAAATACATATATAGTATAAAGATGACCAGACTGGAAAGCAGAAGCAAAGGGTAGTTATTAACTCTGCCTCCCTCGGGAATCAAACCCGGGACCTTACGATTAGCGTAAGGTGGTTAACCAATTGCACCAAGTAGGTCGACCAATAACATACATATGTACATGGAAAACAATTACATGATTGTGTATTGACTTAGGCCTAAATAATAGTATTGTATCGTGACATAGTTTTGTAAATAACTTCTTTAACAAATTTTCTTTCTTTTTTGACATCTATGTATTTAATTTAAACATTGAAATTCATTGAAACTGACATACATAGCCAACTTATTAGATTTCTTTTTCTGTTATGGTGTAATTTACATGATATATTAAAAAACACCTTCTCTCTATTATATGACTATAAACCAACTACAAAATAAAACTAAATAGCAATCCCTTATTTATCCTATACCCTTTCCGATTTCCTAATAACCTATGCACACTGAGATTACAGAGCCGAAAAATCTCGCTCCCTCCTGATTCTCTTAGAGGATGAAAGATTAAAACACACTCGTTTTTGACTCGTTCCCTTGATTGGATCCCTCTTAATCCGTTAGAGATAGCAGGGAATGTTTTCCTCTGAACCTTTCACGCTGCGAAACGAAAGCTTCGTAATTTTTATGTACATTCATTTTCGCTCTTTGCCTTAGTATTTATGCTTTTAACACTTTCGGGTGCACAAATTATTGAGAGAACATACAAGTATTAAGAGAAGATTACATACATATACATCACGCTTGGTTCCCTGTCAGGGTGGGCAGAGATTACGGATCCCTATTTTTCCCGATTCTGATAGAACACTTTCGCTTCATTGACACTAATACGCCTTCTCATACACACTCGGTGGTTATATGTACTTCTTACGTCACTCTTTTTCAATATAGCGTCTATCTGACTATCAAATATTTATGGGGCCGTTCCCTACATAACAGCCCTTCCATTTCACACACACATATTTTTTTGTCAATCTACTATCATTCATCCGCATAACATGTCCAAACCATCGAAGCATGCCTTTTTCAATCTTAGTCACTACATCTTCTTTCAAATCGCAACCTTCCCTAATCACACTATTTTTAATTCTATCATTTGATGTCACTCCTAACATGCTTCTCAGTGACGCATTTTTACGGCATTGATTCTACTTTCATGCTTCTTTTGCCATATCCAACTTGGAAGATTATTAACGCCATTTTCATAATTTATTCTGTATCTGTCAAATTGATTTCACTTAACACGACAAGCTTTGAAGAAAATTAACCAACTGCAATTGAATGCGAACTCCGAATTTCAAAAACATTAATTCGATCAACTTGGAAAATATGAAAAGGTAAGGCTTGCCAAACTTTCCCGAAATCTAAGTAGAGATTGATTGGCATACAAAAGCGAGGGCCCAAAGCCCATTAAAATCCACAGTATTCCTCCAACAAAAGGGAAAGTCGATCGACAGGGCTCACAACAACAAACAGGTAGGCTGAAAACCTAATTACCCTTCTCTCCTAAATCAAAGCAATATTGACTTCCAAGTTTCCGAACAAATGAAGATCAATATTCCTTGATTAATTCGAAGTTAATTGGCGCGCGTGCCAACAAATATTGGAAAGTTTTATTATTGAATCGTTCATAAGTTGCGACATAGGAGTCACTGATTCGATTCCCGGAGAGATCAGTATTGGAGATCAATATTGGCGAACGTACTTAGGCTTGTAGAAGGTGACTGAACAACAAGGGCTATATTGCATGTATTTGAGACTTTGTATGTATTCAGTACTGAATTAATGACCTAGCATTATAATAAATCTGACATATTAGTTACAAAATTTCTGTCAGATAGACGCTATATTGAAAAAGGGTGACGTTGGGAGCACCTATAACCGCCGAGTGTGTTTGAGAAGATGTATGAGTGTCAATGAAGCGAAAGTGGTCTGTCAGGATCGGGACAAATGGGGATTCGTAATCTCTGCCTACCCTATTTACAGGGAATCAGGCGTGATGTGTATGTATGTATGAGATACAACATTTCTATTGTTCTTATAATTTACTTAAACTTAAATACCTATAAAATATAAGATTAATGACTTCAATTTCTGTTCACCCATTCTGAGATACAAACTCAAATTACTCAAGGGCCGGTGCGTATTTCGCCCAGCGCATCAGCATAGCTGTGCAACGGGGAAATGCCACCAGCCTTCTTGGGACACTTCCTACCACTGCCAGTGATTTGGCAGATATATTTTATTTGTAAATATATTTAGCTTTAAGATTTTATTTTATAATTATCAGTGAATTTTCAACTTTATTTATCTAGATATTATTTTGATTTATTACCTCGTGTAAATATTGTTTGATAATTTAATAAATATACTCCAATAACACAAATTGCATATACATATTACCATGACGTGTCATTAATTATATTCTCAAATCCGTTCGGCGTGGCAATCGACGTCTGCTCAATTTGGCGATACGCAAAACAATCTATAAGCATCAAAGATAATGGCATTCTTTGTTCAGTTGTTTCACGTTTCCATTCATCATTGATACGAGCTTTTGTCAAACTCGCGTCAATATGAAATCTTATTTCTTATTACGGATCTGTTCAGTTTTCCCATTAACTCATTATCATATAGATTGAATGGATGGAACACTCGATGGCTCGTTCCGTTCTTGTTTATGTAAAACAAACAAGCATCTGTATTCAGTGTTTCTTTTTTTATTGTTTCAGAGACATGGGATTTATGGTCGATTGAATAGTGTAACCATCTGTCTTATTGTCAGCATTTCAAGCTCAATTTGCGTTTGTGCTAGTCTGGGATGTAAATGTACTAATATATGTAAAATACGCAAGAGAGATAACGGGGAATTGAAGTCAATTAGACAATAGACTAACCTCAAATGATAGTCTAACTGTAACGGGACGTTTTTCCTATCTTTATGTTATGGGCAACCCTGCAATGATTATAATAATTTCAACCAAGTAAAATGTATCTGTTTATAATTATATTTCCTGCAATTACTCATACTAAGATCGTCGGTCAATGTAAATGATAACATTTATTTAAGCATTACATACGTTAGTTAAATTCCATAACCTATCGCTTTTACGGTAACAAACCCGTCAATCCTTCACGAATAAACTCAATGTAATCAATAGCCATTCTGTCTTTTAAAACCACCAAGGTAATAGACCTACCCTGTACCTATCACGGTACAATCTTTATCTATATTACCTGCCACTACCTCTCCTGTACTCCCAGGTAATACATACATACACATCACGCCTGATTCCCTGAATAGGGTTAGGCAGAGATCACGGATCCCCATTTGTCCCGATCCTGACAGACCACTTTCGCTTCATTGGCATTCATACATCTTCTCATACACACTCGGCGGTTATAGGTACAACTAACCTTTTTCCAATATAGCGTCTATCTGGTCTATCTGACTGTTATATGTCTTATTAGGCCGGCCCCTACGTAACCGGCCTTCCAGGTAATCTGACTTTAAAAATATTTATATTACCTGTATCTACAAAGTATACTAAGATGTTTATTTTCCATCTCCCACGCATACAGAATTAGTATCGCAGAACTTCGAATTGAAAAGCACTCTGAGAAACTATTTGCATTAGAGGCAGGCATTTATATTCTAGGGCGCCCCTCGGTGGCTCGCACGTTTTTCGACCTGACAAGATTACGTGCCTGCATTTAAATTGCTTAAACATTTCCTAATAAACTTTATGTGCAATAAGTTCTGCGGAGCGTTTGTGCTAAGACTCGGGAACACGCTTTTAGATTTACATAATAGCGTCGTGATGGAGGATATGTTAGAGATTTTTATTTTGCATTATTAATTGATTTACTTTTATACTAAAAACATAATTATGTATTTTAGCTCTCTTTAATGCCATTTGTAGGTCATAACGCATCGAAAATCTAACAATCTGAACACTGACAATGAAGTGAAGATATCTTCAGTGTCAGTATAGTTATTGAGGTTCTGATGGCGTAGTTAATATTATTGTTAGATTCCTAGGGCAACACCTAATTTATTATACAATATTTACTTAACTTATATTATTTATCTAGTAAATTATTTATTTTAAATAAATAAAGAGACTATTTCAGCTGACCCGGTTAGCAAATAAAATACTTTCCTGTCTTTAATAAAATTGTAGGGAAGGCCACTAGGACGAGGGATTGTAGGCAAAGGTAAATGGAATCAATTAGACGAACTAGTTACCTCACGCCAATGTTCCGTATTAATGCTATTACTATTCCGATAGTTATTCTAAAGTCAGGAAAGATAGGTCACCAAGGTTCTGTTTACATTAAAAACATAAACAGACGTAAGTATAAGTGTATTGTGTCATCTTAACGTTGCTATTCAATAAGTTACAAAACTTATTTATATAATCTTACATAAGATACTTGTAATAACACATATACTTAAGTACATCAAAATATTATCGGTTACTATCAGTAAGGTATTCCATGTATTTCCGATCATCACAAAAAAGACAAACATGTTTACGATCATTAACCCATGCGGGGTAGTCAGAGGTCCAGGTGTCCATCTCCGCAATTGCGAAGGTAGTAATTCTATGGACACCTCGAACCCACGTGTTG